>AP025071.1:2617092-2767092 GCA_036186865.1 Eustoma russellianum
AGGGGGACCGAGCCAAAAAGGAAGAAGGTCCCGGGTATAACCGCGGATGAGAGGAATAAGGCCATGAAGTATGTGGCTGAAAACTTGGACGTATTCGAGGCCGTGGTGGAACGGCTTAAAGGGAAGAGACCTGAGACGGGACATAGGGGGAAGATTCTACATCTTTTCATCCGAAGGAGAAAACCCAGTTGCAATCTTCTCACCATCCCCGGGGGTTTATGGCAGACGCTAGGCGCAGTGATGACAGAGCCACTACGCTAGAGTCGATGCCAATGCCTAGGCAGCGCGTAGGTATAAAGCCCGAATCATTTAAAAGCGTTCGACAGGAAGCGGATCCTCGCAGGCCGAGGAGCCGGCCTGAAGAACTTCACCCGGAGTATTTGAGGATAATCCAGGAAAGTCCATTTTCTTGGGATATCGCAGAGTATTCGGCACCGGATAGTTTTAAGATGCCAAAGATGGACACGTATGATGGCACATCTGATCCGACAGACCATCTCTTTCAATTCCAGACAGCAATGAATTTAAAAAATGCACCAGATCCACTCTGTTGTAAAACCTTTCCCATGTACTTGCGGGGGAAGGCAAGAAGGTGGTTTCAGGAGCTTCCACCCCAGTCGGTGGATTCCTTCAGGCAGCTGGCACAAAAATTTAAATCCCAATTTGTGTCAAGTGCGCCATTCATAAAGAATTCTTCGCACCTTATGACCCTGAAGCAAGGTGCGGAGGAGTCAATACTGAAGTATATGCGGCGTTTTTCTGATGAATCACTGCAGGTCAGTGACCGAAATGAAGGAGTGAAAGCCGCAGCGTTTATTAACGGTCTCAGGGCAGGCCGCCTCTTTTCACAGCTTGCCGAAGAGGGGCCTACTACTTTGAGAGAGTGCCTGGAAAAAGGCGCATCAGTTTGCCCGAGGAGAGGAGGCAAATCGATTGAAAAAGGAAGCCGAGCAGAGTACTCGGCGGGAGGCTCGGCCCAACTCCCGAGCAATTCGACCTGAAGACCAACGCGAACGGCGCAGTGCGTTTGATCGTCTTGGTGTTCGAGGCAAGCGAGGTCAAGAAGGATTACCCCTTCTGGCTTCCAAAGATAGAATTTTGGCCGTCATGGAAAGAGATGGCCTAAGAACGGACCCGAAGCCCTTGGCAGGACCCAGGGACAAGAGGGATCCAAAATTGTATTGCCGATATCACCGTGATGTCCGGCCATGACACTGAAGATTGTCGGCAGTTAGCTCAAGCAATTCGGAAGTTAATTGAATTGGGACATTTAAAACAATTCTATGATCCGCGTTCTCGGCTTCATAACCGTCTAAACTTCCGAAAGAATGAGCAGAAGGATAAGTGCCGACCCGAGGCACCCCCAACACATCCCAGGTCGGATGATGATGGGGATCGAGACCAGCAAGAGGCTGCAGTTCAGCCACAAATCAACTCCATAATCTACACCATCTCGGGTGGTCCGCCGCAGCCAAATCCCGGTGGTCCCAGTTCGTCAGGTACGACCACTGGGCCTTCCCCGAAAAAAACGGAGGTTGGCTCGAGAGTTGGTATACGGACCAGAGGATTTAGTCCCGCTTGATTCCTAATAATACGGGGTTAGTCATTGGATTATGCATTCATATGGCGCCGGATAGAATTGTGGAGGTACGTAGGGTATATGTGGATCTGGGAGTGCCGTGAACATAATGTATTATCATGTATATAAGCAATTGGGCTTGGCGGACTCAACAAATGACCCCAGTAGCTCCCCTTTGTATGGATTCACCCGGCATGTCTATTCGGCCAGCTGGCTTAATTACTCTAAGTGTCAGTTTTGGTAAACCCCCTGCTTACCGATGCTTGTGGATGGACTTCGTGGTGGTTAAGGAGAGGTCGGCTTACAATATTCTGTTAGGCCGACCCGCGTTGGTAGCGTTGGAGGCAATAGTATCTCCATTGCACGTTAGCATGAAGTTTCCTACCCCAGGCGGAGTAGTTACTTTGCAGGGAGATATTCCTGTCGCTCAGAATTGTTACGCAGTGGCCACCCAAGGGAGTGGGATCGTCCAGCAGGTTGTTCTGGATGATCTCATTCCCCCAACAGACGAATGTTTACAAACCGATGATGCGGTTCAGGAGTTCATCCTAGATTCAGGTCGGCCAGAGAATACGATTAAAATTGGGACCTGGATGCCATCTGAGACTTTGGCTCAACTTCAGAATCTACTAAGAGAGTACGCAGAAATTTTTGCTTGGACAGCAGAAGATATGCCTGGAATCCCGACCACTCTGGCAGAACATCATCTTAATGTGGATCCTCAGGTCAGGCCCATTAAGCAGAAAAAAAGAAACTTTGCAACCAGAAAGGAACAAAGTGATTGCGGGGGAGGTTGAGAAACTCTTGGTGGCAAAGTTCATCGAAGAAGTCTTGTATCCAATCTGGTTGGCTAACCCGGTCGTGGTCCCTAAGCCGGACAAAAGCTGGAGAATGTGCGTTGATTATACAGACTTGAACAAAGCCTGTCCAAAAGATTGTTACCCCCTACCGAAGATTGATAGATTGGTAGACTCCACTTTGGGGTATGAGGTCTTTGATTTCTTGGATGCCTTTAAGGGTTACCATCAGATCATGATGGCAAAAGAGGACCGAGAAAAAACCTCCTTTATAACTGAGGTCGGCACTTATTGCTACATCAGTATGCCTTTTGGTTTAAAGAATGCTGGGGCAACTTATCAGCGTCTGGTTAACTTGTTGTTCAAAAATCAAATAGGCCGAATTATGGAGGTCTACATCGACGATATGCTGATTAAAAGCAAGGTCCTTGATCAGTATATCTCAAATTTGCGCGAAGTATTCGTCATCCTAAGAGAGTCCTGCATGAGGCTGAACCCAAAGAAGTGTACTTTTGGGGTGCGAACAGGAAAGTTTCTGGGGTACATGGTCTCCAAAGGAGGAGTGCAGGCCAACCCAGCTAAGATTGAAGCTTTGGAAAATATGCACCCACCTCGGAACATTAAAGAAGTTCAGAGGTTGACGGGGCGAATTGCGGCCTTGAGCAGATTTCTCTCCAAGTCAGCCGAGAGATCGTTGCCTTTCTTCCAAATTTTGAAGAAAAGAACAGCTTTTCTCTGGGATGAACAGTGTCAAAAGGCATTTGATGGCTTAAAGACACATCTGGCTGAAGTGCCCATGCTGACCTCTCCTGTTCCAGGAGAGACATTGTACATCTATTTGTCCACCTGTCACGAAGCGGTGAGTGCAGTTCTGCTCAGAGAGCAGGATGCAGTTCAGAAACCTATCTACTTTGCAAGTAAAGTCTTGCGTGGGGCCGAGGTGCGATACCCGAATACTGAGAAAGTCATCTTGGCATTAGTAGTGGCGGCTAGGAAGTTCCGTCCCTACCTTCAAGCTCATCCTATAGTTGTGGTGACGGATCAGCCCTTAAGGCAGATTCTATCTCGGCCGGACACATCAGGTCGAGCTGCCAAGTGGGCAATGGAACTTGCCGAGTATGACATCAGTTACAAATCACGTACCTCTATTAAAGCTCAGGCCTTGGCTGATTTTCTGGCTGAAGGCATCTCAGTTGAGGAAGATCCTCCCTCAGCGCAGGTTTGGACTTTGTATGTAGACGGATCCTCTTCAAGGGAGGGAAGTGGTGCTGGTCTCTTAATAGTGAATCCTCACGAGGAAGAGACCGAATACGCCTTACGTTTTGATTTCGAGGCTACTAACAATGAGGCTGAGTATGAAGCACTGATTGCTGGGTTGAGCTTGGCTCGGAAACTGGGGGCACAGCAGATAACCGCCCGAAGTGATTCGCAGCTCATAGTCTCACACATTAATGGAGACTTTGAGGCAAAGGAAGACAATATGAAGCGGTATATGGCCAAAGTCCAGCATCTAAGAGGAATGTTCGAGCATTTTAATGTTGAGCATATCCCTAGGTCAGCGAACAAGCGTGCTGATGCACTATCTCGACTAGCTTCATCCACCCCGGCCACCATTGGAAAAAGGATTGTTGTAGAATTGGTGAGACATCGCGCTTTTGATGGAAATGAAGTCTTACAACAAGACTATCATAACACTTGGATGGATGAGATAATCACTTACCTACAACATCAGATTCAACCTGAGGATAAGTCGCGAGCTCGGCGACTTCGACTGAAGGCATCCAGGTATGCACTCTTTAATGATCACTTATATAGGAAATCATTCTCCCAACCATGGTTGCGCTGCGTACCTGAGGATGAAGGAGATTACATTCTCCGAGAAATGCACTTAGGCATATGTGGGAGTCATTCTGGAGCACGTTCATTGGCCCGTAAGTGCTACTTGGCAAGGTATTACTGGCCCACAATTCGCAAAGATGCGGAGGAGTTGGTTAAAAAGTGTTCGTCGTGTCAAGCTCATGCTCCATCTTTTAATTTGCCGAGCCATGAAATGACCAGTATTTCTAGTCCTTGGCCCTTTGTACAGTGGGGTATGGACTTGGTGGGACCTCTACCACGAGCTCCTGGCTCGGTCAGATTCTTGCTGGTAGCAATTGATTATTTTACTAAATGGATAGAGGCTGAACCATTGGCCACTATAACTGGGGCTCAAGTCAAAAGGTTCTTATGGAAAAACATCATCTGTCGGTTTGGCTTACCTCAGGTCCGGATCTCAGACAACGGACGTCAATTTGCTGAAGATCCGGTAAAGAGTTGGTGTCTTGATCTGCACATTAAGCAACGCTTTACCTCAGTGGCACATCCACAGTCAAATGGCCAAGTTGAACTTGCGAATAGAATTATCAAGGATGGACTTAAGAAGCGATTAGACAAAGTGGGCACAAGTTGGGTAGAGGAATTACCCAGTGTCCTATGGGCATACCGGACAACTCCCACAACTTCAACGAAAGAAACACCTTTTTCACTAGTGTACGGCACAGAAGCTGTCATTCCTGTAGAGATAGGCTCCACTTCAACACGAGTAGATTGTCGCTCTGCTGTGAATAATAGTCAAGAATTGCGGATAAATCTAGATGAACTAGAACAGAAGAGGGACCGAGCTCATATTCGCATGGCCCAGTACAAGAATCTGATTTCTCAGCATTATAACTCCCGGGTACGACCGAGATCTTTTCGAGTGGGAGACTTAGTAATGCGAGACAATGAAGTCAGTCATGCTGAATCAGTAGGAACCTTTAATTCCAAATGGGAAGGCCCTTATCGCATTATCGAAGTATTCCCAACAGGAGCTTACAAGTTACAAACTCTGGAAGGGAGAACTCTTCCACGGACCTGGCATGTCTCCCATCTCAGACTTTTGCATCAATGATGTAAACTGTAGCTGCTTTGTATATAAATACAAGTTCTTTGTGATGTAACTTTCAAGAGTCAAAGTGTCTGAACACGATTTGAGTAGAGCGAAAAATCTTCTAAGACCTCGGCAGGTCCGAGGCAGAAGACCTCGCAGGTTCGAGGCAAATGCCCGCTAAAGGGTACATTAAGACCTCGGCAGGTCCGAGGCAAAAGACCTCGCAGGTTCGAGACAAATGCCCGCTAAAGGGTACATTAAGACCTCGGCAGGTCCGAGGCAAAAGACCTCGCAGGTTCGAGGCAAATGCCCGCTAAAGGGTACATTAAGACCTTGGCAGGTCCGAGGCAAAAGACCTCGCAGGTTCGAGGCAAATGCCCGCTAAAGGGTACATTAAGACCTCGGCAGGTCCGAGGCAAAAGACCTCGCAGGTTCGAGGCAAATGCCCGCTAAAGGGTACATTAAGACCTCGGCAGGTCCGAGGCAAAAGACCTCGCAGGTTCGAGGCAAATGCCCGCTAAAGGGTACATTAAGACCTCGGCAGGTCCGAGGCAAAAGACCTCGCAGGTTCGAGGCAAATGCCCGCTAAAGGGTACATTAAGACCTTGGCAGGTCCGAGGCAAAAGACCTCGCAGGTTCGAGGCAAATTCCGGTTAAAGGGTACATCGAGACCTCGGTAGGTCCGAGGCAAAAGACCTTGTAGGTTCGAGGCAAAAGTCCGATAAAAAGGAATACTAAAACTTCGGCAAGTCCGAGATGAAAGATCATTAAACGGCAGTTCAAGACCTCGGCAAGACTGAGGCAGAAACTTGTTAAAAACAAGAGTAATACCTTGGCGTGCCCGAGGCAGAGGCTAAAGAGATGATTCATCAAAATTTAGCAAATTTGAGGGAAGAGTTTATTGAAGAAGAGACATGCAAGCAAGCCTTAAGTTGTCTCTTATGAAAGCCAAAGTGAAGTTAGGCAAGGCAGAGCCTGATTTTAACGAAACGAAGTTTATGTCAAACTTGTCAAGAGTTTGGCTCAGCTCAGATGACAGGTTCATTCTAATTTGAAGGCTCAGTTTATTTCTTAACAAAGTTCATCAAGTTTGTCAAGACTAACCTAAAGAGTTAGCACCGATGGCATCAAAAAATAAACTTGAAAAAGACATTAAAGATAAAGAAGATAGCTGAGCCTGAAAGTTAAAGATTTTCATTAATATAAGCACTGGAGTACACATTCATGCCTGGCCTAAAAAGGTTAAAACAGAGAAGAACCCTAAAGCTTATTCGTCCTTATCTTCATCTCTCAAGTCAGCTCCATCGACAAACTTCTGGAACAACTCTTCAAAATCTTGAGCTGCTTGAGGATTGTAGAGTTCGGCTATACGGCGGTCCTCTCTGTTCAAATCTGGGTGAACTTGAGCACAGGCTTCAATGGCATTCCTTTGGCCGACCTCCATGGCCGAGCCTTGAATCAGAAGCAAGTTTTCTTCAAAAAAGCTAGATTTTCTGAAGTCTTGAATTGCTTTGATCTCAGCATCGATCAAGTTTTGGCGCAGCAGGTTGTTCATCTCTTGCTCAGACTCAAGCCTCTGTGCCATCTCAGCCAAATTCTTCTTCAAAAATTCAACTTCAGTGACCGAATTATGTCTGCTTCATCGCAGTACTCCTGGCTCGGCAATGTGTTATGGACCCTGCCTCGTTTCCAGGTAGTCTCACTTGGCAGATCAGATCTTAAAATGTAAAAGAATTTTTCCTTCCATCTTTTGTTAGAGGAAGGAATGTTGATGGCAAAAGGAAAATCAATACTAGACCTACGCTTGCTGAAATAGTACCAACTATGTGAAGTCCGACATGCAAAAAGGGCTCGAAAAACAGTGGTATTGAAAGGAAATTTAATAAGGCGGAGGAGAAGAATATAACAAAGAATGAGTTTGAGGCCATTCGGCTGAATTTGAGGAAGTCTGAGCCCGTAAGCTCGCATAATACGGATAACGGGCTCAGGAACAGGAAGACTAAAGCCGGACTTGAAGTAGTCCTCATAGATTGCCTCGTAACCCCTAGGGGGGTCACGAGCAGTTTGACCCGGCAAGGGAAGAAGGGGTTGAAAACGATTTCTATCTACTTTGTAATATTTACAAATCCTATTCAGGTCGGCCTCGATCAAACTAGAGGTAGTCTCCTGGACCATAGGAGTTGGCCGACCTCTTATGGGAAAATGAGCAGGTTCCCCCTCGAGGGCTTGAGGATCTGCAGACGCCGGAGCAGGAGCCATCCTCACTGGCTCCGGCGAAGAACTAATTACGGTCAGGGCTCTGCTAGATTGGGCAGAGTCCCCAATGGATTGGACCAGGGTACCGATAGGCAGATCATCGGCGGAGGAAGACCTGCCGGACGGTAACGGAGAAGCAATAGCTTCTCCGCTCCCGCCGGCGTAAGAGCCACCCTCAGAAAGGTTTTGAGAATCGTGGGAGGAGGAAGACATTATGAAGATAAAGGGAGAACTTACAGAAAATTTGAAGGAAAAAGATACCGGAGGATGAAACGGAAGGTGTTGAACTCGCCGGAGTCAGAAGAGCTTGCCGGAGAAGAAAGCAAAGGGCCGGAGTGAAGGAGAAAGCAAATAAAGAGTGAAAGTAACTTGCAGAAGACCTATTTATAGGGCATCACCTCGGCAACCCAAGCGTCGCCTGAAATAAATGGCTGTTGGTCCACGGAACGACGGGATACAAAAAGCTGCTCAATTGACGTTTTGTGCTCTGCGCAAACAGTAAATGCGCAGGCCGAAACAATCAGAACCAGACACGTGTCGAAATAGACAGCGTGATAAGGAATCTACTCAGAACTGGCTGATCGGCTCGGCCAAAGGTTACCATTAATGCATCGTACATTGTGCTTCTAATAAATATGTCAAGCGGCCTAGTTAAGTCTTGACACGTCATCGAGGGAAAAACAACTCGAGACAGATCTGAGCAGATCAGCTTGCCCTTCTAGTTCATCTCGGCCAGGCTAATCTGGGGGGCAATTGATGAGCCAAAAAGTTTCCCCCGTTAGTCAATAACGGTCAACATTTAAGTAGAGTGAAAGAAATGGCGAAGTATGGCGGGTCAGTCCGGAGGGTGACCAGACAACCCATCTCAGTCATAGGGCCCCATCATCACGCCCACTTGATTTCATGGTTATCTCGGCCATACGATCTCAGAACCCTCAAGGGGCTAAGGAGTTCACCTCGGTTAGAAGGTTTAAATCATCCTTGGTTTCAAGGCCTCATCTCGGCCCGCGGTCTTATCTCGGCCAAAGAGTTGAACTCGGCCAAAGATCTGATTTATTCACTGGTCTCATACCACCCTAACCAGCATCAGCCACGAGCATCACGAAAGGCCTCTCATTGCTCTGTGAAGTCGGCCACTTTCATCTCGGCATGTTGGTCCCACACCATCAGCCATCTCGGGCACTTTACAGCGCTTCTAGAAGACTTCATCTCGGTTCTAGGAGTTTACCCCAGGTAATTCTACCGGGCAAAACCCCCAGCCAGATGTCCCAAACTAGCTTATTCAGCTCAGCATTGAGCCACGTGGCGAGCATGCAAGGGCAAGTGTCATCCGACTGACCTCCTTGCCTGTCACAATATTAAAGCTCCTCCCATGCATTGGCCCAATCGGCCATATAAAAGGGTCGAACAGCAGGAGAGAGAAGACAAGTGATAACAAATTAAGAGAAATTACTCATCTTCTCCACAGTGAAAAATACAGGTTTTACGAGAACATCTCAGTTCATTTAAACCTTCACCATATATTCCTAAACCTCTCCACAAAAATGGCCCAGACTGACTTGAGCGTTGGAGGGTATTACCCGGGGCCATAAAACCCGGGTCCTCTGACCCTTTCTCTTTGTGCAGGTCAGCAACTGACTCACCCACAACGGACAACTGACGGAGTTCTAACGGTACCACATCCAACAATTACTTGGTGATCAAATCCGACCTCATCATTGTCGTTAGAATATACTGGGTATGTGTTGTTGTTATTTTACTTTTACAATATTCATTTCATAATTACTATCAACGCAAAATATGAATAGCACCCTCCAATACAGTGCGACAGGTAGTTTACGAGAATACAACATAGTCAAAATAAGATCTATGAAAAAATTTAAAATGTATGAGGACAAGTTATCCACTTCAGAAATTTAGAGAAAATTTCAGTGAAAACAAAATTCAAAATAACTGACCAAATAGAAAGTAATAACAAAAAGTTATCTAGCCAATTTAGATAACATAGTTATTTGACCTTGTCCTAGCCATTTCTTGAATCCAAATAATGTAGTATGAATCATACTTCATCTATTTCAATCGACGGAGGACACTTTACTAGGGATTGATTCCCTCACCCATTTTCTCTTACCTCACGCGTCACCGCACAACACGTGACAGCAAGGGAGGGTGAAGAGACTAGATGAAGGTCACCCGCATCTAGTCTCACCACTCCACCTTGCTGTCACGTGTCGCGTGGAGTGAGGGATTGAGGGTGAGGAGATCTCATCCCCTTTACCAGAACATGCAAGACAGTTCCTTCCCTTCTACATAGAAAAATTCTACCCAACACTGACTAAAAAGAAAACCCCCAAAAAGAATGCAACACAAAATCGTGCGAACTTGAAAAAGAGTTCGTCATGATAAGTGGGCATAAATGGATACAAGTTAATATTATTGTTGAAATAATCGGGACTCGTATTTATTTAAAACCTAAATATATTAGGTGGTGACATCTTATTATCATATAAATTCATATAGAAACTTCGCAGTAGGCATAAAAACATAAACTTGCAGAGAGTGATATTAAATGACCATCATGGACCGTGCAATGTGGAACGGAGATGTATACCAACTCTGATAGTATGTTGAGATTATGTTCTAATAGTGCGGTTACATATGATGATAATTATATTCATCCAAAATCTTAAACATTAAATAGTGATACATCAACCTTATATAAAACCATATATTTCCTCTACACAACTTATAAGGGATAAATTACATTTCTTCCAATTAAATTACGTCGTTTGATTTTAGAATAATAAAAGCGTATATAATTTAGCAATAAGAAACAACAATGCCAAAAGGGCGAACACGTAACTTTAGAAGCAGTAATAGGAGCAGAAGCAAGAGCTTCAATTTGAAAAAAGTTTTACATGTGACAACGTTAAGTTAAAGAGATTCTATAACTTACGACACAAGTCATGCCCTTTATTTTACATGTAACAGTATTTACAAAATAAAAATGTGCACAGAATACATTCTGGGAAAATCACAGATTAAGAACAATAAATTTTAACAGTAATAAAGAACACATAGATTTACATGGTTATGTCGATGTAACATACTCTACAAAAAAACGACATTCTTTTTCCTTAAGAAAATGTCACATACAATGTTCGAAGAACTCTAATCAACTATACAATTTATATAGTCCAAACCGCAACCGGTCTGAGTCGAACCAATCCATGCCCTCGGCCAGAAATTCCCTTTGGATCATGTTCCAAAAACATCTGGATCGGATTTCAATTCGGATCAACCAATAAATTAGAAGTCATTTGCTGCTTGGTATACATCCTGTTATTCTTAATTTTTACCAATTTCTTTTTTTAATATATGGCTGCATCAATCTATCTCTCTCTATATGACTTATCTTGCAGAGATTTTTGGTACAAACTCTCATCTCTTTCACAAAGAGTTCAACGGCACAACTAGGTTGTTTATGTAGGTATATATAAAGCCGATGGTCTTATTGGAAGTAATCTTTCTATCCCCTGAGACAGAGGTATTGTTTGCCTACCACTTACCCTCTCCATACCTTAGCGATAACTTTTGCTATTATTGTGATATACTGAGTACGCATGA
This sequence comes from Eustoma russellianum, assembly GCA_036186865.1. Taxonomy (NCBI): domain Eukaryota; kingdom Viridiplantae; phylum Streptophyta; class Magnoliopsida; order Gentianales; family Gentianaceae; genus Eustoma; species Eustoma russellianum. The sequence goes on from AP025071.1 coordinate 2,628,260, forward strand.
TGATGATGACAAATAGGTTTTCGTTTTCACTGTTAAAATTTGCAGAATTATTCTCTTTGTTCCTATCATTGAATAGAAAACTGCCAGCAGGATGATTACTTTTTTATTTTATGTTTTTATGAGATGAGATCAACTGGAAACTTCTCTGGTTAATTAAGACTTCCATATTCTTCAGTTTTGACTTTTCTTTTGGGTCAATTTGACTTTTGATTCTGTGGAGCAAAGCAAGTAGATATCGTTTTCTTTTTTGGGATCAAGCAAAATAGAAATATTGAGATTATACTATCCCATGATTTCATCATTCATCATACGCATTCAACATTAATCTATTATCTTAGAGCCTTCCGCTTATATCGAGGTATGGAGAGTTGGACATACGCATGAACTTAACTTAATTTAAATAGTCAAGAAATTACATTATAGAAAATGATTCTTCAGAAGCTGGCCGCAGCTGTCTACATCTTTGCTTCGATAATTGGCATACTAAATAATATCCACTTTTTCTTCTGGTAGACCACTAAACAATATTGAATTAGTTCAGAGAGACAATCTTAGACAGCATCCTCTCTTGATTAGTTGACTAATCATAATTAACAATTAATTACCTGAATTATTGGAAAAATAGCACGTACCCAAGGAACGCAAATTGATTCTCATATTTATATTCTAGTAGCTTGAAACTCCCGAAGATTCATCATCATAATGCAGTTTTATAAAGCTCCTAATGTTCTTTGTTAGTTAACAAAGAAATTTTCAAAGATAAGCAAATTCATGAGATCTATAGAGACAAAGAAATGTTCTTTGTTTGATCGACATAGCTTGACACAATTTTCATTATAAGTCATCGAAAAATAACTTCTTTGTGTTTCTAACACATGTGTGTGATTGCTTACATTCGATTCTCTCATACCCTGCTATAAGCGAGAGCCTCTAAGGCAATGAGTAATGTTATTTTTGTGATGAGATCCATAGAGATGTGCCAAGTCGAACGAAAAAAATCCATTGTGTGAACCATGTTTGTAGCAAGGATGACAGTTTTTAGTTTTTTTTGAAGTGAATTTGGATTGAGGTGTTGTATGTCTATACCTCTCACCTTTTCTGGACACTAATGATAACTTTGGATGTCGTTAGGATATACGAGGTATGTGTTGTTCTTATTCCATTACAAATATATAATATAAACAAACAGATGAAAGAATCGAGTCACTAATTCCATTGTACCCACACATCATTGACCTAAAAAGCTTTCAAATTCTTTGATGTTTGTGGCACTTGAATCCCGTTCATTTAAGCATAACTAACAAATTTGATTTAACCACACATCATTGATTAAAGTACATTTTAACTACTTGATATTTGAAGTTTTTGTTTCACTTCATGCAGAGACTTTCAAAGTAGTCCATTATACCTTAACTAGAACACCTACAAGTTTTGAGATCTCATAACAAGCATATTGGTAAAGCCATATACATATACATACGTATAAGGATATGATCTCTCACCTTTTGCTTGTAAGTTTTGGTGCAAGGAATTCCAAGATTTATTTTTTTTGGGTTAAAATGATAATATATTAAATAGAGAAATCAAAGTATCAAGAGGATGTAACCCATATAATAGCCATGTTACATAAGCTATCGGCCGAGCTTATGCGTGCTAGTCATGTGAATATTCCTAACCAACAAACGCGGTATTATCTCATCTTAGAATATGAAGGTAAAGCTTATACATGATCCTGAAAGTATGTATGCATATTCTATATGTTACATTCCTAGATACAAAAGATTCTCCATAAAAAATGCTCTATTCCTAGCCTGCCAAATGTGATAGATCACGACCGCTAGAGTGATCTTGGTTGCCTTTGTTCTCAATGCTTTTCCTTTGAGTTTCCGTGACCCTAGGCCATCAATCTTGAAATGGAATTCAGCCCCGTAGTAGTGTCAACCATTGTGAGATGTAAGCTCAGACCTTTTTGTGGTCAAACACGAGAAGATCAAGTGCTGCAAGAGCAGAGCTAACATGTGTAAAGGAAAAATACCTTCGGCATTGATATGTTTTGTGCAAAGGAGGTTGGTATGCGGATGGGATTACCTCACCACACTTTCTCTCACTCCACTCTCCACCATACGACACGTGGCAGCAGAGAAGGGTGGTGAGGCTAGATGAGGATTACCAACCTCCTCTGCTGTCACGTGTCACGCGGTGACGAGTGAGTCTCGGTTTTGCGGTGAGGGTATCCTAACCCGTTGGTATGCTACTGCTAGGTTGTTCTCAATTAGTTTAGAGAGTAAAAAAACTAAATCTTTCAAATTGGAGACTCTCGAGTTTTATAAACTGCATAAAAGAAACAAATAAAGATCATTCAACGGTTTCTTAAAAATATATAAATCCAGTGTCTTAATTGGTTGATATAACTGATCAGAAGTTGTTGGTAGAATAATTTTTGTTCAGGTAATCATTACTTATTGGTGCAAATGCTTGTTGAAATGTTAAATTGACTATCAATATTAGTGAACCAAGTTTCTTGCTTCTCTCCCTTTTTCATTTGGAACTCCTCACTTTTTCCTTTTTTTCTATGAGCCCAAAAACTCCCAACCAATAGGTTTTTATCCCCTTCAAATTGCTCGGCAATACATTTTTGTGTTTTACGTTTTCTTCAAAAATACTTACTTCCTTAAAACTAGATACTATTATACTATCAAAATTCTTTTCTGATGATCAAGTTATTTGAACATCAAAATCTCTGTAGAAAATAACATTTCTTCCTTATCAACTAGAATACAAGTTATAATCTCAAAAATCTTTCTTGATGATCAAGTTATTTAAATAATAGGATTCCGATAAAAATTACTCGTGTTTTTACCACCGGAATCACGGTTACAATGTCAAAAATATTTTATAGTAATAGACATAATAGTCGAGTTAGTTGGACAATACGATCATACTAATCTATCGTAATTTCGGTAACTATATAAAAGAAATACCAAAAAAGTTTCACTTCAAGCGCCAGCTCTCAGACCTTCTCATATGTTGAAAGAGAGGCCTTCAATCCCTAAGGGTGTTAAGCGAACCGAATAGTTTGCGAATTGTTTGAGTTCGATTCTTATTTGATTCAAATTTGTTCGTTAATTTTACTTAAACGAGCCGAATTCGAACACCTAATTAGGTTCGTTTAGTAAAACGAGTCGAACTGTTCGCAATCATTACGGCTCGTTTAAACAGTTATAGTATTATTGAACCGAACTCGAACAAATATTGAAGTTCGTTATAATAAACGAACCGAGTCGAATCATTTGTATAACTAAACGAATCTGAATTCAAAAACCTGATATTCGATTCGGCTCGTTAACACTCCGAGCAATCCCTCATCCCTCAGCTGAGTCCGCAAATTAAATCGCAGGACTTTTCTTCTGCTAATTGGATTGGAAACAATTTTGTCTGGTAATATGTACTGGACAGAATTATTCTCTTATTAATTAGTAAACATTGCACTATATAACAGAAGCGCATGAGACAAGTATTAATTTACGGGTTAGGATCCCCTCACCTCAAATCCCTCACCTCAAGCGTCACCGCGCGACACGTAGCAGCGGGGGTGGATGGTGAGGCTAGATGAGGGTGACTCGCATATAGCCTCACCACCCACCCCTGCTGCCACGTGTCGTACGGTGACACGTGGGATGATCGGAAAATGGGGGAGGTGATCTCATCCCACTAATTTATCCTCTATGTTTCAAAAATAATGCTTTCATTATTCGAGTCAACTGATTGCTTATTTGACCTTTTTTTTTGGGTCGCATGTCTTCGGTGTATCCGTTACCGGGTCATCGGTTTCGGAGCATTAATCAGGGGTAAAATTTGTTATGCATTTATCAATATTTTTTCTCTAAAACAATTTTATTATACTCCACTTTGCATATCAGTTTATAGTGTTCTGAAATTTATTAATTGACAAGAAAACTTGATTTGATGTTTCTAAAATGGTAAATGGTGAATATAATGCAAAAAGTTCATAACCTTTAGAAATATATGAATAATAATTTAGGGATATTCAACAGAAGAAACATTACAACTTTTTAAAAAGTAATTCTAAAACGAAAAGATTAGTAATAATTTTTAAATTGATCAGTTATGCATTTACTTGGCTTTGAAGAGAGTTGACTTTGTAAGATATATCAACTTGTTCTGACTTTCAAGTTTGTCAAATTATGTAGACGATTATTTCCATTTCTGCTTCAAACAAGGGACCAAGGGAAGGAAGATAGAGTGGCTTTTATCTCTCTCTAATGCAAATTTGTATTATCCGACTATCAAAACATCAAAGAATGTATACCATATAATAGTCCTATTTTTAGTCGACATGTCAACCTACCTGTACTATTCCGTAATGTAAGATATTTTAAACAATAGAAGCAAAGCCTATGTCTAAAATGTGGGTGAAGAGCTTATACGTTACTCTGTACACATGAGTGCATATTCTATGTACTACATCCATTGATACAAATTCTGTGTCTTCAAAAATGTATCTATTCTAGGCCTGCGAGATGTGGTACATCGAAGCAGCCAAGGAAATTTTTGATGTCTTGGCTCTGAGTGTCTTTCCTTTAAGTTTGCGTGAGCTCCAGGTCAGCAATCTATGGATGAAACTAAGTCCCCGTGGAAGACCAAGCCAAGCCGAGGTGGATAGCCAAACTTGTCTGGTGGCCGAGCGGGAGAAGAAGATGTGTTAAAGTGTCTCTTGTCCCGCTAAGCAGAGTTGACATGTATGATCGTCAAGGTAAACAAGCTTGTCCTTGATGGGAAGCCTGTTCAACCCGGCCAGCCACAGTGTAAAAGAGTGTTTGGGAGTCACTGTTGAGTCTCAGACGATCTTAGCCCAATGAACTCAAGGTTACAAAGCAACAGCATTATCAGTTATTCCAAGACTCGCCTCTATACTTTTTACTAGCACGAATTTCCAAAACTGCTACTCATGATTAATGTCAACATGCTTGTATTGAGCATTCTTTTTCTATATGTTATATTGCATGACCATTAGAGAGTCTGAGTTTTGAACTTCTTAGAAATTATGCATACTATTTAAAACACCTATTCATTAAATACGTAAAACGAGAGCAACTCTTAATATAAAACCTTTTGAGCAAAATTCACCCATTAAATTTTGATTTTCCTATCAATTTCATAAATAAAAAATTACCCTATCCTTGCACTCTAGTATTTTACTGCAAGACGTTCTAACAACCCTAAATGTCGAAACAATATATCAATAATGACAAGCTAATATAAAACATAGCATTATAGTCGTCTAAATTATGTAGCTTTTGTTAATATTATGCGTTGAAATTGATGAAACCAGCCTTTTATAACAAAATACTGTGGACTGGTTTTCTCCTAATTGCTTACGATTAAGATAACCGTTGTATGATCTCTGCGTGGCCAAGTGGGATGAGCTGTTAGTAGCCTCCAAATCATTCATTGTTGTTATCTCTTTTTCTCCTAACAGATATTAAAGCACGTATCAATATTATTATATAAGACGTTATCGTTCACTAGGCTCTCGTGTTTGTACAGTGTCAGAAGAGAGGCCGGATCGTTTCGCGATCTGATGTACACGGTCGTACTCTACACTTTGTGTAAATGGCTCTTTCCACAGCTAGAACATGTGACCTCAAGATCACAATGTATATTACTATTATACATTGTGGTGTATATTTTATAAAACATGAAACTAGCGTACATATTTACTTTTTATGTGGTGTACAGAGTCAACTACAATAATTATTATAAAGGTCAATGCAGATAGTGGATAAAACCAGGTCAGCGGAGTAGTTTTATGTAAGTTTGATAATTTTATTTAATCCAAAAGGAACCATTCCACATTAGGAGAGTTGGTTTATATATTCAGGCTCACATTTCCACTTGAATAAAAAGCCCTACTTGGCTATTATGTTTTCTAAAATTAGCAAAGTTAAATACAAACTCATGTAACTAGTTGTATAGAACATCCAATCACTACGTGTGTAACGATAAAATTGGGGATATTAACTTACCTAAACTTGTATGTACCATTCAAGCCATGAACTTAAATTTTCATTTCCACAAACAATAAGCTAAGAACTTATCCATTATTAATAAATCTTATTATGATTTTGCTTCTTTTTGTCATGCCATTATGTAATAGATAATTAGATATGAATATGAACAACAACAGCAATCATACCTAGTATATCCCAACGACAACAAAATATATCACTAGCTAGGATCTGGGGAGGGTGGGAGTCAGGCAAATAATACCTCCATCCCAAGGGATAGAGAGTTTGTTTCCAGTGAGACCTCCGGCTCTACATGTACTTACACAGATAACACAATAATAGGAATTTGTCTTTTGTTATTTGTCTATGCATGTACATATAGAGTCAGGGTTCTCGCTAGAAGTAAACTCTCTATCCTTTGAAATGGAGGTGTTTTTCTGACTCTAATCCTCTCCGAACCTAGAGATAGATTTTACTGTCGTTGGGATATATTGAGTATGTGTTGTTGTTGATATCTTAACCTTAATCACATTCACTTAAGCTCACATCCATTGACAAGTACAACCGGAGTTCAACCAGACAATTGGATAATGTTTTGATCTTTTACCCTTTCAGATTTTAGAAGCATAAAATTTTAATTGTTGGTTAACTATTAGATTATGCATATGATGAATGATTTAACTGTTTGGATGACAAATACAACATTGCGGCAATAGAATGTATGTTCGAATCTTGATAGCTGCAATCTGTAATTTTAGATCTTATTGTCTATTTGTTTTATATGGAACGGGTTTAGACATGGTTGTTTGGGAATAACAAATTTTGTTTCGTCTATCTAAAAGGCCACTAAATACCTGATTTGCATTCTGTATAAGTCTCGTGAGACTGAAAAATGAGAGCCTTTGGAATTGAGGACTCAATTTTTTTTTCTCCAATAATATTTCTTAGAAAATAGCAATAGTCCTCCTCCATCATTTTAAACATCCAAAGTTCAGTGTAATGTACTAATTTTCAAAGCCCAAACCGTTGCAGTATCTCTCTCGCACAAATACTCGAAGCCCAAACCACTATGGCATATCGAGTCATAACATGATTAAATCGAACAATCCATAATGCAGTAGCACTTATTACAACAATATTTACCCTATTGCCTTATAAACTCCCGTCTATGATGGAGTGTAAGAGCGTCAGATGTACGCAACCATATCTATGTATTAGAAACACATCCGATGACCTATAATGATGCGTCAAACTGTGTCGATCAACTGTTACTTCACAATATAATATCACGATCGATTTTTACGTAAGAGAAGTAGCATCATTTTTCTCATTGAATATGTGATCGCATTTATGACAAGCCAAACGAGTAAAAATCAAATGCTCCACGTTAGCATAAAAGGAAGGGAAATTTATTTCTTGTTTGTACACATGAGTCGCTAATTAGTCGTTCTTTTCGTCACATATCTGTCTCCTATGAGATATGTTACTCTGCAGCGGATCTAATTTCCTTTCTAATTTTTACTTTTTCCGTTAGTTTCATTTGAGTACAATTTATTTAAAATCAAACTTTTGTACGCTAACGTTTCTATTAAGTCATCATATAACATTATAATATATATGTGTGTGTGTGTTTTCTGTAAAACTTGACTTGGCACAATTTTATTGGATACGCTTATAGATGAAATAGAAGACTTTGCAGAAAATCTCTTCTCCATTAATACTTATAAACAGTTGTATATTCGTTTCAATACATGTAATAGTTTGTTTTGATGTGAGCTTTCTGCTGTGAACACTTATACATTGAGATACTTTATCGCACATAAGCTTTTACATGTATATTTTTCATAAAGATGAGAAATAAAAACCATTCAATGCCTATAGTTGATCTATTAATTAATGGTAAAGAAAGAAACAGTCGGACGATCCTTGGAGCAACTGATAATGTTGTTGCTTTGTGACTTTGAGATCACGAATTTGAGCTAAGCCTCTTGTACAAAATGTAGGGTAAGACTACGCACATCAGATCGCGAAGCGATGCAGCCTTTTTCCAGACCCTTCGCAAACACAAAAACCTAGTATATTCGGAACGCTCTTTAATCTGATAGCTACTGCAAATCCAAGTTTCGAGCATGTTCATGAATCAAAATCTCGATTAGACACTATTGGATTTGGTAGACAAGTTTAACCAATTCCAAAATTGAATTTGCCTTAAACCAGACTATATTAAAGAAAGGGTCGTTTTAATTCCAAAGAAACACGGAAATATTTTGCAGATTCATCCTCCCTGATGTAACAAGGCAGTTACAATTAAATCTTGTCCCGTTTTGCCGTTCGCTGTGTAAGATGGATACTTATGACTGTGAAGTCCCTTAGAACACATTAGAAGAGAGTTGAATAGTGTGTTCACCAAGTATGGATATTTTTTTGGATATTTCGTGTATAAGAACAAATCTATACTTGAGTGTCTTCTTTAAAAATAAATAAACTTGCAGAAGCGTAAAGATCACGAGATATATAGATGTTCAAGTCAAATGACTCTACTCATCTACCTTCTTGGTTTTTTACAATAAGGATTTTGAATGGGGATTGTTATTTTTTCTGGGGGAAACAACAATCGAAGAAAAACTTACAAAGTAAGCAACTAGGCCACATGCCTAAACCACAACCAAGAAATGTCAACCCCTTGAAGTCTAGCATTCAAAGAACTTCTTTGCTCCTCAAAGAATTCATGTTGGGAGTATGGTGCACCACAACACCATCAACTAATCCTCCAAGATCTGGATTTCTTCAAACAACAAGCACCCCTTGCTTCTTGACCAAGAATCTACACTTAGCTTCTCACAATCTTCACTCAAGAAGAAGACTCTTCTTCTTTACAAATCACACTCTCACAAATAAAGTAAAATACACAATAATACAACTATTTTGAGAGTAAAAGCTTGAGAGAAACTTGAGAGCTCTTGGTAGAAAGTTACTAATGAAAATGATGAAAACCCTTGTTTTATCATCCTAATAGTCGTTGACAAGCTTGCAGAAGCCAATAATGGGTTATGTCTCTTTGTGATGACATGTCTTCATCTTTAGAAATCTTCTCTTAGATGGATAAAAACTTCTTGATGAAGCTTCTCGTTGAAAGCTCAAAGAGGAAAAAGAGCACTCTCCAAAGTGAGAGAAGAACATGTGATGTTACACTAAAAAGAAGGGTACAAATGTCAAGTAAACACTAGAAAGTGCAGCATAAAACATTTGTAACGTTGGGTCACATAAAGCGCCTTATGTGTTCTATGAACAGGCGTTCAATGTGACATGGAGCGCCTAAAGTGCGTTTGAACTGGCGTTCAATGTGACATGAAACGCCTTAAGAGAATAAGAAACACTTGTTCAATGTCACATGAAGCGCCTGTTGTGGGCAGCATAACTCGTTCGAAGTCATATGAAGCACCTGATCTTAGACTTCATACCTGTTCGAAGTAATTATGACTTTTGTCAAAAGTAACTTGATATTCGTACCCATTTTGGGAGGGAGAAACGTCCATTTGACTTTGTAACACACATGAAGCACCTGTTTAGGCGTTCAAAGTGTGTTGTTACATAGCTTGGCACATGAGGCGTCTTATCTAGACGTTCGAAGTGTTCTGGTTTCCAAACACTTCACATGAAGCGCCTTATTTAGGCGTTCTAAGTGTTCTGGTTTCCAAACACTTCACATGAAGCGCCTTATCTAGGCGTTCAAAGTGTTATGGTCTCCTGTCACTTCACATCAAGCGTCTTATGCAAGCGTTCGAAGTGTTCTGGTCTCCAAACACTTTATATGAGGCGTCTTACCTAGCGTTTCAAGTGTCAATTGTGCAAATCATCAAAACTTATCATATTCTGACAAAAAAAGTCTTTAGGTTTTCATTTATTTATTTTTTGGGCAGAATGCAGTTGTATCGTTACAGCTAGAAAAAACAAATCAAAAGATTGTTCCAAGCGATGTCTGATATTTAGGGCAAGTTCCAAAAAAGCAGCGTGGTATTTTAACCACTCTGATGAAACTTAGGGCAAAATTAATACTGCTCACTTGAAGTATTGGGCCATAAGATGTACCTCTTTTTGGTACTTGGAGAGGGACCCTTAACTTTATTCTTGCAACTTAAAAGTGGAACTTCATTTAGAGCTTTCCTAGAGAAGCTAAATAAAGTATTAAAATTTGATAGAAAACAGAAGTGATCAAGTGTTTTAATTACTGTTCACTGTTGTTTTAATTACTGTTTATTATCTTTTTCCCATACAAGGGCGGGTCATGGAGCAACATGTAAGGTTGTTATTTTGCGACCTTGAAGTCACGGATTCGAATCGCGGAAACAGCCTCTTATACACTTGCTAAATCGCGATACAGCCCCTCTCCAAACCCTGCACAAATGCGGTATCTTATTGCATCGGGAACGCCCCTTTTATCTTTTTCTGTACCTTCAAAAGAAATTTGCGATAAATTGTGTTTATTGGTGCTGAAAACATGTTGTATAGGCCATCTGTTTCGCCTACCTTCTCTTCATAGTAAGCAGAGAAATGTATGACATTTATCATAGTTAAATAACAGCCAATTTTTTTATTTTTTAATTTAAGAAAACTCATATTTCAATTAAGTTCTCAACTTAGTTCAAGTTTACAAAATTATGTCTGTTTGGTTTTGATCTAGTCGTACAATTTGACTTCTCATGCTACGGTATTGGGATTCCAATTTTATGATTTTATCCACGAGCTAGAGTACTAAAACTTTAGGACAGAACCTGTGAATTTTCACAAATGCCTTAGCAGAAATATTCGAAAATTTTCTAACTTCCTTTTGAATGCACACCTACTTGCAGTGAGCTTATAAGATGACAATGATATTACAACTGCAGGTAATAAAGTTACGAATTTTTCTTGGACTTAAAAGTCTCACTGAAACGATTTCATCCATGTTTCCAAGTTTGAATTTCACAAATATTTCAGTTTCCTACATGTTTCATTCGACACACTCTGCCTTGACTTACTTTGACTTACTTTAGAATATGATGGAATAAAATAAAATGATAATTTAAATTAGTTATGCTTCTTATATTGTAAAGTAACAATCGATCGACACAGCTTTACGCAATTATCTATGTGTTGTTGTCAAGAATGATTTTGATGATTTGCACAAAAAAGAAGTTTCAAAAATAAATTAATTTTTTTTTTTGAATTTCATATCTTAATTAGACATGTTATTCCTCAAGAAGATGTGGCTGAAACATATTCTTTGTTAAAACATCAAAAACAAAAGAGTTCTATTTTAAACATAGAACGCTACTTAGAGCGCTTCATTTGGTAAGAAATATAAAACTTTCGGACAAAAAGTTTAGAACGCTTCACTTGGTAAGAAAAATAAAACTTTCGGACAGAAAGTTTAGAACGCTACATAGAGCGCTTCATTTGGTAAGAAAACTCTCAGGCATCAAGTTTGGAGAAAAACATGAAGCGCTTCATGTATTATTACACTTGAGTGCGAAGTCACTTTAAGCACTTCATCCAAAATTCTGATGCGCGGACAGATTTTGTTCAGCATGTACAATTTTCTCTCCAATCACTTTTTAGTTGACCAATGTGCTTTTTATCTTTCCCATGTAATAATGACTTTTGTAGCTTTATTTCAAAAAGCAAATCAAAGATAGATGGAAAAATCTTTCCCTTTTGAGCTTAAAAGGCAAAACTTCAATCCAAGAAGAGATTTTCAAGACAATGAGGTGTCAACATGTGAGAGGTAGTCTTCTTCTACTCTTTTCTCTCCTCTCCAACGGTTGAAGGATTAGTATATAGACTTGGAAAACTCCATTTTTGGAAGACAACTTTCTACCTCAAACTCTTAAGTCTTTATTTGTATTTTGCTCTCAAAATCATTGTAAAAATTACTTTATTGTTAAGAGTGAGTAATTGTAAAAGAGAAGAGGTCTTCTTCTAAGTAATGATTGTGAGTAGCAAGATTTAGATTGTTGGTCAAGAGCAATGGTGCTTCTTGTTAACGAAACTCAAGCTTCCAAGAGCTAGTTAATAGTGTAGGAGCTACATCATACTCCATAGAAGGTTCCTTTGGTGCAAAATCTTATGGAGGCTAGGCTTCAAAGAAGATGATCAAAACTCAAGCTTCCAAGAACTAGTTGATGGTGTAAGAGCTACATCATTCTCCATAGAAGATTTTTTTGGTGCAAAGAAGATCTTAATGAAGCTATGCTTCAAAGAATTTGAGATTTCATTGTTCTTGAGCTAGGTTTGTTAAACCTAGCTTGTTCTTGTATTTACTTTGATTGTTGTTTTCCCCCAAAAGAAAAATAACAATCCTCTTTTTAAAAATCCTTCTTGTTGAAAACAAGAAGGTAGAAGAATAGAATCTTTGACTTGAACCTCTATAGATTTGGTTTTTTTTCGTTTTCTCAAGTTATTTTCTTTGAAGAACACATCAAGTATTGATTTGAACACTTCTTGCTTAATGAAGCATACAAACAACTAGTTGTTGAATTAATGCGTGTCAAAGAATAATCTTTTTAACATAAAATTCCCATAATGTAAGCGGAGAGGATCTCAAGTGACCGAATCATTTCTGGAACATTCGGAAATAGCATTAGGCTCCTAAATGGAGTAATAAATTTATTTTCATTCTGACGAGGAGCATATACTCATGTCCAAAATCTTTGATACTAACCAAATACGTAGATAACTCAAGGGTAGGTATGATACTAAGAGAGTTAAGACGTTAAGTAGCAAGTATAACATACATTGCAGCCATCAGCAGCTTGTGAAGGATTATTGAATTTTGGCACAAGAAAATAATTAAAAAAATATTGAAACTAGATCCATAACAACTAAAATTAGGGTTTGCAAGACAATGTATCCAACTTACAAGAGATCAATCTATGTCTCCGGTGGGATCACTTCACCCATTTTTTATCAACTCTCTTCACTCTCCGACACGTGAACGTAAGAATAAGGGGATTGCCATTATTTTATCACCTCTCCCCACCGCTCGACAGGTGACAGTAAGAATAAGGGGAAAGGGGATTGGTGAGGTTAAATTGGCCATTCTCTTCACCCTCCGACACGTGAACGTAAGAATAAGGGGATTGCCATTATTGTATCACCTCTCCTCAGAGTTCGATAGGTGACAGGTGACAGTAAGAATAAGGGGAAGTTCGATAGGTGACAGTAAGAATAAGAGGAAAGGGGATTGGTGAGATTAAATAAGCAATGGCCAACAAGAGATGTACAAAAAGGGATAAAAAACACATGACGGACAGTGAAAGAAGTCGAAGGGAGGGAGAGGGGAAAAAAGGCGAGAAGATCACATCCTTCGAAGGGGGATTCAGATCTCCTGTCAAAACAGCAGCTAACGTATCTTATCTTTTCAGCAGAATGGAATTAGAAGTTACAAATATAAGTTTAATTGGGGGGGGGGGGGGGAGTTAAAACCTTATGATAAGAAAAAGTAAACCTAATACCCAACATAAATTAGAGAGAAAATAAAAAGGAAAGGGAGAAACGTTAGTTAGCAGAAATGTGTCTGAATATTCTTGTCTCAAAGGGTTAGTGGACACGAATAAATGGGTAAAAAAGCATCGGTCTCAGAGAGTCTTCATCTGGGAACTTGTAGCCAACAGCCCAGTTTGGGGCAATACCCAAGAAACCCTTTGTCTTCTTCCATCTTTTCCAAGAAGATCACTCCATCTCCTTCACATCAAGAAACCCTAGATCCATTCTCTCTCTTTCCCTAAACTGCGAAAGAAGAAGAATTAGCCGTAAACATATAATCTACGCTATGCCCTTTTCAATAGTAAGTATAACAGTAACAACATGAAAAAAGGGTTCCTCTGAGCTCAATCTGGAATAGATGATGGTATAAAAATACAAATGAGGGAATAAGAACGATATGGGCATTATCTTTTTAGGGAATATATTAGTTTAAAACAAGAAAACATATAGTAGTTTTGAAGTGAAGGGAGCTCCCTTCAGTCCAAGTACAGGAAGTTTAAGATCCAATTTGTCTCCCGCATCATTCACTCAGTAACTAACTACTAGCAACTTATAGTCAGTAATTGGATGAATGAGTCGGCAGCTAATTGAACCCTAACGCCACCCGTGAGTGGACTGAAGAGAGCTCTCTTCAGCTGCCTCGTACTATGTCTCCAAAAACAATGCCTCCAAGAACCTCAACAACACAGCAGACTATGTATAGTCTGCATCTAAAATCCTAACATGCTAGTTAAGCTATTCGCTGCTATAAGCAGGAAGCATAAAGCTTGATAAGAAAAGTTTGAAAGATAAGTGAAGTAACCACCCCCAAGACAAGGAGCAGCTCGTGTGATCTGAGGTATGGCAAAATGAGGTTTATATAGAAAGGAAAAAGGCAAAGAGAAGCTAGAGGAGGATGAAAATATTGTGCGATGGCATATAGTACTATAAAAATAGGAAAGATATTCTTTTTCCTGTTGTACACTCGGCACCTCCCCACGTTCTCATTTCACACTTGAAAGCCCCATACCTTCGCTTCGCAATTTGCGTCTTGCTTTTTGGCTTTCTCCTCTTTTTCTTTTTCTTTTTTTGTTTAAAATGATAATCTATTAACCATAGAAATCAAAGCATCAAAGTGATGCAACTTATGCAATAACCTTACTTGTAGGTTAACATGCCGACCTACATGTATATCTCAGTAATGTAGAGCAGTCTTAAACAATAGGAGAAGTAGCGTCTATGTCTAAAATGTGTAGGTAAAGATTATACACAACTAGATACACGTGTGTGCATATTCTATGAGTCACATTCCTAGATACGAATGATGCTCCTTCACAAAGTGCTTCTGTTCTAAACTTGTCATAGATAGTATATTGTAGCAGCCAAGGCAATTTTATCGCATTGGCTCTCAGAGTTGTCCCTTTGAGTCTGCGCGATCCCCAAGCCAATAGTCTGCTGAAAGAGTTAAATCCTTGTGGCAGAGCTAGTCATGCCGAGATGGTTAACTATACCTGCTGGTAGTTGAACAGAAGAAGAAGAGGTCTTGCAGCGTCTCTTGTCCCGCGAGCATAGGTGGCAGGCTCTGTCCTCTAAGTAAATAAGTCTCTGCTTGGTGGGAAGCTTGTTCAGCTCAGCAAACCAAAGTATAAAGGAGTGCTTGGGGTAACTGTTGCGTCCCAAACAATTTTGCCTATTTTACTTTACTGCACCAATCTCTGAAGTACTCATATGCTAGCTATGGTTTAAGGGTTCCATCCATCGTCCATGAGGTGGTTACTTCTACAGCCGAGCTGGAAGAGCCTGCGCTGACCAGCAACTTATAAGGAGAGAGTCTGAACTACGGCGTCCATCCTTGTCCATAATGTGATGTATAGTCTATACTTGTGATTCATCCACTATACCCATAGAGTATCTTTCTTATGGTGCATATCCCACAAGTGTTTGGACAACACCGCCAAATTCCATACTTTCAATTGAAGAACTCTCAGACCACCCTCCTCTTTAGGTATCCTGATCTAAAACCAAGAGACCCAAGCTTTTTTGGACCCCAGTAGGGTATTCCCCCATAAGAAGTGCAGAAAGATTCTGTTCACCAGTCCTAACTATTGTAGGTAAAGATAAAGCACTTAACCAAAAACATGTCACTCCTTGCAGCATCGATTTGATTAGTTGAAGTCTGTCAGCATACGAAAAGCTAGATGCATTCCATAATCCCACCTTATCCATCAGCTTCTTGATGAATGGGGCATAGTGTGAGCACTTCAGCTTGTGCCCTGCAATGGGTATGCTAAGATATCTGAAAGACATAGTACATGCTGAGAAGCCTGTGGTGACCTGCAGCTAGTTAGTTTCATGCCTGCATGGAAGGTTGGCCATGAGCCCGGAACAATTACCAAAGGATGCTAGCGCATCCATAACTTTTCGTACCGAGCAGGTGTCGCCTCTAGAGAAAAGGATGAGGTCGTCCGCAAAGCAAAGATGGGTGATGTACTGTTCAGCACAGCCAGCATGGAAATGCAATCTTTTGACATGATGCAGCTGTCTAGGGAGCCTTGAGAGGTACTCCATGCCAATTACAAATCAGAAGGGGGAGATTGGGTCACCCTACCTCAGCCCACATCTACTCTGAAAGAATCTATAAAGGTTGCCATTAAGAGAAAGAGAGTTTGAGGTGGAGTCCACACACACCATGATCCAGCCGGCGAATACTGCAGGAAATCCAAGTCTAAGAAACACGTCATTGAGGAAAGACCAACTTATGGAATCAAAAGCTTTCCTAATGTCCACTTTAAATATGCATTTAGGAGCTCTACGGTTTTTTCGTATTCCCAGTTCAGCTTTTGTACCAAGAAGACGTTTTCCATCATAGATATGTCCTTGAAAAAACATGCCTGAGCAGGGTCCACGAGGAGGGCCATGACTGCCGTCATTCGCGTTGCAAAGATCTTGGATATCATTTTATAGATCATATTGCAGCAGGAGATGGGCTGGTAATCCTCAACTCTGTTGACATGTGGAGCCTTCGGAACCAGTGAAATAATAGCATGGTTGAGCTGTTTAAGCAGTATGCCATTCATGAAGAATTCCTGCACTGCAGCAACAAGGTCTGCCCCGAATATATCTCATGCTTTAATAAAGAATTGAAAGGTGTAGCCACCCAGACCAGGTGCTTTATCTTTCCCAATAGATTGCAGGGCTGCTTTAATCCCAGCTTCCAAGACAGGCGCAGTGAGTGAGTTCGCTTGACGCGCAGAGAGCTTGGGACCGCTATTCACCACTTCTGTACTGATGGGATGACCTGGCTGAGCTGTGCCGAGCAGGTCAGAAAAGAATTGTACAAATTGCTGTGCTGCTTGCTCGATGGAGGTGGACATATTGTTGTCAACAAGCTGAACTCCAGTAATGATGCTCCGTGCCCTGCCCTTTTTTTATTATAGAGTGAAAAAATTTTGTGTTCATGTTGCTCGAAATTAGAAAGTTACCTTTGGTCTTAACTTTATAGTTTATGTTGAATTTGGCTATAAAATTAAACTTTCTTACACTACATTTCAGATGAGACTATTATATAAATACGATCAAAATAGAATTATCATGTTGATATGTGTGCGTGCATATATATATCATCATCATCATTAATCATACTCAGTATATCTCAACGACAGCAAAAGCTATCACCAGAGTCTGGGGTGCGTGCATATATATATATAGACACACACCCCATGACAACATGGCCCTTCTATTTTGATCAAATTCTATCACGTCTTTAATTCTGATTCGAATCAGACCTGTAAACTCGATGTCTTTTTTAGACTCTTTTGAAAAATTTCATTTCCCTGCTTGCCATATGTTGGCCGATAGATGCTCCCAAGAGTTCGAAACCTATAAATAAAGCAACTATGTGCAAACGTACAATAGATCACATGGAATACAATCTATACAACTAAGGCATGAGTATTAAATGTTCCCAATAAAAACTCATCTAATTGCAACTAATTCATATTTACACGTAGTATTCAAATGCGCATTTACTTTATTTGTGTTATTTAATCTCATGCAAATGTAACTTTCATTAATATGTAACTCCTTTGACCTATCTTTGTACCAATACGGTTGTAACATAGTCTCATATAACTCAGACAATCTTCTTGTATACCCGATGAAGTTTTCTCAGATGTGTGTTGAGGTTAGTGGCGCTCCCAATGAGATCAATAATTTGCACCTTGACCAATGCTACATTACAATGCTAACGTCTTCTAGTTTACCCAATGTGATTTTTCAGATGAGTTTGTGACAAAATGACTTCCCATATGAAACTGCTACATATGTTCAAATGAGAACGAAATCCAAAAAATTCATATGTAATGTTTCCATACACTTAGGTTAACCATATTTAGATTAACATGAGTGAAATCTTCAGTTTTGCAAGTAAATATGAACAATATTTTTTTACAAGTTAAAAAAAAAATGAACACGATTTTCTAGCTCATGGTCGCACATTCTTGTCCAAGTCGTCTTTAAGATATTGTATACCACGAATTTTCAAGCTTATCACGTGGCAGTGTTACCCTAATTTTCCATCGTGACTAACAAAGTAGGTATTTTCTTTTTTGTCAATTTACATCCTGTTTTACAGAATGTGCATTGCCTGTCCGTGCATGTTTCCAAAATAAAAGTAAAAAATGGCAGATTAACGCATGCTCCTCTCTTACATGTGTAAAATTCACTTCGTAATATATATCATCTATCTTCAGCTATATCATTGCATAATTAGCTAAAACATTTGTTAGAAAAACACACAAGGAAAGTGAGTGTTATACGAAGTCCAATATATTAGTTTGTTAAACTTTTTTTTTGTTAAAATGATAATATTAACCAGAAAAATCAAGGCATCAAGGGGATGCGGCCCATACAATAACCCTATTTGTAGGCACACATGCCGACCCAAACGTTCTATTTAGTGGTGTATAGTTATCTTAAAACATATGAGCAGTGCCTATGTCTAAGATATGCGGGTAGAACTTATACATCACTCTATATACATGAGTGCATATTCTATGTATTACATCTCTAAATACGAATGCGTCTCCTTCAAAAATGTATATGTTGCGTCATTGCCAGATAAAATATACCGTCGCAGCCAAGGCATTTTTCGCTGCCTTGGCCTTCAGTGCTTTCCCATTGAGTCTTCTCGATCCCCAGACCATTATTCTGCTTATAAAGAGGAGTTTCCGTGGAAGCGCCAACCATGATGAGATAGCAAGCTAAATTTGTTGGGTAGCTGGGCATGAGAAGAAGAGGTGCTGTAGAGTCTCATGTTCAGCCAAGCAGATGTGACATTCTCTATAATCTAGATAAACCAGCATATCCGTGGTGGCTAGCTTGTTCAGCCCAGCAAGCCATAGCGTGAAGGAGTGCTTAGGAGCGATTGTTGTGTCCCAAACAATCCCGCTCCAGCTGACCTTACTGGCCTTTTCTCTGAAATAGTCATACGTCATATGGGGTTTGAGAGCATTATTCAGTGTCCATGAGGCGATTTCTCAACCGCCAAGCTGCAGGAGCCTTTCTAGCCAGCAACTGATCTCGGATCTCCATAAGTATTTTAAAGAGCGGTGAGTTCAAGCTGCTCTCCACCCTGGTCCATAATGTGCCTTGTAGTCTATACTTATGATTTATCCACCGCACCCAGAGCGTATCTTTCTTGTGATGCAGATCTCATAGGTGTTTGGATAGCAGTGCCAGATTTCATGCCTTCAGTTGGATAACTCCTAATCTCCCTTCTTCTTTGGGCAGACTGACCTTAGACCAGGCAACCCATGCCTTTTTGGGGCCCAGTGAGGACCTCCCTTGTCAATTTTCTAAATATCATCAAAATCAAAGCAATTGAAGAACAAAGCGACGCAAGTTGCGAAGATGCAACTGCAGAATGTTGGAAAAACAGAGAGAATCAGAAATGGAGTAACTGTATTTCTCCTCTCCAAGTTTCAGCCGGATACAGCATTTTATACAATAGAAAGAAACAAGTGAAATTACAAGAAAGTCCCTGAAATCTAATTCCTTCCACTTATAAATAAAGGGCATTATCGTTATTTCACTGGTTTAAACTCTTCCCGCGCGTCAGTCACCTCCTTCCTCAGTTCGTTGCAGGCAGTTACTCTGCGCTGCAACCTTTGTTGCTGCACTACACGCTAATCACGTGACTCAACCAATCAACACTCAACATCTCAGCCTCACACTGCTTCTTCACGTCTCCAGCATCCTTCTCAGCCTGCACCTCTTCTTAATTTCTTCTGTTCATCAGTGTTCGACCCATTGCACAAAGTGTTCGAACTTATTCTTCCAGCCAACATCTCAGCATTTTGATCAATATCCTTGGCATCCCCATAGAAAGTACAAATAAATTCTGTTTACCATGGCCTTAACTTTTGCAAAGATAGCACCCAGCCAGAAAGAGTTCACCGAGCCAGAATCAATTGCTCATAATATTCGAAGCAGATTCCAGTCAAGCCTATATGTATATGTGAATCATTGAATAAAAGAAGGCAAATCCCATTATGAAAATGAATGAAATGTAGAAGTGGCTAGTGTAATTAGGCTGTCTTATCAACCAGAAAAAAGCTGCTTCCTCAGCCCTACACGCCGAAACCCAATTGGCCAGCCATCTTTCACCTGCTCCATCTTGCCTGAGCCTCCATTTCCATTCCCTGTCTAAAAGCGTTTGGTCGAGAATCCAATCTTGTCTGGTAATGCGGATTTGAAATAAGACATGAATCTAACATGTCTAGCAATGAGTCGAAATCGAACGCTGGGTTGGATTCAAATCGATTAAAAGCTTGATTAACAACAACATTACCCCCAATGCCATTGAGTCTCCCGTCCATAGCGGGATATGGAGGGTCAGATGTGCGTAACCATACTCATGTTTAGAAACACACAGAGGTTGTTTCCCGATTACCCATAATGATGCGTCAAGTTATGTCGATCAACTGCTACTTAACAATATAAGAATCGCAGTCAATTTAGTGAGTCATTTTGCTTTATTCCATCATATTCTAAAGTCAACAAAGAGTGTATCCTTGACTCCATTAGAAATGAAAAAAAAAATGCTTGATTAACAAAGAAGGAAAATATTTGAGCTGAAGAGACTTCCTTAACATAGAACACTGAACAGAGAACTTGAGGCTATGTTTTAGCGGTTATATTTTGAGAATATGTTGATAAGCAAGTGATGACCCAATAAATTAGCTGTGTTTTTTATATTGTGAAGTAGCAGTTGGTCGACACAGTTTGACGTACTTTTCATTATAGTTCATCGAGAAACAATCTCTGTCTATTTCTAACACATAAGTATGTTTGCGTACATCCGATCCTATACTCTGTCATAGGCGGAAGCCTCTAAGGCAATAGGGTAATGTTGTTGCTGATGTAGTTGACCTTGGTGAAATAGTTTGAATAGATTTTTGTTACTTAATCTTGTAGTCGTTGAACCTATATGGCTATTTATAATAGTTGTGGTTGAAATCCATCTTATAAAAGAAAGTGGGAGTAAATGTTGATTCAAGAAAGATTTGAAATCACTGAAAATTAAGTTTTATCTCTATTTTCATACATTTATTTGTTTATATTTCACTAGTTGATTTTTCTTTGAATTGATCAAAACAAAAGATGTTTTCTAAAAATTAATGTATAATTTTTTCACCTTATTCTAGCTTATCGCGTTGGAATCTAGCATTGTTTTCAAAAGCATCTATTATAAACTTACAACAAAAGTAATAATAATCATAATAAACCATGGGTGTAAGTATACAATTTAGTATTTAAGTTCTTAACTCTCTTTTCTTATGCATAGAAAAAAAAAAGATATATATTATATCCATATGTAAGATACAAAAAGGAAAAAAAAAAGGCACCTTTATGAGGGCATCCATTCCTCCCTATATAGACGGGCGACAAAGCAAGATAAGAGATTCAGATGATCCCAGAAAAAGCAGCCTGGCCGGAACAGTTACCGAGGCTAAACCCTAGATTTAAGAGATAAACCTACAGAGAACTGATACCAAAAAGTCAAGAGTATTAACACAGTGTGGTTGTTCCACTGTTGCTATCGTTAAAATTTGGAGAGGATGAGCAGCAGACAAACAATACATCTATCGAATGGGTTGAAAGTTTACACACGTATCTTAAGAGAGGTTGGGATCTCCTAACCCCACTTTCCTCATCCCTTTTGTGACCACGCGACATGTGGCAGCAAAGAGGGGTGGTGATGCTAGATGCAGATGACCTTCATCTAGCCTTACCACCCCTCTTGCTGTCACGTGTCGAGGTCACGCGTCACCGTATCCCATTTACGGTGAGAGGATCCTATCCCTGTTAAGAGTATTCTGAAAGTATGGTGGAATAGGTGGTTCATTGTTAAATCCCATCTGTCTATCTGTCATGATGGTTTAGTTGAATTATTTTCTTGGGTTCCCACATGCTTCTTCACTCTCTGCCTCTTTTTTCTGCATTATTCCTTAGCACTTTCGTTCTTTCACGGTTTGTTTGGAGGTTTTGGAGCTTGACCTCACCTGTTCTTTCTGTTGGGGCTTTTGTTTTTTTATCTTCTGTCTACTGTATTAATTTCAATCCTAATTTACAAGACATTAAAGTGGAATTGCACGCAGTACTATGGATGGCTTTTGGAGTCGATGAAGCCATTCTTGCTTGTGAGACTTTTTTATATTGACAAGATCTTGAACCACCTCAAGTCATGTCACAAAAAGGAAAACGATATAAAGGATGTTTTCGGTACATTTAGATTTCTCCATTTACACAGGGTCTAGAGAGAGTTTGGATCACTTCGTGATCTGATGTGTACGCAGTTTTACATTACACTTTTTTTGTGTAAGAGACTGTTTACACGGCTTGAACCCGTAAACTCAAAGTCACAAAGCTGCAACCTTACTAGTTGCTCCAAAGCCCGGTTTCTAAAAATGAAAAAGAATGCACGCGTAAAAACGGATTTTGTTTTTATGAAAGTAGAAAAAGAAATTCATGAGTAGGTGGAAACTAACAGCAATATTTAACAAGAAGAATGCAATTGACATATAACAACATAAGAAGAAATAACATAAGTACTAATGAGAATAACGTGACAGCATCTTCTTGTTAGGTCCCTTAGAACACACTAGAAGGGGGGGTTGAATAGTGTGTTCACCAAGTATGGATATTTTGTGGCTATTTTTCGTTTTTGAGTGCAACCAATACTTGGATGTGTTCTTTAGAAAGATAAAACTTGAAAGACAAGAAAGAACACGAGTATGTATAGAGGTTCAAGTCAAGAGACTCTACTCCTCTACCTTCTTGGTGTTTCACAAGAAGGATTTTGAAATGGGGATTGTTATTTCTTTTTGGGGGAAACAACAATCAAAAACGAAATCAAGAAAATACAAACTAGGCACCTTGCCTAGACCACAACCAAGAGTTCTAACACTTTGAAGTTTTGCCTCCAAAGATCTTCTTTGCCCTCAAAGAAATCTTGTAGGGAGAATAGTGCACCACACACTATCAACAAACCCTTCAAAGTTTAGAAATCTTAAACAAAGAGCACCCTTGCTCCTTGACCAACAATCTACCAAAAACTCTCACAGAAAATCTCACCAAGAAGAAGACTCTTCTTCTTACAATAATCACTCTCAACAATAAAGTAAAAGTATACAAAGATTTACAACTATTTTGAGAGCTTGAGCTTGAGAGCACTTGAGAGCATGTGAAGTAGAAAGTTAGAGAAGAAGAATGAACCAAACCCTTCTTTTATCAATCTTCAAGAAAACTTCCCGTTTGAAATCTTCTGCCCAGCCAATAATGGGATTTGGCAGCTTGTGAAGGACTGCAGCAGTCTTCAAAAACAGTTCTTGGCATGTAGCAACCATTTAGAAGAGGATTCAAAAACTTTGGCCAAGAATAGAAACCTGGGATCTCTGAGTGTAAGATAAGACCTGCTGAAACAACACTAAAAGAGGAGGGTACAAAGAGTCAACTGGTTGTGAAATGAAGCAAAAAGACATTTGTACCGTTGATCACATGAAGCGCTTAATCTGTCCAAAGAATAAGCGTTCAAAGTGGGATGAAGCGCTTAATGTGAAAAAGAACATGCGTTCGAAGTCACATTAAGCGCCTAATGTTGGCAACTGAGTGCGTTCGAAGTGACATGAAGCGCCTCATGTAGCACTTCATGCTTGTTCGAACTAAAACTGACATTTTCTCAGAACCAGGCCTTGGGAAAGCGTGCATGTTCAGAGAAAAGTACTTTTGCCTTGGTGAGACACTTGAAGCGCTTAAAGTAGCGTTCGAAGTGTACGTATGTTTCATCAGGACACATGAAGCGCTTGATGTAAGCGTTCGAAGTGTCCTGACTTTCAATACAACACATGAAGCGCCTGATCAAGGCGTTCGAAGTGTTCTGATCATCACCAAGACACATGAAGCGCCTGAAGTGAGCGTTCGAAGTGCACTGACTTCAAACCATCAACTTGAAGCGCTTAAACATTCTTTTCAAGTGCCAACCTTGTGCAAATCATCAAAACTAAATCACATTCTAACATTCTCCCTCTTTTTGATGATTTCACAACATGCAACATTTTAATTTACTCCCCCTTAGCAAATGCTCCCCCTCACAAAGTGCATTTAAATTTTTCAAGAGAAGTACCATATAGTCCCAAAAAAAACTTTACTTAATAGAACACTGATCATTACATCTATCCATAGCAGGAGGAAAATCCAAATAACAATCAGGAACGGAAAAATTTCTAGGCAATGCAAAAACAGATTTGAAAAAGTCAGAAGGAACCAAAAATCAGAAACCAACTACACTCCACCACCAGATCCAGCACCACTTCCACCAGGATGCTGCAAATCACCAAAATTGAAGGGACTTGAAGCATACCCCGCAAAACCACTCACTTGATGGCCACTTCCACCAGCACCACTTCCACCAGCACCAGCACCAGTTCTTGTATCTCCAGCAGCAGCAGTGTTAGCAGCAGAGTCTCCCCCTAAATCATCAAAATCAGAGGGAAAGGATGCCCACGGCATTTGTTGGAGAATAACGTCCTTAAGGACGCCAAAACGATACTCATGACGCGCATTGCTAAGCTGAAGGTGCTGAACAGACTGTTCCAGAGATTGAATTGGAGTACGCAGCTGGTCAATGGTACTTGATTCAACATTTGCTTGAGGCTCAGCTTCTGCCTCATCATCAAGACCAGGAATGTTTGTGGCTTTACGTTTGTGAGAGTCGATGGCTTGGACAATGTTGTAGTTACTGTAATAGTCCGTGTTCGCCACCGAGGTGAGTTCATTATCAGGAATGACAACACCTTTGGACTTGAGAAGAATGGTGATGAGATTGGCAAAGGGTAAGGCCTTGGAAGCTTTCCGAAGAGCAGAAAACATGACCTCAACCATAATCCAGGCAAAATTTAGTTGGGTTTGATTTTTGATGCGGTAAGTGACGTAGAAATCCATGTTGCTTGGATTTCTTGTCGACTTACCATTCACACAGTAAGTGACAATGGCTAACAAGATGCGATCAATGAGAGCCATATTTTGGGTCTTTCGGGAAGGAAAGAACCCCAGATCGAATTTCACATCTTGTTCAGGAATTCCGTATTTACTGCTCCAGTCAAATACGGAAAAGTCACTTAGGCCTTCGTTGCGGATGCGGAGAATTTCACAGATTTCGGGAATAGAAAAACTGAGGGACGTACCATCAACAACAGTGTTGAGCAAGAAGGATTGAGATTCAGATTGTGGGGTAATCCACAGATTGGCATAAAACATCCGGGTGTGCTCCCGGGAGAAACTGCGCATGTCAAGCCTGGACCAGAGGGAGGTCCAGCCTTGGAATTCGAGCAGAGACACGATCTGATCCATGTGAGTCTCGGACAGGTCACTGAGACTCAGAAGTTTGAGAGGAACAACAGGGCGATTGTTCGTGTGCCATTCTTCAACGAGCATGTTAGAGTACAGAGATAAGTGTACTCCTTTGTCTACAGGGCGAGGAGACTTTTTGATATCATTGTCGAATTTTCTCAACCAAGGAAAGTTTTCCTTGGTTAGCCCTTCACGAATGGTTTTGAGTTCTTCGGGTTCCGCAGTCCCGAAGCCCAGCAGTTTTCTTTGTTCTGTGAGTGCGTGGGCGTTTTGACGGTCCTGCAGAGGCCATTTTTGAGGGATGAGTGAACAAGCTTTGGGAGTTTTGAAAGGAGATGAAGGCTTGAATGAATGGAGATGAAGGTTTTGAGAGAGAATTTATAGTAGGAGATGAGGAAGGTGAAGAGGTAGTGGGAGTAATTGATAGTAAGAGAGTGGGAGAGGTGGAGGAGAGAAAGAAGGAAGATGAAATGAATTTGAGAAAATGGAGAAGAGATGGTGGAGATCGTGGGAAAGAGGGAGAGAGAAAAACTGGCGCAGGAGTTGATGGTCATTGAATGGCGCGAAAACTGAAGAGACGGCGGAAATGACAGTGAAGAATTAGGGTTGAAGCGCCTCAAGTGACTTCGAACGACTTCATACAAACAGATGAAGCGCTTAAAGTCACATCGAACGAGTGAAGAAACTCAGATAAAGCGCTTAAAGTCACATCGAACGAGTGAACAAGCTTGGATAAAGCGCTTGATGTCACTTTGAACGAGTGACATCCTTAACATCAAGCGCTTGAAGTGATATAGAACGCCTTAACAATCTAAGATGAAGCGCTTCATGTCTACTGATATTGAAAATTTTTGAAATTTTCATGCTCAAAACTCAAGAGGGTTTTATCAACCCATATTGAGCAACCCCAACCTACTTCTTATAGATACAAAGACATCACTAGGTAAGGGTTTCGTGAAAATGTCCGCGAGTTGGTCATGTGTAGGAACAAATTCTACACTTACCAAGTTCTTTTGTACACAGTCACGGATGAAATGATACCTCACTTCAATGTGCTTGGTCCGACTATGTTGGACGGGATTTTGTGCAATATTTATGGCGGACGTGTTATCACACAAAATTGGCACCTTTGAGAAGTGAATGTTATAATCATTTAACGTGTTAGTCATCCATAACAATTGTGCACAACACGAGGCGGCCGACACATATTCGGATTCCGCCGTAGAGAGAGACACACTGTTTTGTTTCTTGGAGTACCAAGAAACGAGACAATCTCCAAGAAACTGACAAGTTCCGGAGGTGCTCTTTCTATCAACTAGACTCCCCGCATAATCGGAGTCACAATAACCTCTTAAATCAAAACATGCATTCTTAGGATAAAATAAACCAAATTTCAAAGTACTTCTAAGGTATCTAAGGATGCGTTTTACCGCAATAAAATGCATCTCCCTAGGATCACTTTGAAATCTAGCACATAAGCATACCGCATGTAAAATATCGGGTCTACTAGCAGTTAAGTAAAGTAGACTACCTATAATGCCACGATACAAGGTTACCTCGACATGTTTTCCCTTTTCATCCTTGTCAAGCTTTGCACTTGTGCTCATAGGAGTGTTCACTTCTCTTCCTTCACCAAAGTTGTACTTTTTGAGCAAGTCTCTTGTGTATTTGGCTTGGGAAATGTACACACCATCTTTGGTTTGCTTGATTTGTAATCCAAGGAAATAGTTTAGCTCGCCCATCATGCTCATCTCGAACTCACCTTGCATAAGACTAGCAAATTGCTCACAAAGACAATTGTTAGTAGCACCAAAAATAATATCATCAACATATACTTGAACAATTAAATGATTCCTACCTTGTTCTTTTATGAACAAAGTAGTGTCAACTTTACCTCTTGAAAAACCATTATTAAGAAGAAAAGTACTTAACCTCTCGTACCAAGCTCTTGGAGCTTGTTTGAGGCCGTAAAGAGCCTTTTTAAGTTTGAAGACATGATGTGGTGAATCATGACATTCGAACCCGGGAGGTTGTGCAACATACACTTCCTCTTGAATAACACCATTCAAGAACGCGGATTTAACATCCATTTGGTAAAGTGTAAAATCTCTATAACAAGCATATGCTAATAACATTCTAATAGCTTCAAGTCGTGCTACGGGTGCAAATGTCTCATCAAAATCAATACCTTCTTCTTGACGGTATCCTTGAGCAACTAACCTAGCCTTGTTTCTAGTGACATTACCTTGATCATCCATCTTGTTACGAAAAACCCATTTCGTACCAATAATAGGATGATCGTGTGGTTTGGGAACTAACTCCCAAACATCACTTCTTTCAAATTGGTTTAATTCTTCTTGCATAGCCAAGATCCAATTTTCATCAAGAAGTGCTTCTTTAATATTTTTAGGCTCTATAAGAGAGACAAATGCATTCTCTCTATATTGCCTTCGTGTGGTGATACCTCTATTTGGATCACCTATGACTAACTCTTGAGGGTGAGAACTTTTGTGCTTAAATGATCTAGGAAGATTGGATACATCACCTCCAACTTCCTCTTGATCATGTTCCGGAAGAGATGAACCTTCATTATCATCATGAACCTCGTGTTCCGGAATTTGTGATGCATTTTCTACATTTTGTGAATCAACGTGAGTAGAGGAGACACTTCTACGTGGCTCACTAAGTTCATTTACACAAGGTGGAGGAGTGCCTTCGAGAGGTTCAACTCTCAAGTCAACGAAGATGTTTCCATTTGGAGGATCATCAACGATTTCTCGTTGAGGAACAACCATAGGAACATCCTCAAAAATTTCTTCTTGAGGAGTCACATCTTCATCCTCTACACAATCCTCATTAAGTTTAGGTTCATCACTAAGTGACTCATTAAACTTAACATGGATTGATTCTTCCACCTTTTGACTCCTTTTGTTGAAAACACGAAATGCTTTACTATTTGAGGCATAACCTAAAAAGATACCTTCATCCGCTTTGAGGTCAAGTTTGTCCAAAGTATCTTTGGTATTAAGTATAAAACACTTGCAACCAAAGACCTTGAAATACCCAATGTTGGGAACTTTTCCATTCCAAAGCTCATAAGGTGTCACATTTAGGTATGATCTCAAATAGACACGATTGATCACATGGCAAGCGGCATTAACCGCTTCGGCCCAAAAATACTTGGGCAAACCGAACTCGTTTAACATTGCTCTACACATTTCTTGTAGAGTTCTATTTTTCCGTTCGGCCACACCATTTTGTTGAGGAGTTCTAGGTGCCGAAAGATCATGAGAGTATCCTTTGGATACACAAAACCTTTCGAAATCACCATCGAACTCACCACCACGATCACTACGGATGGTTTTGATGGTGTCACCCACATGGTTTTCCAATCGTTTACTTAGACTTACAAACTCACTACATGCATCACTTTTCTTAGCAAGAAACATCACCCACGTATAACGAGTATAGTCATCTACAACCACGAAGGTGTAATGTTTGCCACCCAAGCTTCTTGTTCCAACATCCCCATACAAATCCATATGAAGCAATTGTAGGGGCTTGGAGGTGGAAATATTTGTCTTGGGTTTGAAACTTGTTTTCACAAGTTTCGCCTTTTGACAAGTGTCACATAGGTCATTGTTTTCAAAACTCATTTTTGGAAGGCCTCGGACTTTATCATTTTCGCAAATAAATTTAAATGTTTTGAAACATACATGTCCGAGACGTCTATGCCATAGTTGCGTCAAGTCATTCTTAGCAACTAGACACGATACATTTTGAGAAACCAAATCATTGATGCTAACTTTGTAAATATTTTTGAAACGCAAAGCCTCAAATAAAATCTTTTCTTCCTTTTTCACAACACACTTTGTTTTCAAAAACGTTACCTCATAATTAGCATCACAAAGTTGACTAACACTTATCAAGTTAAACTTAAGACCTACAACATATAAGACATCACTTAGAGAGAAGGAATCGTTACCCACAATACCATGTCCTTTGATTTGGCCTTTGCTACCACCAAAGTGGACAACTCCTCCGTCTTGCATAGTGAGTCTATGGAAGAGACGTTTGTCTCCCGTCATATGGTTGGAACACCCACTGTCCACGACCCATTTGACCTTCTTGTCTTCGCTTTCTCCATTGAGTGCTAGGGCCTACAAAAGAACCATATGAAGTTGGTACCCTTTTTGTTTTGGGTCCTTGAAGGTTAGTTACCTTCATCTCGCCTTTCGGCACCCACACAAGATTCTTATTATTTTTAGCTCTACATACTCTCTCTACATGACCTTTCCTATTGCAATAAAAACATGTAGGAGTATGCTTGTGTGTTGGTGCATGCTTGTGCGAATGTTTGTGCATTGGCACATGTCGTGTTTCCTTCTTAGGAACCACCTTCTTTGGAATAGAAGAAGGTTTTTGTTTCACAACATGGACCAAAGGTTGTGATACCTTTGGTGCATTAGCCTTTTGTTTAGGCATGTGCCTTTGCTTCTTCAAGGAGGTTTTAGACTCCTTGATCACTTGTGCTTGTTCCTTTTTATTTCCCTTCTTAGATGCATACATGACACTAGGTTTGACTTTCATGCTTGGCCTAGATGCATCTTTATTCTCTATCTCTTTAGCACCTACCCTTGAATCATTTTTCTTATGCTCAAGGGCTTGAGCACATGATTTCATCAAATCATGTTTCTCTTCAAGTGCAATCACATGCATGGTTAAAAATATGTCATGCTCAAGTTGCAATGCAATGTGATTTTCTAACGTGTCATTGTACTCATTTATGCATGCTCTAAACTCTTTCTTGACACGTTGATATTTTAAATCAAGGAGATCATTTTCTTGTATTAAATCATCTCGTTCATCAATAATTTTATAGTGCGATGAAATATTGCATACCTCCTTGTCATCGTCGATGGCCATTAGTGCAAAGAACTCCTTGTCGAGATCATCTTCCACCACCCCCGTGAGTGCAAGATCATCTCTATCGCCATTGTCGCTATCGGATCCGGAAAGAAAGCTCTCCCAATGGGCTACCTCCGCTTGCAAAGCCTTCTTCCTTTGGTAGATGGCCTTCTTGTCTTTGAGTTGCGGCTCTTTCACCCGACAATCCTTCATGAAATGACCAAGCTTCCCACATTTGTAGCATTTATTCTCTTGGTCCTTCACTTTGTCCTTGGGGTATCTTTCCTTGACGAACCTTCTTGCTTCGTCACCATTTTTTCTTGCAATACGTCGGAATCTTTTGACAAGAAGTCCGACTTCATCATCCGAGTCCTCCGACTCTACGACCAACGCCTTTGAAGATTGGCGAATAGGATCATTCTTTTCTTGTGCATCTAAATGAATCTCATAAGTGATGAGATTCCCGTATAACTCGTCCAAGGTGATTGTTTCAAGATCCTTGGACTCCTCGATGGCCGTTACTTTTGCATTCCATTCTCTTCCTAAACTGTTTAGGAAGCAATGGTTTAAATCTTCTTGTTCTATCTTCTTGCCAACCGCTTTGAGAAGGTTGACAAGTTTGGTGAATCTTTGGATGGACTCTTCAATCTTTTCACCTTTGGGGACAGTGAAGTTGTAAAATTGTTTTATCAACTGTCTCCTTTTGGCCTTTCTAACTTGAGAAGTTCCTTCGTGGATCATCTCAAGCTTTGTCCAAGCTTCATGTGCGGATTGGACACCTTGAATCTGAGCTCTCTCATTTGTGGAAAGAGAGCTATTTAAAATAGCAAGAGCCTTGCTATTTATGGCCAACTGGAACTCCTCCTCCGGGGAAGGATCATCAATATCAATGGGAATCATAGATCCTTTTGAGACCTCAACCCATATTCTGTGAGAACAAGAACGCAAGTATGTTTCCATGTTTGACTTCCACAGTGGGTAGTTTAAAGGGTCAAACATGGGAACTTTAACATGAACATTTGAGATAGAAGGGAATAGGGTTTCCTGCCTCCTTCTTCTGGAAAGATCAGCAGTAGGAGAACTCACATCCTCATCAACAGAGGCCTGCCTCCTTCTTCTGGAGGTTTCAGCAGTAGGAGAACCCAAATCATCAAAAACAAAGGGATCCATACTAGAAATGATCAAATCTTGTATTTGGACTCAAATAAGCAAGATGTGGCTCTGATACCAATTGTTAGGTCCCTTAGAACACACTAGAAGGGGGGGTTGAATAGTGTGTTCACCAAGTATGGATATTTTGTGGCTATTTTTCGTTTTTGAGTGCAACCAATACTTGGATGTGTTCTTTAGAAAGATAAAACTTGAAAGACAAGAAAGAACACGAGTATGTATAGAGGTTCAAGTCAAGAGACTCTACTCCTCTACCTTCTTGGTGTTTCACAAGAAGGATTTTGAAATGGGGATTGTTATTTCTTTTTGGGGGAAACAACAATCAAAAACGAAATCAAGAAAATACAAACTAGGCACCTTGCCTAGACCACAACCAAGAGTTCTAACACTTTGAAGTTTTGCCTCCAAAGATCTTCTTTGCCCTCAAAGAAATCTTGTAGGGAGAATAGTGCACCACACACTATCAACAAACCCTTCAAAGTTTAGAAATCTTAAACAAAGAGCACCCTTGCTCCTTGACCAACAATCTACCAAAAACTCTCACAGAAAATCTCACCAAGAAGAAGACTCTTCTTCTTACAATAATCACTCTCAACAATAAAGTAAAAGTATACAAAGATTTACAACTATTTTGAGAGCTTGAGCTTGAGAGCACTTGAGAGCATGTGAAGTAGAAAGTTAGAGAAGAAGAATGAACCAAACCCTTCTTTTATCAATCTTCAAGAAAACTTCCCGTTTGAAATCTTCTGCCCAGCCAATAATGGGATTTGGCAGCTTGTGAAGGACTGCAGCAGTCTTCAAAAACAGTTCTTGGCATGTAGCAACCATTTAGAAGAGGATTCAAAAACTTTGGCCAAGAATAGAAACCTGGGATCTCTGAGTGTAAGATAAGACCTGCTGAAACAACACTAAAAGAGGAGGGTACAAAGAGTCAACTGGTTGTGAAATGAAGCAAAAAGACATTTGTACCGTTGATCACATGAAGCGCTTAATCTGTCCAAAGAATAAGCGTTCAAAGTGGGATGAAGCGCTTAATGTGAAAAAGAACATGCGTTCGAAGTCACATTAAGCGCCTAATGTTGGCAACTGAGTGCGTTCGAAGTGACATGAAGCGCCTCATGTAGCACTTCATGCTTGTTCGAACTAAAACTGACATTTTCTCAGAACCAGGCCTTGGGAAAGCGTGCATGTTCAGAGAAAAGTACTTTTGCCTTGGTGAGACACTTGAAGCGCTTAAAGTAGCGTTCGAAGTGTACGTATGTTTCATCAGGACACATGAAGCGCTTGATGTAAGCGTTCGAAGTGTCCTGACTTTCAATACAACACATGAAGCGCCTGATCAAGGCGTTCGAAGTGTTCTGATCATCACCAAGACACATGAAGCGCCTGAAGTGAGCGTTCGAAGTGCACTGACTTCAAACCATCAACTTGAAGCGCTTAAACATTCTTTTCAAGTGCCAACCTTGTGCAAATCATCAAAACTAAATCACATTCTAACACTTCTCTTGTCCTGCTTTATATCTCTGGAGCTCTTTTTTGTTTTTCACTTCATTTTCATTGATAATCAATCTTGTTTACTTGAGAAACTGTTTTTTCTTTAACGCGACATGCTTGGCCATAATTACATGTTCTTTTGGTACTGAATAACGCACTATTTACGCTATGATGCCAATGAGGAACGGTATCGGGCTTAACGTGATTTGACTTCATCCAATTTGACGTCTTTTTAACTGTCTCATAACTTAAATAGTTTTACCATCTTTTCTTTTGTTATCACGTTTCAAATATTATATTCGTTATCGTTTCCTACGTAAGTAGATCCAACCTCTCTTCATGACCATTGAAGTCGTTGAATTCTATCACAATATGATGTGTATGTAATGACTTGCTCGACCTGGTCTAGGCATATATATAAATTGTGGACGTTAATTAAGCATGATAATTTGAATATAGATCAAGTTGGCATGTTCAAATATGGTAGACATCTGATCAAATATAACACATTCAAAGAGCGTATTTTACTAGTTTAAGTAAGAAAACACAAACCTACAATAAAATCTGACGATCTTAGGTTTTTCTTTTTTTATGAAAAAAGATACACACAAGCTATCCCAACCTGTACATATAAATTGTTTACATATACAGACATGTTTTAGGGACGACACTTTTTACCACTTGATTAATCGACAATTTGTATTAAAAATATTGTTCTTTGAGATAAAATACATAGATAATATAAGGATGATACCACCACGTATTTCTTTAAGGTTTTGAATAGACATGAGTCTCACCTCATGTAAGTTTAAGTTTCAACATAGTATCGGGGCATGTTTAAGATGTGTACTTACACCTTGTCTGTCTCATGGTTGACCATTTATTTTCTCATCTCACCAAGTCCAGATGTTCATGTCTGGTTTGTGATTTGTGAGTGGGAACGAGTTCTAAAGTGCACATGTATGTCAAGCCACGTTGCCACGTAAAGTCAGGTATTGAGAATATTTTTACACGTTGATCATTTTAAGAAAAAATACATAGATTATGTGAGAATGAGATACCACCTACTATTTATTTAAGGTTTTAAATGGGTATCACTCGACCAAGTTTCAACAATTTGAATTTCATAACAGCGGAACACATGCAGACTTAGGCAAAATCTACCCTAAACCTACGACGTTGCCTTCCCTAATCTACTATTCATAATAAAAGCTACAATCATTGAAAAATCGTATATTTTGATTCACGGAAAATAACATTGTACAACATACGTATGTATAGACGTATACTTAACCAACTATCCTAAAATAAAGAGATAGAGATACAGTATATCTTAACTACAAGTCTATCTACAATTCTAGTGAGATATTAACAAACATATACAAACTAATCAGCTCAACCGAAAATCTCAACCAATGTAGCCGACAATGTTGCCGTGTATCCCAATACTCCCCCTTAAGTTGGCGCATGAATGTCGAGAATGCCCAACTTGCTTAAAAAAAATGGTGAAACTTGTCAGGTCCAAGTGCCTTGGTGAAACCGTCAGCCAACTGAAGGGCGCTTGGAACCTTGCAAGGGCGAATAAGCCCATTGAGATAGTGTTGACGAACGAAATGACAGTAGATCTCAATGTGCTTTGTGCGCTCATGAAAAACAGGATTAGCCACGATATGCAAAGCTGCTTGATTATCACAATGAAGACTAACGGGTTCATTAATTAAAATACCGAGACCACGTAAGAGTTGACGCAGACAAACAATTTCACTAGCAGCATAGGCCATGGCACGATACTCTGCTTCTGCCGAAGAACGAGAAACAACAGGTTGTTTCATGGAACACCAAGAAATTGACGCGGAACCAAGACAAACCATGTAGCCAGTAGTCGAACGTCGTGTAAGAGAACACCCCTTTTGATCCATAGGCGTACTAGTAGGGCGACTGCCAAGGAGACCACACTCCATGATAATATCAAGAACATACTTACGTTGATTTAAAACCATATAAATTTTGTGACTTACGTTCAGATCACCACACTCCATGATAATATCAAGAACATACTTACGTTGATTTATATGGCTTGACACAAGCCATATAAAGATTTACGCAACTTAAAAACAAGATTCTCCCCTTGACGAGAGAAACCGGGAGGAATGCGCATGTAAACATTCTCATTGAGATCACCATGCAAAAATGCATTATTCACATCCAACCGATGAACATGCCAACGACGCAACATTGCTACTGCTAACAAACACCGAACTGTCACAAAGCATTGATGAATGCTTTATGCCAGACAAAATAGCTCTCGCCATTTACACCTAATGGCCAAGACAAAAGAAGTCCAGGATGATCAGACGGATACATATAATAAGCTGATTTTGTATCAGTGGTGACAATAGGTGTTTCTGCCATGACTTATACTGGGCAAAAACAAAATTGATAAACAAGTGCAAACAACTGCAGTTGATGCGAAATGGAATTGCAAAACAACTGCAGCCAACCTATGAAATCGAAATTGATTTAGGAAGGAAAGGTCTGCAGCCGACTAACTGAGACAAAGGGAAACAAAAAACAAATGTCGACGGTGGAAGTCGACCGACCAAAACCACCGGGAAAAAAACCCCGATTTGTTCTTAGATCGCAAGGCGTTGACAAAAGACTTGCGCCAGATAAAGTAGTTCTCTCCATTTTCTCCTAACGGTTAGGTGACAAACACAAGACCAGGATGATCGGATAGATGAAGATAATATGGGGATTTAGGATCGGTAGTGGTCAATGACTGTTCGGCCATGATGTCAAACGTGAAATGCAGTAACAAAGATTGACGAAAACAAATGAACAAAAAGATATCGGAATGAGACAAAAAATGGAATAATTAACCAAGGAAAAGGAAAAGAGC
The DNA here is from genome assembly GCA_036186865.1 of Eustoma russellianum. Taxonomy (NCBI): domain Eukaryota; kingdom Viridiplantae; phylum Streptophyta; class Magnoliopsida; order Gentianales; family Gentianaceae; genus Eustoma; species Eustoma russellianum. The sequence continues at coordinate 2,664,173 of AP025071.1, forward strand.
TCAGGAAGAAGATTGATTAATTTTAAAACAACGACGACGACTTCCTGGAAGATCGACAAAAAATGATGAATCAAACCTGACGCTCTGATACCATGAAGAATCGTATATTTTGATTCATGGAAAATAACATTGTACAACATACGTATGTATAGACGTATACTTAACCAACTATCCTAAAATAAAGAGATAGAGATACAGTATATCTTAACTACAAGTCTATCTACAATTCTAGTGAGATATTAACAAACATATACAAACTAATCAGCTTAACCGAAAATCTCAACCAATGTAGCCGACAATGTTGCCGTGTATCCCAATAATCATGATGGTGAAGCATTTCAGGACACGAAAAATCAGTTGGTAGTGTGGGGGATCAAAATAAACAATTACGTATCTTCATGATGTATAAAGTGATAAATAAATTAGCCCCCAGGATATAGCCCAACTGATTCTAGGCAGAAGTTCTCGAAAGAGAGGTCGGGGGGTTCAATTCTTGCCAAGGCAAGAGAGCTCCTTTCCAGCAAATGCATTGTGTGGGAGCTTCCTTGGCCTGTAGGCTTGCCTGCAGTGCTAAGAGCTCCTAATTCAGACTACTGTATATATGACCAAGCTCCTGCTAGCGGGCCGTTGGGTATCTGATTTACATCCCTACACTACCTTTGGGACTAGATGTGGCAAAGACCCTTACTGATTGGGGTTCAACCTTTTTTTGATAAATAAAATTAAACAATTGTGACAAAACAAAACACGACATGCAGTTTAATTGGCTGTTTTCTGCAGCAAATTCAGTTTGTTTTTTTTCCTTTTCTTTGAAATGTCAAATAACATTACCCTGTTGTTTTAAAGGCTTTCACCTATAGCGGGGTATAGGGGTCGGATGTACGCAACCATACTCATGTATTAGAAACACACAGAGGTTGTCTCTCGATGACCCTTAATGAAAATTGCGTCAAGTTATGTCGATCAACTGCTACTTCACAATATAAAAAGCACAAGCCAATTTAATGAGTGATAAGCCAAAAATATTCATATGTTAGTCAACAAACAGTCAACAGTAAATCCAGGTTTGGGGTGGTTCATTCCTGCAGCTCGGCAGAAATGCACTTCTGCTCGGCCATACTACACTTCAGCTCAGCAAGGTATTGCTTTACCAAAGCATCCGCTTCTTATTGGAAACAGTAAGCAATACACAAGGTTTTTACCTCGGCCAGAAAGCTCCAGTCTCGGCCACTACTATTTTTACCTAAAGAAAGTCTATTAAAATAGCTAAGGCAGATTCAATTATAACACTTGGTCAGCTCGGCCGCATGCCTGAGTCAGCTCGGCACTTGTTCAAATATGACCAAGAATGGTTAGAAATGAAGTCACTCTTATAAGGACACTTCGATGTACTGCACCTCAGCTCGGCATATTGCACCTCGGCTCATTACTTCAATAGGCAATGCAACCGCTTTTGGTCAACCTCAGCAAGTAAATATGCAAATATCTGATCAATAATGCGCAAAGGAAGCATATTCAGCTCGGCTTCGGAACAGCTTTGGCCTCAGCTTCATATTAGCCCCGAGCTCTAGCCTCGGCCTTGCTCTCACAAAGACTGATGCACAGAATATCTCGGATAAGATCAAAGAAGATATTATCAACCGCCATTTGGGACCCACAATGACAGTTCTGCAGAATACTTTCCAGGTGTCAATCATCGCTTGGTTAAGTACAAAGGCATCATTGATGGCCGACCTATGCATCGTAGAGTCAGCCACTGACACAGCTGCAGTCACAGGCACTTGTCCCATCAGACTGTGCACCTGCAGCGCACAAGATAGTCATCTCAGACGCCACAGTCCCATCATCGGGCTGAGGAACAGACCTCCTCAACTTCGGGTATGCATATACCTCTTTCTAGACGAAAAGGGGGGATCCAATTTTCAGAATTTCAACTATTTTCGGAGATCTTTCAGTGAGAGATATTCCAATAACACCATCTCGGCTGACCTTTAAGCAGCCTTACTCTCAACGAGATATTTACCCAGGTTCATTCTAAACCTGTATTTCAACATAAATTGCCTACTAAAACACCCATAACTGACTTAAGCGTCGGAGGGTTTTTCCAAGACTTTTCTCTTTCTTCTCAGGTTCCGTTGACGGATTTAGACGGAGAGCTAATGACAAACCACAAGGATCACTTCTGATCCATTCGGCGAGGATCTTGGCCTTATCAATGAGTATGAACTTTTTTTCCTCTTTTTTCTTTTCGGGAATACCACAACTAGTTTTAGTGTTACTTTTAGTTTTTTCTTTGAAATAAAGTGTTACTTTTAGTTGGTAGTCTCCTTTTGCTCTTGAACAATCATGCCTGGAAAATTGGAATACCACTAGAACTTCCAGCAAACTGAAGTGACATTTTGTTCCCAATTCCACCCAGTGTTATCTTGAAATGATTCAGTGGCTAGCATATATATATATATATATATATATATATATATATATATATATATATATATATATATATATATATATATATATATTACTCTCTCCTTGCCAAATATATTGTCTAAGTTTGATTTATACATAATTTAAATATTTTTGGGAAACAGAAAGTATTGTTGTAAAGGGACTCTACAATATCCACCGGGAAAGCGAAAAAGAAATCCACAACTTAGATTTGTCTCTCTGTTGTTTATTTTGTATGTTTCCCTTTAAAAGTGTTAAGCGAATGAACCGTTCGTGAACTATTCGAGTTCGATTCGAGTTTGTTTGATAATTTTATTTAAGCGAGCCGAATTCAAACACAAGTTTACGTTCGTTTTTTCAAACGAGCCGAACTATTCGCGAACTGTTCAGCTCATTTAAACAGTTATAGTGTTATGGATTCGAACTTGAACCAATTTTAAAGCTCGTTTAGCTAAACGAACCGAGCTAAATAGTTCGTTTAGCTAAACAAATCCGAATTCGAAAATCTAGTATTCAGTTTGACTCGGTTCGTTAACATCCCTATTTTCCATCAATGACACACACCTAGCAATATTAGTATTTTTCTTCCTTTTCTTTTCTTTTTTTGGGCAGAAATAAGTATGCTTGAGAAGAAGTGGAGAGAAGCTTCATTATGTACTTGTTGTAACTTGTTAAATAACAGATGTAATGCCATAAATCCCAAAAAAAAAAAAAGATCTTCATTGCGTAAAATTGTATAACCGTTATTACTCTACCTAATAAATGGGATCAGGATAAAATTTGTTGAACCATGTTGATATATTATGTAACTTAACATGATCCAGTGATTCATATGCTAAAAGTATCATACATTTTAAATGATGTTTCCATTTTCAATGAAGTCAAGTACATATTTTTCCTTGACTTTGGAATATAATGGAAGAAATCAAAATAACTCACTAAATTAGTTGCGATTATTATATTATGAAATAGCAATTGATCGACACAGCTTGACGCAATTTTCATTATTGGTGATCGGGAAACAAACTCCTGTTTCTAACGGGTATGGTTGCATATATACACCTTCCATCATTTGCCATAAACCGAAGTCTCTAAAACAATAGCGTAATGTTGTTGTTGTTATTATAGACTTATACTAATGCCACAAATGTAAGTGAAAGCATATATGGTGCTTCTTGAACCTAAAACAAGATGCATAGGAAATTGCCACAGCACACAGAAAAGTTTTGAGTTGATCGCGGCTAAATTCCTTGTGTCTGGCATGATTCAAAAAAATATTGCAGCTTATTCAAAGGCATTCGCATCTGAATTGCCATTTTGTTGGAAAGTGGAATAATGAATTGAGAGCCATATTCGTTCCCATTTATTTTTATATAACTTATCTTGTTGATTGATGCCAAAATAACCTCCCCAATTTGGCAATATTTAAAACGGTGATTAAATACAAAGCTCCAATCTTTTAGTGACAGAAAATTATAATGCATGTTGCTGGTAAGCCGAATGTCTGATTTTCGGAAGACACTTTGTTTGGATCATTGTGTAAGTCTTTATTCAATCTAAGAGACTGTTGGACTTCTAATTTGTATCATTCACAATGCTTCCTGGAACTGAAGAGATGGAAACTTTCAGGACAATGAAATGGTCTTTTGCTCTAAGGAAATTTATATTGCAAAGTAAAAGCATTAATGTCTTTTCTTTCAAATCCTTGTTATTCTTATGCTTTCGTTCTTTTTGTGAGTGTCGGTTTTAGAAATTGAATTTATTTGCCAAGTGCTTGCGATGCTAAGGCTACAACAAAATTCCAATGTTTTTTAAGGCAAAAGACAATGCAACTGTGGACGAATGTGTTTGACTGCGCATTAGATCTCTTCATCATCTTCACCGTTCACCGAAACATTTTTCTATAGGTCAACTTTTCACGACCTCACCAACTTTTTACTAGACACGTATCAGGAGGTCATTTCTTACTGCCGACCTTGACGGTGAGGGAGTCCTAACCTGCCTTAATGACTTTGTTCCTTTCAATAGAGGTTCCACCTCTTTCTTTAGAAAAAAACACCACCTCTCAAAACTTACAAGAAGGTTTTACAATCAAAGTTCTGAAAGTCCAAGATTTCGTAGTGTTGTAACTTGATGAAGTTATAGAGTTAGTTAAAAAACTTGTATAAACATATAAGATCATACGACTGCACATAATTGCACAAACTAATATAATATGTCATAGATTTATATAGTTAATAAATAATTCTTAGACATCTTTTTCTTGTGGTTTAAAAATTAAAAGAGTCAAAAGTCTTGTAAATACTTCAAGAAAGAAAAGCCTTATAAATGTCTATTAGTTTTGCTCATTTCTTTGCTTTTTCCTGAGCGGATTTTGTCTAGCCCAATGAAATCCCTTCCTTTCTCAAACCCATTTAAAGACTCCAGCACATGGGCTTTTTCTTCTCTTTCGGAACCACAACCCAAGAGCGCCATCCTGTTTGAGTACTACATTAATCCTATATTAAGGTTATGGCCCATGGGCACAGAAATGACGTTTTTGGTGTACTATTCTTTGTATTTACGAAAGATCCGATAAGGGTACGAATCGATTTGCGATTTAATATCCCATATAAATATTGTTTAACAGATTATATCACAGAAAAAGGATGATGATGTTAATAAAAGTTGAAGATATTAGGAAAATTCGCATTGCTGCAATTAATTAGCAAAAAAATTCCAATTATTTTAACTATTTAACCAAAAGTCCAAAAGTATCCTCTCTCATTTGGATGAACAAGCCTTAAATTTTAATATGTCCTTTTATCCATTCCATATATATCTATCTACGTGTGTGTATATATATATGTATGTATATATAGTATATACATACATGTATGTATGTATGTATGCATGCATGCATATAGAGAGCAACTATTGTTTTTTGAGACATCAAATCTTATATGTTCATGACTTAGTGAATGTATGGTATATACGCTAAACTTCTTCATAAATGCATTTAGCATGGTTTACAAGTAAATTAAATAAACCACCACTGTTATATAAAAAAGAATATTACATGGTATCATTTAGTAGAGATACCAGATATCTCTTATTTAGTATGGTATACAAATAATGAAATAAAGCACCATCCCGATGAGAAAAAAATATTACATATTATCAGATATATGTACTAAATTACTTACTAACTACAGGTACATTCAAGATACAATAATTATCAAATAAAAGAACCACTATAAAATAGAATGAACCTCACAACATTACCTTTTTAACTCTGTGTGCTCTTGAGGTCACGGGTTCAAACCGCTGAAACAACTTCTTGAACAAAGTGTAAACTAATGATGCGTACATCAGATCGTGAAACGTTTCGATATATCTCCAAACTCTACGTGAACGCAGAAAACTAACGTACAAGAAACACTATTTAAATATCTCTTTTGGATTTCATCCTAATATAGGCAACATCAAATACTTCTTTTGACTTCATATGTGTTTACCAATCAGAAAAAAGGACATGATATTATATATATTTAAAGAAAGTAAAAAAAGAGGGTGGGGGGGGGGGGGGGGGGGAGAGGAAAAATCAGATGCAGCGTTCCACAATTGACAACCTTTCGTCGGAACATTTCTGGTTACGTCGGCACAGTCCTTCTAGTATCTTTTCTTCACCCCAAATTTGAAAAGGGAAAGAAATCTCAACGTCTTTTCTGATAATTTCATCTTCCTTTTCGAGGATTCTGTTTTTTGGACGAACTATTCAATATGGACAGGGCCGACAAAGGAGTGATCATGGACTCGGATTTCAGAGACGGTGATGATTGCCGGTCGAGTCCGGAGGCGAATTTCGCCTTTGCGTTCAATGACAGCAATTTCTCGGACAGGGTTTTGCGGATTGAGATTTTTCCGGATTTGCCCGGCGCCAAATCAGATGAAGATGGGTGCCCTACCATCGCTTCTTGGGCTCGTAATCGGAAGCGCCGCCGTGAAGAAATTCGTAAGGAAAATGGTAATGATGTGATCCTATGTGATAGACATGGATTACGGGGCTTTTTGTGTGGCTAATTGTGGTTTTTGATTTTTGCCTTTGATTGCCTACGGGAGATTTTGAAAATATTGATTCTTGATATCGTGTGAAAGAGATTTCTGTAGCATGTGGTTGGATGTAACATTGCTCTGCAGGACTTGACTCTTTTCTGGGATCAAGATAGATTTCACATGTCAAGTTTCTAGATTTGGGATAAGGGTTTCTATTAGGAATGTATGTTGGTTTCGAGCATCCAGTGTCCATTTACAGCTTGAAGGCTGTTAAAAGAAAACTACGACTTTTAAATTTTTTTTCCTTTTGTTTTGCGAGGGAGGGTTTTTTCAAGAATATTCGCTTAGTTGGAGATTTTACACCTTAAACTTGCCTCTGTTTAGAGGACTTATGTTCGGGGGGGGGGGGGGGGGGGTTATTGCATATAGTTTCAAGAAGAGTATGCTTTTTACAGTCTGTTGGAATCCTTGCCTCAATTTGTCATGTGCTTCTTTTTTATTTGCGTGATGATGGCACTTAATGTCAGCTTGGAAAGCATGTATAATAAAGAGAGAACTTTGTCGTGAACTTACAAAAAAAAGAAAGAACCTTGTCGTGAAAGACGTGTCCAGAAGTCTAGGATGCTGAAAGCTCTTTATTGATCTCAAACATGGTCACTCAGCCCCTGGTTTGCTTCTTTTCTGTTGTAAATACACACTTTTGTATAACCTGGTCATATGCAGAACATGTAATGTTAACTTCACAACAATTTTTGGACTGAACATGGCCTATCTATATTCACAAGTGGTGGTAGGATTTTTGCTTCAGATGTAGTAATCAACTCTTCTAGGAGATATCTTCTAGGCGCCTCTTTCTTCCATACGAGTTCATGTAAGACAGCTTCGTTTTATTTTGAACTGGGATTTTTAAATTTATGTTCCAAAAGCTTAAAAGTAGACGCTAGAAAAAGAACTAGAATAGTAACATTGTTGAGATGCTCCGGGGAAGAGTTTTGGCTTGTTCCTGTTCCAAAGGGTCCAAATCTCTCTCATAAAGCTTCCTCTATTCAACCCCCTCACTTAAAGTAAACTACATGGTTTTGTTTAAAAAAATAAAAAAATCTCACCCATGTGTAGTGTCTATGGAACCCACAGACACTACTCAATGATTGTGTCTTTTTAACAGAACTGTGTAATTTTGTTGTGGAGGGTCAGTTCAGGAGAGGATTTCGTCTTGCAAGCTTCTAAAGTGTGATATACTAAGCCTTTTAAGGCTACTCATGGAATAAAAAATAAATATAATAGTACCAGAAAAATTTCTCTTACAAGGCTAGCTTTCTTACTTTTACATGTTGACGGCTTCTTATCCTTTTTTGTCTCAGTAACTGGGATATCATAAACAACAAAATCCCCTTTATTCCCTTCCTTTTTGGAGCTTGGGACTTGAATGGGTTTGTCTCGTGTTGACTTTTGTTCCTTGAGCCATTTAATAAATAAAATTTTCAACTCCTTTTTACCATCTCTTTCATGCTCCTGTTTTGTTACGGTTTTAGTACCATAACAGATTGTAGTCGCAGGGACCTTGGGCATGACATACGTTTACACGCTTCGATGGATTATGGCTCTAGTGATTTTACTGCTGGAGTAAGAATGAGAATGACAGATGTAGAGGTGGCTGCTTTGTTGAGTTTGGATGTTAAAACCTTTAAAGCTAATTTCTGGATGTTTGCAGATGCTTGAAACTTGCCCTTTTCTTTTATCTTTCTGTGTTGACTATGGTTGCATCTACTCTTTGTTTCAGATGCTGTCATGCAGCCTGAAGAGCAGATTTTGAAATGCAATGTGCCTGATATAGATGATGTTGGTGCCTTTGAAAGTCAAGATGAGGAAACTATGGCTATGATTGATGAGTCGCCCTTAGAAATGACATGCGTTCAACTTGGTAATCAAGCTACTATTCCCTTGGTCTTTGTGTCCTTTCCCCCCAGAATGAAAACAGTATTTTCAATTACATGAAGAATCTTGTTGAGTGAGACGTGAAAAAAAAAAAGGAAGGTGCTTCGAAAGTGGACATAAGTGGATGATTCTCTATTTTGTTCTTTTTTTGTTTGGGGGTGGCGGCCCTCTTGTCTGCATCAGTATTTCCTGTTCTCTTGGAAAAGAAGGGAATTAAAGGAATGGGAGGTGCTAGATATACAATATTATGAATTTGCTTTTTCATTATATGTATTTATTTTGAATGTTTACTAGTAGTGCGTACAGATTGATTTGTGGATACCATGTGATCAAATCCACTTTGCACCAATTTTTATTATAACCAAATAAGTGGAGTTCTACATTTTTACATCTCCGCACTTATCTACTGTACCAGCAAATTTTCTTACTTCGTATAAGTGAAGCATGGTCTCCCTTCCCTTCCCCTTCCTCCTCTCCCTTCTCCATTCTTGCGTTCCAATAAGTTATTGCTGGAGTCTTTTCTGGATTAAGTTTCGGTGCCAAAAGTTTGAAGTTTTTATTTTCATGACTGATGTACATTGGTCTTGAAGACGGTGTTGGGGGGGGGGGGGGGGTGTGGATACAGAGCCATTACAACACTATCTTCTTGTATTTGAGAGCATTGGATCATGCACATGACATTATTATGTGAAAAATATAATCGTCCTAAGGTGTTGGCATGGTGTCTTGAGTGCATTATAAAATAACCTTGAAATAATTGGATAAAGTTGAAAAGCATAGTTTATTGCAACTGTTACTGCATCCAATCATGGAAGATTGAGTTCCGAATTCCTTAATTTCTCTCTAGTGTTTTTATTGTTTGTTCTTTAAGATCACCTGATGGGGGTGCTTGTGTAGGTGACAAAGAGACAAAGAGTGACGATTCCTTGACCAATGAAGAAGTTGACCATGGCTTTGAGATCACAACTATACATATAAGTTCGCCAATTTTAGCAGCCAAGAGTCCCTTTTTTTATAAAGTATGGAGTCTTTAATGTGATTTTAGTTACTTGTTTACCTCATCATTCATATATCTTATGGTTGTCTATCTTGTAATAGTTGTTCTCCAATGGTATGAGAGAGTCCGAGCAACGTCTGGTGACCCTAAGAATTCATGCCTCTGGTAAGCTCAGAAAGATCGTGGATTTCTTTTTCCAAAACATGCTCTTTAGCACGTTGCATGATTGACCTTAATTTAGTTGTTCACCTTTGCTATTATTTCCTTTTTACATTTTGATTTTTAAATCATCATTCACTGACCAATATCCTTACTTTATTTACCCTGGAATATTTCCGGTGACATAATGAGCAGAAGAGGCTGCCCTCATGGAACTCCTGAATTTTATGTATAGCAACAGATTGTCTACGACGTCTCCTACTGCTTTGCTGGATATACTTACGGCTGCTGACAAATATGAGGTTGCGTCATGCATGCGATATTGCAGCCGGTTATTGCGCAACTTGCCCATGACTATTGAATCAGCATTACTCTATATGGATCTTCCTTTTGGTGTATCAGTTGAGGATGCAATTCAGCCACTGGCAGATGCTGCAAAGCAGTTTCTTGCTGATCGTTACAAAGACTTAGCTAAGTAAGGTTTCTGTTTCATGCAACTTATGTTATGCTTTGTTTTTACTTCTTATTTAGCTAGAAGGTAGAAGTTACATTCATTTTTAGTGAGCTTGATTTAGAAGGGTTTGCAAAATATGTTCACTGTATCAAGGTTCACTTTATCGATGACTGTTTTATATGACTTTTACCCTTTTCCTGCTACATGAATTCTGCTGATTATAAACACCACGTGGTTTAACAGGTATCAAGAGGAGGTGTTGAATTTGCCCCTAGCTGGAATTGAGGCGGTTTTAGCAAGTGATGATCTTCAGGTTGCTTCCGAGGATGCTGTCTATGATTTTGTTCTGAAGTGGGCTAGGATACACTATCCGAAGGTGGAAGAACGAAGAGAGATACTAGAGACACGCCTTTGTCACCTCATTCGCTTCCCATGCATGAGTTGCAGGAAACTGAGAAAAGTTCTGACATGCAATGACTTTGATCCTGAACTTGCATCAAAGGTTGTGCTCGATGCTCTTTTCTTCAGGGCCGAAGCACCATACAGGCAGCGTTCCCTGGTCTCAAAAGAGGCAAGCACGTCATATTGCCGTTACGTGGAGCGTGCATACAAGTATCGACCTGTTAAAGTGGTAGAGTTTGAATCACCCCGGGAGCAGTGTATAGTGTATCTAGATCTAAAGCGGGAGGAGTGTGTGAACCTTTTTCCAGCTGGTCGAGTTTATTCACAGGCGTTCCATTTAGGCAGACAGGGATTTTTCTTGTCTGCACATTGCAACATGGACCAACAACAAAATTCTATCTACTGCTTTGGGCTGTTTCTGGGCATGCAAGAGAAAGGAACAGTAACCTTTTCGGTCGATTACGAGTTTGCCGCAAGGTCAAAGTCTACATGCGAATACACCAGCAAGTATAAAGGGACCTATAAATTTACTGGAGGAAAAGCTGTTGGTTACAGGAACTTATTTGGGATGCCATGGACAGCATTTGTTGCTGATGATAGTCCATACTTCATCAATGGCGTTCTCCACCTCAGGGCCGAGCTCACAATCAGGCAATGACTGTTCTTTGATACTTGCCCATTAGCTTTAGTGATCCTTTTAGGTGCAGTAGTTGGTGCAGGTTTTATATGTAAATGTTCAAATATGAGGCATGCCTGTCTGTAGAATATTTTAACTTTCTCTACGTAAATATTAATGGCATTATTCCTCACTATCCTAAGGAAGACTTGGTGCGTCTTGACATTTTGTGGCAGGAGAACTTGTAGTTTTTCTTTGTCAACTCTCCAGTCCCATAGCTATGTTATTTACAATCTTGGCATATTTCGGATGCTTGAAGGTTTTAAGTGAGGCGAGGTTATTGTCATCATCATTTCCTGTATTCCATTACTTTTAGACAATGAGGCACAAGTGCAGTTCAAGACATTTTACACTATGCACTATTGACGCAATGTACTAGACCCTAGCGATAGTTTTTGCTTTCGTTGAGATGTTATTGGGTATAGTTGTTGGTTGTTGGTACTATTGAGGCAAAGTGAATTTCAAAACGATTTACAATGTACGGCAAACTTTCCATTTCCAATGGAGTGAAAGACACTCTTCCTTGACTTTGAATATGATGGAATAAAACAAAATGACTCAATAAATTAGTTGCACTTCTTATATTTGTGAAGTAGCAGTTGATCGACACATCTTCACGTTCATTACGGGTCATCGGAAAACAACCTCTATGTGTTTTTAACACATGGGTATGGTTGCGTACAACCGACCCTCCATACTCCGCCATCGGCGGAAGCCTCTAAGGCAATGGGGTAATGTTGTTGTTACAATATACCACAAAATTCAAGGACGTATCATGTTTAGCTAGTCCTCAGACATGATGTATTAGGATATTTGATACATTATGGCTAAGACATCAACAATTTTACATAATTTTAGCAATCCTACAAGCTATCAGGTTGAAATACCAGATCTGTGAATGTACGTCTTGCTGATCAAGCCATGAATGTCTAAAAACTGGCATGGCCATTACTTTGTGTGCATAAATCCTTGCTCTTCAAGCTGTGAATGTTTCAGAAACTGGGATTACCATTACTACTTTGCATGTGCTATTGTTCTGGCTACTAGATCTTGCACATCAAGCTATGAGCATCGAGAAATGTTTATTGCCATGGCTATTTTAAATGTACATAAAATCTTGGCTGGTATGGCTATTTTGTGTGTGCATAAATCATAGCTCATCAACCAGCTCCTTTGACATTCTAGTGATATCAACATGAATTCCGCCTAGCTAAACTACTCGTGATCCTTTTCATATGTTTACATTTTTAGGCAGATGGTAAACGTTGCCAATGAGAATCTGAGATTGCTTTGCTGCTATAGACATCAAACAGGTCTATTGTTACTTACGTGACAACGTTGTTATGTCAATATGACAATATAATATCACAAACAAAAAGTGACAATAACATGTATATAGTCAATGTCAACTGTACTTCCATTAAATTGTGTTATTATAACAAAATGGATTGAATTTAAAACTAAATTCGTAGCATGTCAACATACTAGTATGCCAATTGCTACCTCGACTCGAGTAGCAAAGAAGAAGTATAATGGACATGAATGGTTGAAACTAGCAGTGGATACAGGCTTGGAAGAAGTGTAATGGATATAAAAGAAATAGCGTTTTCGGTGTACTAGACTTCCGCATTTGTGCAAGGTACGGGGAGGGGTCGGTTCATTTCGCAATCAGATGTACGAGCTTTACCCTACATTTTATGTAAGAGACTGTTTATGTGCATCGAACCTTTGACTTCAAGATCACAAATCATCAACCTTACTAGCTGTTCCAAGGCTCGTCCTTTAAAGTAAAGAATTGTTACAAATAATGAAGAAACTAGTAAATTCATATAAGAATCAATGTAAAATAACCAAATTTCACGCCTCCTCTTAAACCTAGCTCGCTTCCTTTTTTACTCTCTTAAACCTACTACTCTTTTTGTTGATTCATCAGTGTAATAGATATGAGTTTTTGAAAAGTAGTTGTAGACTAGCATGGCATATTGAGGGATCAATCGGCTAAAACAACAAATTAGAAGTCACCGAATGTAATGAATGATGCAGGGTTGAAATCTACTATGGTAGTAAGTTAACAAAATGCAATGATGCATTGTGAAAATATGCTACAACATGAGTTACTAAAAAGTTCTGATGGGTTCCTTCTGGGACTAAACAACGTTTCAATCATATGCATGTAAAGAACACAAAGCGAGACCATTTTAGACATAGTACGACAACAACATTATCTTATTGGCTTAGATGATTCCATCTATGACGGGGTATGAAGGGGTCGGATGTACGCAACCATACCTATGTGTTAGAAATATATAGATGTTGCCCCCAGGGGCATAGTCCAGTGGTAAGTGGCAAAGGTGATTGGGGCTAGAACCCCGACGTCCCGAGTTCGAGTCCGTATGGAGACAATCCTTGTTGAAATATTACAAGGATTGCCTCTGGGCTGGCTGAGTCTCGAGTGTCCTCTCCCTTTGCAGGGCTGCCGGTGGAGCACATCCCTCGATTTACATCCCACTTGGCTAAGGGGCCTCTGGTACAGGTGGGGGGAGAACCCACTCCCTCATCAAAGAAATATATAGATGTTTTCTGATGATCCATAATGATGTGTCAAGCTATGTCGATCAACTACTGCTTCACAATATAAAATATGTAGCCAATTTAGTGAGTCATTTTGATTTATTCCATCATATTCCTCGTTATTACTTTCACCTAAATCCCAGCATACTATCATTCTTGAATCCCACGACCTACAAGGATAGACAAAGTCAAGCAAATGATGAATGCTTTTAACCGGTAATCTTGCTTAAACACATACATTGCCCGTTAGTCCTACCAAAAATGGAATGATTTTGTATCACATCACGCTGGACAGTACCATAATTATGTAGCTAGCTCTTCTTTTTCCCCCCTTTAAGTACCATGGCAATACAAAGCTTGATGCACCCCAAAAATAAAAGAAAGAAAGAAAAAAAGCAACCTTTTTGAGTCTAAAAGAACGAAAAGCAGTGATATCCTTTGATTAAAATGCTTTTATAACGGCTCTTTTAGCAGAACGTTAGTTGAGCTATGAATGTCCAGCTTGCTTTTTTGCTTTTTCATTGTTGGATCTCAATGAAAAGCCAGGCCAAATGACACAAAACAACAACAACAATATTACCCCATTGTCTTAGAGGCTCCCGCCTATGACAATGTATCATAGTAAAAATTGCGTCAAACTGTGTCGATCAACTGCTACTTCACAATATAAGAACCGCAACCAATTTAATGAGCCATTTTGCTTCCTTCCTAATGATACAAAACCCCCTGATAATAACAAGTGCTTCTTGCTTTTGCATCCATTTAAATCATGGCAATATTTTAGAAGAGATAAATGGAAACTAAAATAGGTAAAAGCCTCCCTTGTGAGGCAGCAAGCATTTAGAGGTCAACAAGTATCATAAAGGCCAACTGGATTTGATGGGACTCAGTAGTAGCTATTTCTTCATATGTTCATCCTTTTGCCTTTATTTTTATGCCGTATCCGGATTCAACGATAGTTTTATTGAATCTTTGGATGCTCATCTTTACAAACATGCTATCCAATCTATGTTTCATGGCAAACCACACACAGGGAAATTGTACAATGCCAGCCTCCCTGCTAGTCTAGCAGGAATGAAGTTTTCAGCTGTTCGAGTCAGAAGCCGGACCTTATGGAGATTAGGAGCCAATTTCAGCAACTTTCATATCCCATCACAATCCTTGGCAGTGCCCTCTGCCAGAAGACTTCTTATCATCTACCATGACTTCAAGAATTGGTCATCTTCCTATGATATCTCATCAGGTTATGCTTTACAAACCTCTGTTATTGGCTTTATGATATATGATGCATCAAATTTGCAGGACAAGAAACTCATAAAGCTCAATATAAGCACAATGGGGAGTCCTATTGTGATTCAGTTCCCTGATTCAGTAGCAAGTAACCAACAAGGCAAATGTGCTATGTTTGGTGCGGATGGAAGAGTACTAGTAAGCAATATGGTCATGGCAAATGTATGTTATAGTACAAAGGCAGGACATTTCGCGATTATACTTTCGACCAAGAAGCAGAGGAAGAAAAGATTAGGTGTTTGGATTGTGGGATTAGTGCTTGGAATATTTGGGATGGTGTTATTGGGATTGCTGATTAGAGTGATGTTTAGAGTTATGAGAATGAAAAGAAGTTATGGAACAGAAAGAGAAGATGATGAAGAAACCTTACAAACCATTTGTCTTGATAGAAGCAAACTGCCTCGCGCATCATTTACAAGAACTCAGCCTGTTCTTGAGGATTCAGGTCCTCCCTAATTGTTCTATCTTTATCATCTCTCAAGAATATCAATTTTTTTTACCAAGTGTATCCTTTTTTTTTAGCTTGGCATGTAATTTTGGATTTCATGTTTTTTTTCGACAATTCCTACGTGTGTCTTAGCCTTTTTATATATAATTTTTTTATATATATGTATCCTAGCTTTGAATTGGTACATATTGAATCAAACTCGAATAGTTTGGGAACTATTCGTTTCGCTTAACACCCCTAGATGCAGTTTCAACTCGTATTTTAGTTGTGACTTGTAAATCGTGTATGAAAAATTTGTAGTATTTCATGATATGATAACATTATAGGGCGTTATCGGTGTACTAGACTCCCGCGTTTGAGCAGAGTTTGTGGAGGGGCCGAATCGTTTTGTGATCTGATATATGTAGCATTACCATACACTTGGTACAAGAGGCTGTTTCTGCTGCTCGAACCTGTGACCTCAAGGTCACAAAGAAACAACCTTACCAGCTGCTTCAAGGATGCCCTCTTCATGATAACATTACAGATCAATGATAAAATCTATATAGTTCTTTTAGGCTTTATATTTCCACTTGAATGGCTTGAACATATTACTTGTCATTTTAATAAAATTTTTATCAGGTTTCTTGTCTTTCTGGAGTTCCTCTCGACTTGAATAGCATGAATTGTATCTGAAAATCAGTTGTTATTAACAGTTAAGTGAGAGTGGAAGGACTTGAGACTCATGACTCTCTTGATAATCTGTGTCAGAAAGAACGCTTCATAGAGCAAGGTGATGCCTTAACATTTGAATCTGAGGTGACCTTTCTTTTGTCTGTTAATCAGTCCCAAATCCTTTGGGTACACCAGATCTGGCTCGGTTATTGATAGAGTGAATAGATCTGTTATTTCTTGAAATCTCTTTTCGATTGAATAAGATCAAGTCTCCACTTGTTCATTTCTCACCTAGCTCACTGATTGAAGTTGTTTCCACTTGTTCTTTTCTCATCTAACTTATTCCGACATCCTAATGAGTTTCCTCCTCATCTTTTTGCAAAAAGCCGCTCCATTCGGCATTTCTTAAGAATCGACTTGTCGAAATCTACTACTTCGTATATCGGAAAAAGGAATGATTATGCAGTTTCAGGATTGCTCTCGGACAATGGGGTATATATATAATAAGCGCGGTTGGTTGATCAAAACCCTTCTTCCGGGGTGGATGCATATAGAGTGGACTTCCCTCATCTACTTTATTGAATAGACGGATCTACTTTATCAACATCAAGAATGATTGTAATTCAAAAATTGATTTACCGAAAAACAACTTGTCATAATTGCTCCAGCGCGATTAAAAAATTTATGGTCATGTCAATACTATTTTGCATGTGCAATTTCATTTTCTTTCTTCTCTGTCATGATTAAGTGCCTATAACAACAGAAACAATGCATCCAACAACAATGATTCAACTTTCAATTTCTCCAAGATAAATTGAATTTTACCTATGGTCATTTGCAATCAAAAGGCTAGTAAATTGTACAATAGGTCTAAAAGTCCTCAGGCTCACTATATGTTTCTCACACACACACATAGAAAAAGGATCGCAATCTGATGTACGCAGTTTTATCTGACACTTTGTGTAAGAAGCTATTTTCACGTTTCGAACACGTAAACTTAATATCACAAAACAACAATCTTAACCATTGTTCCAAGACCTGCTCAGTGTCCTTGTAATAGTTCATGTGATAATCGACCACAACCTCGGTAAAGAAAAACTGTACTACATTTACATCGTGTCAAATATTATCGTCATGATCATAAACTATCTGACAAATATAATCATCTATCCACTATCTTATGATATCTAAGAGTAAACAGGAAATATCTTATACTATCTTAGAATATAACTAAGATATTAGTGTTATAATGTAATCATACACGTTATATGAGACCAATTTACGCAGGGATCATCCTCCTTCCTACAATGCAAAATCTTGCAGTTTTGTTTGAGAAAAAAAAAAAAGAGATACTGAATGTGCTGTTTTTGCGTAATGTGGTTTAATAAAACTATATAATTTTACACTTTAAAATGAACTAGTGATTATTCTGAAAAAGATATCATCTATAATCTACAGTATCACTCGTTGCTAATATAAATTGTCGACATCTTGTCACGCTGGTTTTTTAAGTGTCCTTTTCCGTACAACTCGGCTAACTTGGATATCCGGACATGTCTTCATGCATGCATCACGCGTTCCATGTTAAAACTGTGGGGTTTTTCAAAAAATGAAAAATGTGTGGCTCAGTTACACTATAGAAGCTTTAAATCTTGGAGTAAATGTGAAATCCCTCATTCTATACTATTACCGTCCTAGGTCCAAAGAGCATGTGTAGAGGATGCAAATTAGAAGCCCAGCTGCTTCTTAAGTTGGGTGAGGTCTTACGTATCGACCCACACAAGGTGTCCCCTCACAAACCAGGCAGAGGAACATAACATTCATACTGTGGGTGTCCCTTGAATCGAACTCTTGACCTCTTGGAATAATCTCAACCCGAGTATCAATTGCACTATGCCTTGGAGGCAAGACATAGAAGCTTTAAATATATTTCAATGGGTGAAGATCTTCTTAGAGCAAAAGGTCATTCTTTGGCTCTGGGCCCATCGTCCCAATCCCAAATAGCATTGTGAAGGATACAAATCAAGAACTCAGTGACCTCCTAAGATGGATGAAACCCCAAAGAATATTGTGGAGGATACAAAGGCCGAATAAATCCCAACCCGGAACTGCACTATGCCTTGGGGGAAGGCATAGAAGCTTTAAATATATTTCAATGGGTGAAGATCTTCTTGGAGCAAAAGGTCATTCTTTGGCTCTGGGTCCCATCATTCCAATTCCAAGGAGCATGGTGAAGGATACAAATCAGGAATCTAGCGGTCTCCTAGGATGGGTGAAGCCCAATGAGTATTGTGGAGGATACAAATCAGGAGCCTATCGGCCTTTTAGGTTGGGTGAGGACTTACGCAGTGACCCGTACAAAGTGTCTCCCCGCAAACCAGGCCTTGACCCCTTAAAGTAAATTTCAATCCGAATACCAACTGAGCTATGTCCTGCAAGCAGGTGAAGATCTTCTATCTTATAATTTTATCACATCTTCTGTTATGTCACGTAAAACTGTATCATGTGTAATAATTTAACATCATTTAAATACTCACAAGTCATCTGACATGATCGAACATGAAGTTGAGTTGGAATAGAACAACATCTCTGCTTATTTGAAGCCGTTTGAAACGCTTAATACGTATAAATTTTGACAAAGGCTAAAGTGTAAAGTTATTCGTATATCGCGTTGAAAAATTATAGGTGCCTACTAATTATATCCAAAGTATGTCCTCCCAACGACCGTGGATTCTTATCTATTTTTGTGTATTTCACCATACGATCAGCAACATGTGTAATCTGGCTAGAAAAGCATAAACTTATCTACGTTTCAATATCTAAATAAATTTTTTGAGTCATATTATATAAATTAATTTGTCTGCTTAAATTTAAATGATGATTTCTTAAGAAAATATCTGAATAATGATTAGAATGTAAAAGATACAAATAATGTACCGATAACTTGAAGTACAAATTTTGTTGAAAAGGTTGTTATGAGTTTATGTTCAACATCCCGCATTGTAATTAAAAAATAACAACATGCATCTATTAATATGGAACAAGAGAACATCTCACGTTACCGCAGAGATAGCTTACTTAATAATCGAATTAGAACATTGCAACTAAAATAACTCAAGTTCGAGCCAGGAGTATAGTGCAATATTGCTATCTGTGTCAGTAACGGTTTAGTCCGTAATATCCGATCCACTTGGGTCAAAAGGTTGTTGTTCCAGTTTGCAGTTCGCACATTATGTAGGTTGTCTGGTAAAAAGTCTTATCAATCTAAAAAAACGTTAGATTTTTAATTTACATCTCCCATAAAGCTTTTTAGAATTAAAACGGTAGAGATTCTCGATGTCCCCATGTGACCAGTGCAACCAGAGAATTGCAAAAAGTCCAACGTTTCACTAGTTCCCCCTCCCCCTCTGGAATTTCCATCATTTATCATCATGTTTGTTCTTTCCGGCATATGATATGATTACAAGAAGGTGCAAAGCGTCCATATATATGTAAAGAGTGAGAACACACATACATATATAGTGGAGATTTATAACTAAATTTTGCGATATACTACAAAAAAGGTAAATTGTTTTCTACCTGTCTATATGTTATATTTTTAATGGCTCCATGATTGTATCTTCTTTATTTCAAAAGAGCCCAATTTTCTTTGGTCTTTTTTTTTTTGCCTTTTCTCTTTTTCTGCTCTTTAGTCTTTGGTAAAGATACAAGCCTCGATATTCGGGTGCAATTCTTTCTTGAAGTGAGAAATTTTTCTCGAAATTTGAAAAAAAGAGAAAAGAGAAGACATGAGCACCGAATGGGTGACACACACTGGGAGTCTGTTAGTCTGGGATCCCGCCAAAGAGAAAAGCTAAATGCAGAAAGTACTCAAAGGCAAGAGATTCAAAGAAAAGAGCAACTCAATTCCCATGTTTCTTTGATTTTTAAGCACTACAAGTTGTGTTTTCTCCCGAAAGCCAGCTGGTTAATGTCTTGGAATGACTGCTGCTTTTCTCTTTCATTTTGGGAAATTTTCTTGGCAGCCAACCCGAAAGTTAAAGAGCAAGAAACAAAAAGAACAGTTCCTGGGCTTCTGACCAAACAATCTGCTTTAATTAGCAAATAGGTTCCTTTTGACCTAGATCCCTACTTATTTCAATTCCTGTTACCTCCAATTTTTTAAAGCACATTTCCAGAATCCCACACCACTTTTTCCAGACACCTATCTTGAAGTTTGGTTCTTTTCTTGCACTAATGAAATTTGGTATTTATATTTAGTCCACTTTGTTCTCAAAGCTTGTATCCTCGTTTTCAACTGTCATCTGCTTATTTCGCTCCAAAAGCAGAAATCTTTGAAGGGTCGTTTTATATTTCTTGCTACTTAAACAAAAGCAACAATCTTGAAGCAAAGAATTCGAGTTTGTTATGGGGAGGCAGAGATTTTTCACTTTATTGTTGATATTCTTGGTGGTTTTTTTGTTAGTGTCAGTGATCACTGCCACCCTTGTTCAAAATGATAGGGAAGCATTGCTTGATTTTGTTGAAAAGCTTCCTCATTTACGCTCTTTGAACTGGAGTGAAAGCTCTCCAGTGTGTGAAAATTGGAGAGGAGTGGGATGTAGTGAAGATGGTTCAAGAGTGATTTCTTTAAGGCTACCTGGGGTTGGCTTTCATGGCCCTATTCCAGAAAATACACTAAGCCGCTTATCAGCATTGCAAATCCTGAGTCTCAGATCCAATGATATTAATGGAACATTTCCATCGGATTTTGGTAACCTCAGAAACTTGTCATCTATTTATCTTCAGTTCAACAAATTTTCAGGACCTTTGCCTTCTGATTTTTCAGTTTGGAGTAATCTTAATGTTGTTGATTTGTCTCACAATCATTTCAGTGGTAGCATTCCCTCCTCTGTTTCTAGCTTGAAGCAGCTAGCTGCTTTGTATCTTGCCAACAATTCGCTTTCTGGTGAAATTCCCGACTTGAATTTGCCTAATTTGCAGCTGCTTAATTTATCAAACAATAATCTTTCTGGGGTAGTGCCAAAATCACTTCAAAGATTTCCGAAATCAGTGTTTGATGGAAATAATGCATCTTTATTGAACTACAATTTTTCGAATTCTCCCATTGTTTCTTTTCCTCGTGAACCAAATTTGAAGTCCAAGAAGAATTTTAAGAAGTTGAGTGATCAGGCTTTGCTTGGCATTGTAATTGCTGGTGGTGTTCTTGGTGTCCTAGGTTTTGCTCTTCTCTTGCTTGTATGTTTGTTTAAGAGAAAAACTGAAGATGTTTTCATGGGGAAAATGGAAAAGGGAAACATGTCAATGGACAAGGCGATTTCGAGGAATGAAGATGCTTATAACAAATTGGTCTTTTTTGAGGGTTGCAACTATGCATTTGATTTGGAGGATTTGTTGAGGGCCTCTGCTGAGGTCCTAGGGAAGGGAACGTTTGGAATTGCTTATAAAGCCATATTAGAAGATTCAACTATGGTGGTGGTGAAGAGGTTGAAGGAGGTGAGTGCAGGAAGGAGGGAATTTGAGCAACAAATGGAGGTTGTAGGAAGTATAAAGCATGAAAATTTAATTGAGCTCAGGGCATATTATTATTCAAAGGACGAGAAGCTAATGGTGTACGATTATTTCAGTGATGGAAGTGTTGCTGCAATGCTACATGGTATGTTGCACTTCTATTTATGTACTTATGTTTCTTTGCAGAACTGGATCAAATTAATTTTGCTATTTCTCCAGCATCATGATATGATACTGCATATGGTTTAACTTTTTAGAGGAATCCATCAGGCTCTGAAATTGTTTACTAGAACCTATTTCTTCTTGAAGCTGGCCTAACTTTTAGTACCTTGAAATTAATTAATTGTGTGGATATGTGGAATATCATGTTAAGCAAGAATTGTAATTATCAGCCCTTTGAATGTTTCAAGATGTCAACTGTCCATTAGAGTCACTTGAGAGTCATGTCTTAAAGGGCTAGGGCCATTGCAATCACTTGAAACCCACTGCATTGGAAGAAATTATGGGGTCTCTTTCCAGCTTGGTACCATTATTCTGACTATGAAAGTGGGACAACAGAAGGAAAGGATCGTTTTTTACCCTTTTTTTGGCTGTTTTCCATTGTTCACATAGTCCCATCCATTAGGAATTCGGTTGACGTCATTGTTATGTGGTTTACATCGCATAGTCCATCCATTGACATAATTTCTGTTTTCCCTTGGCATGGATATTGTTTTGAAAGGTGCAGGCGATTTGGTGTTTAAGCACCCAAGCTCATAGATTCTACATTTTGAGAATAAGATAAAGAGCTGAGTAACAAAGCTGCACTTATATAACAATAAATCTAGAGACTCTGGTACAAGATCTCAACTGAATATTTTGAATGATATATCAGTAATTTGGTAATTCTAATTTGTATGATATCTTCCAAGTAGTTTTGCCTGAAAAATCCGTGCTACAAGTTAGCGTGTGCTGTCATTTGCTGATTGTGATACCATAAGCCTAGTGTGTCACTTTTTTGTTAATATATAGTTTTCTGGCATGATAGTTTGTTATGGTTTTAGTTTCCTTAATGCTAAGAAGGATAGTGGCAACCCGAAGATACTAAGCTTCCATACTGTTGGACTAGGGATAGTTTGACCTGTTGCCGAGCATCACGTTGCATTGTTATGTATTTTGAAACTTTTATGCTGGCCATGTTCTCTTTTTCCAATGTCTGTCTGATGATCTGATCAATGACTTGAGAATCTAATATGCTTTCTACAAATCACAGGAAAAGGAGTTGAAACCAAGATTCCCTTAGACTGGGATGCCCGTTTAAGGATTGCTATAGGTGCAGCAAGGGGCATTGCAAGAATCCACATTGCAAATGGAGGAAAGCTAGTACATGGAAATGTGAAGTCCTCTAACGTATTCTTGAACTCTCAAAAGTATGGCTGTGTATCAGATCTTGGGCTGGCATCCATTATGAGCGCATTGGCACCACCAATAGCACGTGCAGCTGGTTATCGCGCCCCAGAAGTATCAGACACTCGTAAAGCAACACAAGCTTCAGATGTCTACAGCTTCGGAGTATTCATCCTCGAGCTTCTCACTGCCAAATCACCAGTCCATGCATGTGGAGACGAGGTTATACACTTAGTCAGGTGGGTGCATTCGGTTGTTAGAGAAGAATGGACCGGCGAAGTATTTGACACGGAGTTGTTGAGGTATCCAAACATAGAGGAGGAACTTGTGGAGGTATTGCAGATAGGTATGGCATGTGTGGTGAGATCAGCAGACCAACGGCCTAAGATGTTGGAAGTAGTGAGAATGCTCGAGAATGTACGCGCCACCGGAGCAAACTACAGCATTAGCTGAGTCCAAATTGGAATTTCTTGCAGAACCACCAAAAGATGCAGCCTTTGACACGAATTTGTTACTGTAAAAGATAATGTTTATGGCTAACGGTGTTGTCTCAGCTGCTCATTTCAGCTCGGGGGTGCGATTTCTCTTCGAATCCCTTTGGATAGCTTTGTGTTAAGCTGATCCAAGAAAGGGAGAGGTCCTTTGGGTGATGTATCGGTTTATGAGAAAGTGCATTTGGGGCCCTTTAGTTTTATGTGTAAATGTACTATCAAGATTGGAACTCCAAATGATATTTTGCTTGTGTTTATGCACTTGTATAAATACAATCTTGGATCCTTTTCTTGCTTAGTATTCCTAAAGAAAAGTATTTTGAATAATTTGAGGCAACTACATCAACACTTCAACAACAACATTACCCTATTGTCTTAGAGGCTTCCGTCTATGGCGGGATATAGGGGGTCGGATGTACATAACCATACCAATGAGTTACAAAGACATAAAGGTTGTTTTCCGATGATCCATAATGAAAATTGCATCAAGCTGTGTCGATCAAATGCTACTTTACAATATCAGAAACGCAGCCAATTTAGTGAGCGTTGTGCTTTATTCTATCATATTCCAAAATAGAAAAAGAATGTGTGATTGACTTCATTTAAAATGGAAAACAAACTACATCAATGCCTTATTATTCCATAAGATAATTCTCATTGGCGCAGGGTACTATATTAATCTTGTCTCCTGCTACTTCAACACCCACCATTATATGCATTCAGTATGTCCAAAAGAAGTTTATATTCAAAATAAATGTTTTTTTTCTTGTTTAATTTCTTTTCTTGTCAGAAAAGGACCTTTTGTCTTATTTTTCGTTTAATTCACACAATGCAGGACAATACCGCAAAGCATAACAGTCGACACAAAATTTACTTTACTATATCTTCTTAAGAGAATATCGTAAGATTTTTTTTTTTTTTTTTTTACACAGACAATGTCATAAGATTTGTTTAAAGAAAATATACTATCAGAGACACAATACAAGACAAAAGCACCGAGTTCAATTATATTTATTTTATCACTTGCTCTATCTTTCCATTTAAAGTAGCTATGAAGCGCCGCATTAGTATTCTCTTTTTATTTACGTAAACTGTAGCTGTATCTAAAACGATGAGCATCTCTTCCAATACTCAGACTGCGGTTAAAAAACGTTTCCGATGTATTAGGCTTCTGTATTTGTGAAAAGTCAAAAAAGTAATCGGATCGTTTCGCGATCTGATGTACGCAGTCTTCCCCTACACTTTGTATAAGAGGCTATTTATGTCGCTCGAACTTGTGACCTTAAGTCATACCACTGTGAGTAACATATTATTGAGGTTAATAATTCCTGTTCATGTCGGCCGAATTGGTGAGTTGTTGCCTAGAGTATCACTAAATTCTACCTGCAAAAGTAATTGGCAATTATATCCACATATCGCATTGTAACAATACTTATATTCTGGTTAGAAGTGAGACTTTAAGAATAACAAGTATTGTGCTTAAATTTTTGTAAATGCAAAGGTCTTCTAGTTTATAGATTTATTATAATAGTGGTTTATTGCGATTATGTAATAATAAAATGTTTATTACACTGATAATATATATTCTTTATCACATAGTTACATCATATATATACATGTTAAAAAGACAATACTGCAAATTTTGTATTAGTATCTTCGAGTGTTGTCGGGGAGTATCTTAATTTTGTTTCCAATAATTTTACTATCATTTTTTTTTTACTTTCTGTCCTACTCTCCACTTATCAATTCACACGAAAGCAGAAGTACTTTTAGTATCCAACTAATTCGTAGCTCCTAAGATTCAACTACTTGAATCTAGATACTTTGTTATTCTTTAACTCATGTATATTTTTTTTAAATTATATGTTAAATCTATTTCATTCACTTTTTTCATAGCAATATTTCATTCTTTCTAAAATAAGATTGTAAATGTCAAGCACTAGTACTTAAGAATACCAGTTACAATGGGGTTGGGATCTCCTAACCCCACTTTTCTCACCCCCTTTGTAACCGCGCGACACGTGGCAGCAAAGAGGAGTGGTGAGGCTAGATGCGGGTGACCTTTATCTAGCCTCACCACCCCCTGCTGCCACGTGTGTCGCGGTCACGCGTCACCGCATCCCTTTTGCGGTGAGGGGATCCTATCCCGTTACAATGTGTATAACTCTATAAGTGATAAGATTTGACATGTCTAAAATCATCGAAGAAAACGCACACCGCTCCTCTCCTTTGCAGTTGGTGGCTCGACGTCCGTCTTGGGGAACCTTAATTTCATGTTGACTTCTATCCTCAAAAGTCAATTTCCAAATGTTAAAAATAAAAACTACCAATATCGGATGGAAATTTTCGAATAATAATATTGGATGGAAATTTTAACTAATTTAAACTTGGACATCTTATGTTATTTCACATTAACTTAAGTTAGATATATGAGAATCTTTTAAATAAACCATTGTAAAAGGATCTTGTCCTATTCCAACGGGATACAGTAACATGTATAAATGTCTGAAAAACTCCAAGAAAGAGTCTAGTTACTAATAATTAGGCAGGATCCCTTATACTACTAGAGTTAGCTTGTCTTCTTCAAACCACCATTTTTTCTCCACTGTAACTAAGTTGCTTTCAAGGTATCATATATGACATACAAAAAAAAAAGCATGTTTGAACCATGACAACCTTATTTGGGTTTAGAGACAGTGATGGGTTCGAGTCGCAGAAACAATTTCTCGCACAAATTGTAAGGTAATTTTGCATACATCGAACTGCGAAACAATCCGACTGTCCTCCCGACCCTACACAAAAGCGGAAGCCTAGTACACCAAGAACGTCCATTTTAATAGACTACTAAAGTATTCAAGTTACATCATCTACAATTTTTCTTGAGACTGAGATGGTAGACGTCTTGAGAGTTGATGTCTCTCTTTTTTTCATCTAAAAATGGGTGAAGAAGCCAGTGAATCATATGTTTAATTCTATATAAATAGAAAGCGGTTTCTGATATATATATATACACGATTCAGAACTCTGTAAATTATTTACAACAAAATCTTGAGCCCATAAATACAGTTTTGGTAATATGAAAATTGATAAATCTTTTGGCGCCTTATTTAAGTATTTCTGAATTGTAGGAATCAAAGGCTGGGGAATTTGTCGAATATGTTGTATTTCATTCTTGTCTTATAGTTGTATGTATTCATGCATGTGGATATTTGTCCTCGAGCCACAAAGGGGGTTTTTTTTTCCAATTATTTATGGATTTTGCCAAACCCAACAAGAATGAATAATTATCTTACAGTTAGCATGAAACAACGGGAAATTACTTCAATATTTCAATGTCTTTGTCTGTGGCCGGCCCTCAATCACCTACCTTTAGGGATGTTAAACAAACCGAGCCGTTTGCGAACTATTCGAGTTCGGTTCGTGTTCGGTTCGTATTCGTTCGTTAATTATTTGTTAACGAGCCGAATTTGAATAAGTATTCCAGTTTGTTTAGTTAAACGAGCCGAACTGTTCGCGAACAGTTCGGCTCGTTTAAACAATTATAAGGTTATCGAGCCGAATTCGAACAAATTTTAAAGTTTGTTTAGCTAAACGAACCGAGCCGAACTATTCGTTTAGCTAAACGAATTCGAGTTCGAAAACTTAGTATTCGGTTCGGCTCGGTTCGTTAACACCCATACCTACCATCCTTCTTCCTTCCATCTCCAAATCACAATCTTAGTAAAATGGGAAATTTTTTTTTCTACTAAAAAATCATATTTCATTGTCTTGTGTAACCAAATTTACATCCGAGATAAAATATTTAGCTGCTACGTATTAGCTTGGTCCCCTATCATACTATTGTAGTTACATGAAATTGCCGCTTCTTGCTTTTTTTTGGCTCTCCAAATACTATCATTGTAAATATGACGAGGCGATAAACACTGAGCAATATTGTCGTGCTGAACTCGGTTGCGCCAATACCATATGATACACGTACCTTCCTGAAACAGTACATAACACCACTCCATATCAAAAATCGAATGATGTCGTGAACTTTGCAAGTTGGAAATTAATTTTGGTCAATGTCCAATTACAATTCATCATTCTGATTGTATGTATTCAATTAACGAGATTAAGACAAATCCAAGATAAATACCAACTTGGCGGGAAAATATTTCAAAATAGTAAGTGGAAGGTATTAGTACTACTCATTCTTTGATTAATTTCATCACTAACGATCATTTACTAAAATGATGAAAGGTGAGTCTTTGACCAAATCAGGTGGCGTTTGGTTGGCACTTGGGAATCGGAATTAGAATCGGAATGGGTATGATAGGGAATGAGTTTGGAGGATATGGGTTTGAAATTAAAAGTGATAGTTGTTTAGTATTAAAATGGGAATGAGAATAGTGACCGGTCGGAGTAGTGGTCGCCGGCGGCGTCGGACCGGTGGCCGGTGGCGGCGGGCCGGCGGCCGGCGGCGGTGGCCGGCGTCGTTGACCGACGTTGACCGGCGGCTCCCCATTCCCCCATTCCCACATTTTGATAGATAAGGGGGGCTAGTATATCAAAAAACGATATCCATTTCCAAATAGTTGGATATCAAAATGAAATCCATTCCCCCATTTACCCCAATCAAACAGCCGGAATGGGTTTGGATTCCTCCAAACTCATTCCCTCATTCCCATATCTCCCAACCAAAAGCCACCCAAAATATATATGTCTGGGGGGGGATTACTTCAAAACTTCCGAAAGAAAATCACATAAAAGTCCATGGTAATAAACCTTGTCTCCGCGATATGATACCATACTGTTGGTTAAGTTTTAGACCATATTTGTTATAAATGGCACTTCTATGAGTACATGGTTCATGACAGGAGTTCATGGAGACAGATGATTAAGATTAAGGAGGTTTAGGCAGGATATAAAGACAACTTAGACTATATCTAGGCGCTTAGATACTATATACACTTCAGGTTGACTTTGCATTTTTTGTTTTTGTCTTTGTCTTTCATTATTTGTGCATATACAAGATTAGAGCTATTTTGATATTGGAATCTTTATATTTATGTTTACTAAATTTCTTCACTAGCATAATATCATCCCATATTTCTATTATTGTGTCATCTATGCAGGTACATATAGAGTCGTGGGTCTCACTGGAATCAAACTCTCTATCTCTTAGGATAGAGGTATTGTTTGTCTGTCTCTCATCCTCCCCAGACCCTAACGGTAGCTTTTGGTGTCGTTGAGATATACTGGATATGGATGTTGGTGGTTGGTTAGTTATTTGAAGAAACAGGCATGGTAATCTACATTGTAAGTAAAATATATTGTGGTTACGTTTATGTGCATATGCCCGTAAGAGTAATTAAGATTTCGGACTGCAAAATTAGGTGGATCAGCTCGACATTCGATGTCTATCTAAAGGTAGATTGGCTAAATTAATATATTTTGTTGTTTGACAATATACACCTTTGGGATCTTTTGGTCCAAATTAGATGTCCTCTTATACTTTCAACACATTACTTGTTTTTGTCTTCCAATTTTGTCTTTAGCCTTTCAACTCCACCAAATTGTTATTAGTTCACTTTTGAATATAATGTCACACAAGTTTCAAATAGGGTTTTGAATGTGTTCCAACCTTTGTATATAACAAAGACTATTAAGCATTAACTTTAATTTTATGTGTCAAAAGTTTTTAAATCAGACATTTTATGACATAGATGGACTTGTTAAAAATACTACTACCTTGTAGTAAAAGGACTCAATCAAGACACTAACTACAAAAAGTTAAATACAATGCTTGGAATCAAAGTTAAATACATGGTTCAGAATCAGAGCATGACCTTTTACAGGCACAGTTTAAAACCCGTCCTCACGTGAGACAACATTCTCAATACACGTCCTCACGTGGCAACGTGCCTTGACATACACACGCGTCTTAAGATCCGTCCTCAATCGTAAACCATAAGACATGTATGAATATCTGGACTTGGTGTAGGAAGACAATAAATGGCCAACCCATAGGTCGGGCAATGTGTGAGTCCACATCTTAAACAAGTTCTAATATCATGTTAAATCTTGGCTTACATGAGTGATGCTCATATCCACTCAAAAACTTAAGGCAATAGGTGGTGATACCTCATCCTCATATAACCCATGTATTTTATCTCAAAATGACCAACGTGGGACAATATTCTCAATATAGTAGTTAAAGATTATGCATAGTACGTATTTGAATTTATACCATGAAATAAAAGAAAAGGGACAGTTATGAGACAAGCGTCTCAATAATTACATTGACGGAATTATTTGCATTAGCTACTAACATACTTCTCAAGTAACTGAAATACTAAGAGTTAGTCAATTCAAATCATTCTCCAAAGTAACACGCAAGACACAGTAAAGATCTTAAATATTATATATAATAATTATGCAACGCTCCAAACTTCCCATTTTAGCTGTTTCTGAAGACATTTAGCATCTTGACATCGTTGGGATGTACTTGTCCTACTAGAAGAAAAATGTAGATACTAAATAATTGCTTATAATTAATACAATTTTCATAACCGTACACATCGGACAGGGACTAAATCAAATATGTGTGTTTTGGGGTCCTTTCGAATATTTCCATTGTGCTTATGAAAAATTACGGTCTTAAAAATCGTGATACATCCTATTCTCTATCATAATGCGCCAGTTTTATATGCATACGTTTATTACATGCGAAATTCATTATATTGTGCAAAAAATAAATGATGGATTATGATTTTTGGGATAAAAAATCTGGGTTCACATATGAAAATGATAAAAGTGAAGTAAAATATGAGGCTTCCAATCACGCGTCGTCACATGTACAAAATCAGTTTTTTAAAGAAGGGGGTGCTGCACCTTTTTTTTTTATTAAAAAACTGCTTTTGTACTCGTGACGACGCGTGCTTGGAAGCCTCATATTTTGCTTCACTTTTAGTTACCTCAGATCTGAAACTTTTAGTAACCCTCAGATCTGATTCCAAAACCTCTGGTTTCGACTCGTATAATGATGAGACACGAACTATTGATCAATATAATGGTCTAAATGATCCTGATCCAAACGAAAGATTTTTCTAGAATGTCATCTACATAATTAAACTAGACAAGGTTAAACATGGTTCGAGATGACTTTAGTATGAAATAAGATGTTCGAGTGTAATTCGAAATAGTTTTCACGTTGTTTGACTTACGTTCATGATTGTGATCTCACACTAAATATTGAGCTGTTCGAAGGAAATATACGTTCAAGTTTTATCTTGAAATATTCATACCTAAAATGCCAATATTTTATCAGGTGATGTGACTATAATATGTAATCAAGTGTGTAATTAAAAATATTGGGAAAAAAGTAAGCATATACTTTTATATATGAGATGGTTGATATTGTTGAATGAGCATTCCTTCCAAGTCATGGAATGCTCAAGCTAAGTCCACCACCTCAAAGCATTGGGTTCCCAGACTACCGGCACAAATTTTAGATGAGCACAAGAATCCTATATGGTGTTGTTTCTGCTCAACTAGAGTCTGTACTCTTTCAAGCCCTCTTTCCGTTTAAAGCGTCGATAGAAGTGAGATATAGAAAGGATAATTAGATCACCTCGTTAGATTCAATAGATTCAGTTAAACACTCGTTGGAACGAGTAGAGAAAAAAGTATTGTGATATGTGTGATATGATATTAACCACCTTGTAGATAATATTCATGAGATATTTGTAGATAAGATACTAACCACTTGGTAGATATAGTTGTAGATAACATTTATCCTTAGTTGTAGAAGTAGTGGTTACAAACTTCCTTCTATATGTACGTGTATCTCATGTATTTTTGAAACATACAAAAATATCAAATTCCAAATACATCCTTATTCGTTTTGTCTATTGGTTCATCTTTTGTTGCTGTCTTAATTTATGTTGATGATGTTATTGTGGCTGGTAATGATCTTACTCGTATCGTCGCGTTGAAAACTTATCTTGATCATAAATTTAAGATCAAGAACCTGGGTCCGCTAAAATATTTTCTTGGCATTGAAGTTTCTCGTTCTTCTTCTGGTATGGTACTGAATCAGCGTAAGTATGTCGTTGATATTCTAATGGAGTGTGGACTACTTGGTTGTCGACCCACTAGCACTCACTAAAACTGATACACTTCTTGATGATCCTTCGCTTTATCATCGCATTGTGGGCCGTTTACTTTATCTTACCGTTACGCGTCCTGACATTTGCTTTGCTGTTAATACGCTTAGTCAGTTTATGCGTTATGCCTCGCAAATGTCACCTTGATGCAGTCTTCCATTTGCTACGATATCTTAAAAGTGCCCCTGGCCAATGGCTCTTCTTTCCTGCTGATACTTCTTTGTGTCTTCAAGCCTATTGTGATGCTGACTGGGCTGGTTGTCCTGTTACTCGTCGCTCTACTACTGGATATTTGGTTTTTCTTGGTTCGGCTCCCATTTCTTGGCGATCTAAGAAACAATCTGTCGTTTCTCGTTCTTCTGCTGAAGCTAAATATCGTGCCATGGCCTATGCGACTAGTGAGATTGTTTGGTTACGTCGCCTACTAAATGATCTTGGTGTTAAGGTTTCTGCGCATGTGGTTCTTCATTGTGACAATCAAGCTGCTTTGCACATTGTGGCTAATCCTGTTTTTCACGAGCGAACAAAACATATTGAGATTGATTGTTATTTTGTTCGTCAACATTATTCTAATGGTCATATTTTGCCTCGGAAAGTTCCTAGCACACAACAGTTGGCGGATGAGTTTACTAAAGCTCTTGGTCTTGCGGTTTTCAAGCAATTTTTGGGCAAGTTGGGCATTGTAGATATTCATGCTCCAACTTGAGGGGGAGTATTGTGATATGTGTGATATGATATTAACCACCTTGTAGATAATATTCATGAGATATTTGTAGATAAGATACTAACTACTTGGTAGATAAAGTTGTAGATAACATTTATCCTTAGTTGTAGAAGTAGTGGTTACAATCTTCTTTCTATATGTACGCGTATCTCCTGTATTTTTGAAACATACAGATCAAATTCCAAATACATTTCTTCAAAAAGGTAGCGCGTTTTTCATTTTTATAGGAACTTCTATACTTGTAACAATAGTATCTTCAATTATAACGGATGGAAAAGTTTTAGTTCGTGTTCTAACATATCCTTACTACTCATCATTTTCTTCTTTGAAATGCAAAATGCTAAAAATAGTAAATCTGATTCTCTACTCTCCATGTGCCATGATCTGATTTGAAAGAACTAGATCAGAATTTTTGCCCTATAAGTAAATTCCAGTAACCATGTCGAGAAAAAAAAAACATTGAGTTGTCATACTTTTGACCTTGTCTAAAGATTCAATTGCTTATGAATAAATCATCACCCACAATGGTCAACAAGTAATCAATCAGTGACACCAAAGGCATAATAATGAGTCTGAAACTTGAACCATGAGCCTGGTAGATCAAGCAATACTTAAAGAGGGCATGTTAGCATCAATGGCTCTATAATTATAGCATTAGAACAAGAAAGACAGCGACTACTTTGGAATCTAACGACTTTGTTTATGTTGTTGGGCTCATCAGTCCACATACATAAAGACGGTTTTTGTCACTGTTCGTCTGTTTGACGACGAAAGAATAACAACAATAGTTTATTTACGTTTTGTATTTCGCTCATCTGACACACGCAATTTTCATATAGGTTATCGAAAAACAATCTATGTGTGTTTTTAACCCATGAGTATGGTTGTGTACATCCGACCTTCTCATACCTAGTTTTGCTGTAATGTTGTTATTATTGTTGTATTTCGTTATTATTATTTGTTGTATATAGTCATGACTCAAGTGGTGGGAACCTTTCAAATTTGTTCGTCTTACAGGATGATGACCAGACCATTTGGTACACCTACAGTAGCATCACGCATGGAGATGATCCGTACAACATTATTTATCTATAGAATAATGATATATAACATTTTATCTGCCGTAAATTGTACTATCTTTTTTTTTAAAAAAAAATATTGTTACAGTTGACTTTTCAACATGGTGTAAATTATATTAGGTTAAAAAATCAACTAACAATATTTTTGAAATGGAGAGAGTAGTTCGGTTATGTAATATTTACGCTGTAAGAAGATTGTTCAAAAGAAGATAAAAAGGAAAACTTAGCGTCCAAAACAACTGAGGGAAAAAATTACATCTCAGACACATTTTAAAGATCAAATAAAGGGGGAAAAAGGAATAGATGAGAGACAAGAGGTTTGCATCTGCATTGTAAGGAAAAGGAGTTGGATAAAAACGAAGGTATACACAAATTTTACAATGATCAATGACCAAGTATGATTAGTTGGTCATTGACCAATGAAATGTGTAGAAAATTTATGGGCCCCTTGTTTTGTCCAATCACCCCCTTGTTTACATGTAGATAAAACTTATTTGTCATCATTTTATTGGACCACTAGTTGATCAATGACCACAATAAAATTTTTCGCATCTTAGAAGTTTTAAAAGATGAGATGTTTTTTATCACAATCTCTATCACATCTTTCGTCATATTAAATTAAATCATGTCATTTGTATTTAAATGATATTAAACTGAGATACATGATATAGTCTGATCTAATGTGCTTAAACATGCGATAGACAATGAGATAAAAGATTTTCTCCCGTTTTAAACCGATAAGTCTTCAGCTAGCTCTATATTCTTATTATTGTGTTATCTATACATATAGAGCCAGTGTCTTATTGGAATTAAGCTCTCTGTCATATTGTTTGCATGTCTTTCACTCTCTCCAGACCATATCGGTAGCTTTTACTGCTGTTGGGATATAATGTGTATGTTTGTGTAGCTTTATAGACATGGTACGGTTTTTTTTTTAATAATTTAAACATATAGAAAGTACTTTAATTCAAACACAGAAAAGGAAATGTATAATGTATAATTAACAAACAGCCAAATCATAATAGAGGCAGGTCAGACGTTTTTTTGTCTGATTTGTCTCACTGAAGCATGCAACTCTGGAGCAGAATAATTTTCTTATTGAACATTTGCAATTATTAATATTGGATCTGTTGACGGTCTACAACTTGATTAATTAAGTCAAAGGTCATTTTGGGCACTTCATATCTGAATAGCATGTCAATTTTGGAGTAGGAATTCTCCACTACAACATCAACAATACTCCATTGTGCTTCCGCTTATGACGGAGTATGAAGAGGTCGGATATACGCAACCATACTCATATATTAACACACGGAGGTTATTTTCCGATGATTTATAATGAAAATTGCGTCAAGATGATCGATCAACTATTACTTCACAATATACGAAGCGCATCCAATTTAATGAGTCATTTTGCTTTATTCCATCGTATTCCAAAATCAAATAAGAGTGTGTTATCATTTTTTAGATATCGTTATTTTGCTCTATGAATTTTGGAAACTGTTATCATTTTTTTGTTTATATTAGGGAAAGTGGTTGAAAGCCGTGGTGATGGTAGCGCGATAGGGGCGGTGGGGTGGCAGCGGCGTTTGTTGGCGACAGAAGGAAGAAGTTGACAGAGAAGATGGACTGAGAAGGGCAATAAAAGTCAAAAAAAGGGCAATATAACCTTTTTACTGAGTTCTGTTAATTGGATGGAAAAGAAAGTCCAAAAATAAAAGAGGTTATGTTAATTTAGACAGAAAAGAAAGACCTTACTCTTTGTGTTGAAACTTGGGCTTACATGAGATGAGGCTCATATCCACTCAAAACTTTAAGGCAATGGGTGATAGTATCTCATCCTCATATAAGCCATGCATTTTTCTCAAATTAGCCAATGTGGGATTTTCAACACCCGCCCTTAGCCAATGTGGGATTCTCAACACCCGCCCTCACGTGGCAACATGGCTTTACATACACATGTGCCTTACAACCCGCCCTCAATCACAAACCACAAGCCAGACATGAGCATCTGGACTTATGTGAGGGCATCTCATATCCACTCAAAACTTTAAGGCAATGGGTGGTAGTACCTCATCCTCATATAAGCCATGCATTTTTCTCAAATTAGCCAATGTGGGATTCTCAACACCCGCCCTTAGCCAATGTGGGATTCTCAACACCCGTCCTCACGTGGCAACATGGCTTTACATATACACATGCCTTACAACCCGCCCTCAATCACAAACCACAAGCCAGGCATGAGCATCTGGACTTATGTGAGGGGAAATATTAAGTGGCCAGCCCTCAATCACAACCCACAAGCCAGGCATGAGCATCTGGACTTATGTGAGAGGAAATATTAAGTGGCCAACCATGGGTCAGGCAAGGGGTGAGTCCACATTTTAAACCTTCTCTGATACCATGTTGAAACTTGGGCTTACATGAGATGAGGCTCATATCCACTCAAAACCTTAAGGCAATGGGTGGTGATACCTCATCCTCGTATAACCCATGCATTTTTCTCAAATTAACCAATGTGGGATTCTCAACACCCGCCCTCACGTGGCAACATAGTTTGACATACACACGTGTCTTACAACCTGCCCTCAATCACAAACCACAAGCCAGGCATGAGCATCTGGACTTAGGTGCGGGGAAACATTTAAGTCTTTGGTCCAAAGAAAAAAAAGACGGTAAAAATGTAGTTTAAAACATAAAAGATGTCAAGGGTTAAAGAAGTAAACATCAAAGTGACGTCTCGGTAATTTTCCCTTTTCTGAATCCGATAAGCTTGCGCCGGCGGATCAATAGTTGCCGGCCGACAGTCAAAGTTACTGTACTCCTACATGCTCATTCAGTCATGTTTTAGTTGGTTTGCCTTGTTTCACGATGTGAAACATGTTTTGAGGGATAAAAACAGTTTAGCTATGCTCATTTGATTCCTCTATTCATGCCATCCCACCCAGCCCTTTCGTCACTCCTTGCTACTACCGCCTGTTTCAACTTAGCTTAAAGTCGTTCCGGAAGTCTGAAAAGGAGCCGGATCGTTTTGCGATCAGATGTATACAATCTTACTCTATCACTTTGCGATCAAATATACGCAGCCTTACCTTACATTTTATGCAAGAGGCTATTTCCGTGGCTCGAACCTATGACCTCAAAGTAACAAAACAACAACCTTACCATTTGCTTCAAGGTCCGTCCTCCTGTTTCAACTTGCTTCAAGATGATAAATTTTATGTACTTTGCCCATACCAAAACGCAAACTAATGTAAACAACATAATTAAGTTTGTCTTATGCGCTGAAAGTGTTATCCCACTTGTTTATTGTCTTGCAACATGCTCAGTATCAGTAGGACAAACAATCCAGTGTATACATACGTAGGTATATCAATATTCACGCAGAGACACATGTATATACATACTCCCCTCCCTCCGCCCCCTCCAAAGTATGGGTGTTAACAAACCGAGTCGGGCTGAATACTAGGTTTTCGAATTCAGATTCGTTTAGTTAAACGAATTATTTGGCTCGGTTTATTTAGCTAAACGAGCTTTGTTCGAGTTCGGCTCGATAACACTATAACTGTTTAAACGAGCCGAACAGATCGCAAACAGTTTGGCTCGTTGAAGTAAACAAACTCAAATAGGTGTTCGAATTCGGCTCTTTTAAATAAAATTAACGAACAAACTCGAACAAAATGTGAGTCGAACTCGAACTGCTCGCGAACTGTTCGGTTTGATTAACAGCCCTACTCCAAAGAGAAAAAGAAGCACATATAGGCGTATATATACAAACACGCATAAGGACATATGTACATGAATATTTATACGTGCTTGTAGAGATATATGCTTGTATATGCATGTGCATTACTAGGTATTTGTATGTTCGTATATTTGTTTGTTACGAACTAGTAAAACATGCTTATAAACATTCTTCGAGAATATATGTATTTGATACAGTTGTATACAAATTGGAGAATTGACAAATATTTTAAACTGTTTTTTATTTTCCGTCTTCACTTATAAACACGTCCAAAACAGTCAACGTTTGACGTACAAGACAAAATGTTTCTTACATTCACAGCATTACTCAAATTAAAATTCATGTTTTTGGAACTTAATTTCGGATAAAACTTCTCATCACTTGTACTTTATTTTTCAGCAGAAATTGTAGTTAAGTAATATAAGGATATCGTTTGCAAAAACTAATCATTCAATATAAAACAGAGCACAAGTTCAAAAAAGAATT
The DNA here is from genome assembly GCA_036186865.1 of Eustoma russellianum. NCBI lineage: Eukaryota > Viridiplantae > Streptophyta > Magnoliopsida > Gentianales > Gentianaceae > Eustoma > Eustoma russellianum. Next base: position 2,701,814 of record AP025071.1, read on the forward strand.
TTATATAAAAAAAGTGCATTACAATAATTGATAATGATAAGATATTGCATAATCATATGTAAATATCAATAGTTTTTCGTATTAAGATTTTTTACTCGGAAAATCATATTCTCACTTAATAGTCATAATATGTGTTGAAACATTGGGCTTACATGAGGTGAGACTCATGTTCACTCAAAAATTTAAGGTAATGGGTGCTTGTACATCATTCTCATATAACCTATCTATTTTATCTCAAAGTATCCGATGTTAAACAATATTCTCAATAATATGTCAAACAATAGTTTAAAGCAAACATATTAATAAGAAAAAAATGTTAGGGTGCTAGAGACATAACTCAATGGAAAGAGTTAACTTTGCAATCATTATCGGTTTGAATTTTAGCTCTTTATATGGTCTTGTTGAAGAAGTTAAGTTATAAAGGAGACTATATCTAATAGGGAATCAAATAGTTTTTCAAATTTTCTTTCTCCAATACATTTTTCTGGTATAAATGTACTTAAACACACGTACAATATACCTTTTAGTGTATATTCTTTTTAGTTACTTTTTTTGAGAAAGAGGATCTTTATTGCATCATGCAAAACAGAGTTTACATATAAAAACTATCTAACTGCTGAAGTACTCAGCCTGCATCGTAACTATATGTACGAGGACTTAGCACAGCCTCTTCAAGCTTTCTAACCCGACTAACAACTAATTTAACTACAGTAATCGGTGACAGAAGTTGCGTGGAATTTCCATGGATAAATTGGTTCCGCCAAAACCATAGTCCTGAAAGCGTTTCGCGGAATAGGTAGCGCCATTCCACCTTTAAAACCGGATGATGCTGCCGTGTCTTGAGATTGGATTCAACTCAGGTGTGATTGTCGGATGCATGATAAAACCATGTTTGTTCAGCAGGTGTGACCAGGTATTGCCAAACGGATAGTGCCCATGGGAAACAGAATATTGGTGAGAGAAAATTGAAACAACGATCACATCCTATCTATGCAGCCATATTCTTCAATTTGCAAATATCACAAGCTTTTATAGACGGAGTAGTGAGACCTCTGTGATCCGAGGTTTATATTTTTTTGCATGATAATTCATCGTGAAATTATAACGCGAAAAAAATAATATGAATGACGTATGGTAATGAATAAAAGAGAGAATGTATTTTTACACACTTTCTTTCTTATTTATTGGTCCATGTCATTCACGTTACCAATTTTACGGCGAAAAATATTATCCCAACTTTTTTTTTAAAGAAAAAGTGTTATGCTTAAAGAAAAGTTTTCTCAAAGAAAAAAAATCAAGAATTCGAAGCAGTTATCCAGTTTCAACCGGCCTCAGACTGATGACAAGAGTCCGAGAAAAGATAAAGAAAAAGCTGAATCTTGGGAAATTTGAATAATCAACTTAGTCTTCTATTGGTTTAGTTGGTATTCGTGTTTTAAGATTGAAAATGAAAGCAGAAAAAAAACTAAAAGAAAAAAGAAAAAAAAATACAACTACGAATGGCGGGAAGTATGCCGACAATAAATGAAGTTCGTAGCCCAGCTTCTAGCTGTTTGAAAACAAAGAATAAATATTTTCCAAAACGCTGGTATCTTTATTGTATTCTTCATAATGTTTTTGTGTATGTGTGTGTTTTTTGGTCTACATTAACTCCTGTTATAATATTTCGATATTTTTTTATTTGATTATGTCCTGTAGTAACTTGTTTCCACACAAATTTAATAATAGAATGGTGAAGATTGGAAGACCTAACTATGTCATTTGTAAGACCAATCCATCAATATCACAAGTAGTAAATCACACATTTTTATGTTTGAATTCACACGTTTACATGTCAATTTTAACACAAAAAAGGAGACATGTAGGTAGTAAGGAAAGTGTAAGAAAATATTACACCTTAGACAAGGAAATACCAAAAAATATGGAATAGAGTGATATATTTTAAAGTACCATAAAATTTTGGAATAGAGTAATAAAAATACCCGATAGATACTATCTCGAAGTATTATAAAATTTGTTTGTATATATATGTAATGCTGATTTGGAAATACCTTTAACTGAAATACATTCTCCCAGTATATGTGGCAGCTCGATGGAAAATATGTTCCCATATCGCCCGTTGCTGGAGTCTTTATTCACCTTACTGAAACAGTCACCATATTAGTAATTTCAAATCAGTCAAATTTGGTCCTCATTAATGACTTTTAATAACATAATCAACAACAACAATCACATTCAATATATCCCGAAGACAAAAAAGCTATGATTAGAATATGCGGAGTCTAAAAGACAGACAAATAATAACAAGCTATAATTAGAATCTGCGGAGTCTGAGAGACAGACAAATAATAACTGACAACATAAGCTAAAATCTCAAGCTATGATTAGAATCTGCGGAGTCTGAGAGGTAGACAAATAATAAATGACAACATAAGCTATGATTCTGTGGAGATTGAAAGGCAGACAAACAATAATTCAACTTAAGGGATAGAGAGTTTGATTCCGGCTCTATATTTAATAACATAATCAAGTACTGTTATTATCAGTATGAAAATGGTTAATAACATAATCAAGTACTGGGCCGAGTGACCAGTAGATATGATTGCGGCGAGGGCAGAGACGGGCTGTTTATGATATTTCTTGGGGTGACATTGACATTTTTATTTCCAGTAGTACATTGAGACATTTTTCCTAGACTTTTAATTCAGACATTGACTTTGACTTGTAGGGTCTGGTCAGCCTAATAATGATGTTTTTATTTTATTGAGGTTCATTAAATTCTAATTAGTATTGTGTTTAAATCGTTTCTGCAAAAAAGAAAAAAAAATTTCCATGTCAACACTAACGTGTAACAGGTTGAGGTGACGCTTTGTATTCTCCTTAGTGAGATACGGCAGGTGCACTGCTACCGAGGCTAGGGCTCGGGAGCGGGGCGCTACAGGTGGTATCAACCGTTAAAACTAATTAATTTACTCCGTCTGTACTGCTTGGAATTTGGACTACAGCCATCCTATAAAGCAGGATTTTGCAGTTGCTGTTTCCCTCTACACTGAAACTGAACTCTCTTCACTCTTCTTCTTCATCATCAATTTCATTTCCTCTTCATTTATGAGAACTAGATTCTGAGAGCCCATGTTTTTTCTGAGAAAAGTTACCAACAAAAAGAGCCTAATTTTGTAGTTTTAGCATCTTTCCTTTGCCCTTTTTTTAGCAAGAACACGCTGAAGAAGAAAAAAAGAGCTTTCCCCTTTCATCATACAAGTTGTGATTCTTTTTCACACGATATATTCCTTCTCTTTTTTCCTTTTCAACGATATATTTTATCCTTTTTTCCCTTCTGGGTCGTCCTCATTTTCACCTTCTGAGCATCTAATTCATGTGTGCTGTGTCATATGTGTGTGTGACTGTGTGTTACTGACATTTCCGTGGTGTGTGTTTCTCTTATAGCCATATAGGCTCACTCTTAAGCTTTTTGGTGCTTTAATTTCGAGTCTCTTTCCTAGTAGACATCTCTTCTTTTTCTGTTGCTTTCTTCCAACTTTCTCTTTCTTTTTGGTTTCTATAAACCCCTGTGGTTTATCATCTCCGGCCAATATTCTCTGTTCTGTTTCCTTGTTCAAAAAAACTGTTAATTTCAAGGCTTATCTTTGACGTTCTCTTTCCCTTTATTCCATAAATCTTCACCCCTTTTTATCCCGCTCCACTCTCAACTTCCCTTAAATCTTTCCCACTTTCAATGCGAATCTGAAATTCCCAACATTTCCCTACACAAACTCAATTTTCTCTTCACTATGGAGCAAGAAAAACAGAGAAGCAAAAATTTCTTGAGTTTTGATAGAGTCAAATACACTGAGCACAGAAAACAAACTACAATGCTAAATATGAAAGGAGCATCAATTCCTAAAGTGGTCAGGATTTCCATCACCGACGGGGACGCAACGGATTCCTCCGGAGATGAAGATGACGGGCCATGTTTTTCTCGCCGGAGAATCAAAAAATTCGTTAACGAGCTAAGAATCGAACCCGTTTGTCCCAGAGATAATTTAGTTGCAAATGGAAGTGGAATCTGCAGCTCTCCGTTGGCGGTGACGGAGAGTAATGGTAGAAAGAAGAGGAAAAGGTACTCCGGCGCGGGGAAGGTAATGGCGGCGATAGAGAAGTCGAAGGAAGTGAAAAAGTTCCGAGGAGTACGGCAAAGGCCTTGGGGAAAATGGGCGGCTGAGATTAGAGATCCTTTACGACGTGTACGGCTCTGGTTAGGCACTTACGACACAGCCGAAGAGGCGGCAATGGTTTACGACCACGCGGCTATTCAGTTACGTGGACCAGACGCGCTCACGAACTTTAGCTCGCCCCCGGCGAAGATGACGTCAACTCCGATGCCGGAGTCTACTTTCTCAGATAACTCCGCCGAAGAATCTCAAAACAACCCGCTCTCTCCCAAGTCCGTTTTGCCTTATGAAGATTCCATAAACGAAGAAACTGAGACGACGTCGCATATTGCCACCCCAGTGCATGACGGCGTTAAGGAGACCGGCGGCGTTGACTCCTCGTCGGAGAAGTTTTCCGATTACCCTTTGTTTACGGATGGAATTTTCGGATTTGAAAATTCGATACCTGATTTTAGCGACTTGTTTGGAGGATCGGATAATGGGTTTTTTGCGGATGACGGTTTTGATTCTGCCAGAATGTTTATCCAAACAAGTTGTTACGAGGAGTTTGATTTTGGATCAACGTTTTGGGAAAAAGAAGATGATTTGTTTCAAGATTTTGGAGACCTGTTTGAATCAGATCCTTTGGTAGCCCTTTGAATTGGCATTTGGATATGGATTCTTTTGTAGTTTGTTACTACCATGTTCGCATTAATAAAACTTTAGCCTTTTGCTGATATGTGTGTGTATATATATATTATATATAATACACACACGTATGTGTATGTTTAAAGTATTTGTATTGTATTTACTAGTTAGTAATGTTGTTGATGAGCTTGTAATTTTTGAGTAGTGAATTTATTATTGTGTTTATAGAAGTTCCTACATTTTTTAATATCAAACAACTTTTTGTTTTATCGTGTTTTTAGTGCACTAGGCTTTTATGTTTGTATTGAGTATGAAGAAGAGACGAATCGTTTTGCGATGTGATTTACGGAGCTTTAGACAAATTACAATTAGTGTTCATTTTATCAAGTAACATGTTCATGTAAGTCATTTTATTAAGAAACCAGTTGTGCTGTTTAAGAAGTCCCTTCAATGAACATATATGTGTGGTATGTCTGCCTCAACGCGATGGATCTTCTAAGTACGTATGATACAAGCTTGCATCTCCTCAACCACCTCATTGAAAAATGCCAACGCATGCGGATAGTTTTGTTTCATGCATCATACAATTCACTCGACGTATAAGCAACACGTCACTGCATCATATTGTTCATCTGAGTCTAGGCTTTGCTTCTTTGTTTATCTAAGAACATCACCCACCAACTATTGTACTTGATTCTGACTTTCATACATTGCTCGATAAATAAAATCTTTTTTTTCACTCAAAAAAATGAACATTCTTTTGCCAAATAATAGATTATTATGCATGTTCCATTAGACCAAATTATTTCACGTCGTAAAACGTGAATTCGCGTCCATAGTTATAAAACCGGCCTGGCTTGATGGGTGAACCGTTTGACTCGCCTATGAAACCAAGCTGATTTTCTTATTGAACCATTTAACAGTGTGAATCGCTTTGGCATAAGATTGATCTAGATTAACCTGATGGTGGTTCAGCCAGTTGACACGTGTATTAGACAAATAGGTCCTTTGGTTTGATCAGTTATATTTTTGTAATATTTTATTAACATGCGTAATAATGGTTGCCTCAACAAATCACTGGTTAAACCATTAACTGAAATGACTCAGTCTTCTAGGCAATTCAAGGACTAGAGTGAGTTTATCACTCAACAACAACAACATTACCCACATTGACTTAGATGCTTCTATCTATGACGAGGTACAGGAGGGTCGGAAGTACGCAACCGTACCCATGTGTTAAAAACACACAGAGATTATTTTTCAATGATCCATAATGATGCATCAAACTGTGTCAATCAACTGTTACTCTACAATATAAGAAGTGCAGCTAATTTATTGAGTCATTTTGCTTTATTCCATTATATTCTAAAGTCAAGGAAAATTGTGTCCTTAACTCTATTGAAAATGGAAACTGAGTTTAGCACACCATTCAAACAAAGTTTATAACAAAGTATATCTATTCACTATGCCGGAGTCTCACTGGAAGCAGACTCTATCTCTTGGGACAGAGGTATTGTTTGCCTACCATTTACCCTCTCCACACTCTATCGATAGCTTTTGATATCGTTGGGATATACTGAGTACTGATGATTGAAAGGAAACTATACACAATTAAAACATTTAAGGTAAAAACTGAGAAGTGAATGATAAGTAGTCACGCGTCGGAGCACGTGATAGGTAAAGAATTAGGTAAAAGAAAGAACATGAATGATTACTGACCTTTTCTTCAAACCAAACAGATTGGCTAGAAGTCGTGATTGCAGTTAATACTCTGTATGTATTATTTCCTATTTAATTTCAGTGTCCAGAGCAGATGAACCAAAGCAGCTCCATTGATAACCTATATGTGACTCTATTGTCATAGTCTCATAAAGTTTTACGGAGGAGGTAAATCAGGAGATCAACGGTCTCTTAAATTAGTAGGTATTGTGAGAACCCACACACCTTACTAATTTAAAAGTCCGCCGAGCTTTTGATTTGCATCATTCACAAAACTCCATGTGGTTGAGATAGTGGAAACATCTGAGACCAGAGATTTGACCTTTTGCTTCAAGAAATTCCACTCATCAATGTAAATTTTTATAAAGAAATGGATGAAAAGTGTCATTAACCCTAATCCTTTTAATCTTATCTCAGTTAAGATCATTCCACACTGCAACAAGTGAATCAAACCTTAGATCTTACTGAGATGCCACAAATGGCATAGGAAAAGAAAATAACAACTTCATGATGGGTTTCTATGTGCTGTAAGTCAAAGCAGGATCATGCACATTTAGAAAGATTGCTGCCAGTCCCATGGCATAGTTCAATTGGTACTCGGGTTGGGATTTGCTTCAAGAGTACAAGAGTTCGATTCCAAGGACACGTACAGTGTGGGTGTTCCACTTCTACTAGGCCGAAGGTCTGGTTTGCGGGGGACAACTTGTGTGGATCACTGCATAAGTCCTCATCCAACCTAGAAAACCGTTGAACTCTTAATTTGCATACTCTACTATGCTCCTTAGGTCTAGAACGGTGGGGCCCTCAAGGCCATGAAATAGCCTTTTGCTACAAGAAAGATGGTTGGCACCCGTGCGACCATGGGGATAGGATCTCCTCATCCTCAATTCCCTCACCCCACTCATGACCACGCGACACATGGCAGCAGGGTGGGATGGTGAGACTAGATGCAGGTGACCCTCATCTAACTTCACCACCCCGCTTGATGCCACGTGTCGTGCGATGAAACGTGGGATGAGGAAAAATAGGTGAGATAATCCTATCACGCAACCATGAGCCATCAGCCAGTAGGCGGCTTGTAATCCTGCAGCTACCAGAAAGGTAACTGCAGTAATAGTGAATGGATATGCAATTGAATGAACTTGCTCTACAATTGCATGAAAAAAATTGTGAAAAATAAATAAATAATAAAAAGGTGACTCACTAAATTAGTTGTGATTCTTATATTGTGAAATAGCAGTTGATCGATACGTCATGACGCAGTTTTTATTATGGATCATTGGGAAACTATCTCTGTGTGTTTTTAACACATGAGTATGGTTGCGTATATCCGATACCTCATACTCCGCCATAGGCAGGAGCTTCTAAGTCAAATGAGGTAATGTTGTTGTTGTTGCTCTATGTCAACCTGTTGGTAGTCAGAGAAAATTGTGGATCCTTTTCCTTCAAAATTTGTGAAATTTATGAACTAACATTAAACTGACCACCTCCGGCCAAATCAACGAATGCAGGAAAGGAAAAAAGCTTAAGCTCAAAGGAAAAGAAGAGGCAATTTTATTCAGCAAAAAAAAACTGGTTGAACAAAATTTCCAACAACTCAAGAATGAACTAACCGCTCCCCTTTTATACCCATTTACAAACGCAAAATTACAACTATACCCTCTAACTGCTAATTCCTCTATTCTATCATTAAGGTCCTTATCGTCATTTCACAACTTCAAATTAACTTCCCGCTTCCGCCTTCTCCTTCTTCCTCAACCGTTTCTGTTGCTTCAATCCATTCTTCTTCCCTTTCTTCGTGAAAGCACCATACTCTTCAAAACATCAACAGCACACTCACCCCACATCTCTCATCACGTAACTTCCTCCCTATGCTGCAGTCTTGCTCTTCCACTCCTTCTCTTGCTTTTCTTCATCTTCAACACCCCCCTCAAGCTTTGCTTGGTATACAGATTCAAACACCTCATTGAAGTCATCAACTGAACCAATTTCCTGCTATCCAACGCTTTAGTGAACATGTCTGCCAATTGCAGCTCGGTCCTTATAGGCATCAGCTTCAAAGTCCCTTCTTGCACCTTGTCTCTAACTATGTGGCAATCTATTTCGATGTGCTTCGTTCTTTCATGGAAAACGGGATTTTCAGCAATATGAATTGCACTCTTGCTATCACAAAATACTTCAACTGGCCTTTGATCTCTCAACTTCAAATCTCTCCCAAGAAACATCAACCATTGAACTTCACACGCAACTGCAGCCATCGCCCTATACTCAGCTTCGGCTGATGACTTAGACACGGTAGTCTGCTTCTTCGCTTTCCACGATACCAACGCATTGCCAAGAAATACACAATATCCCGTAATTGACCTGCGTGTTTCATTGCAACCTCCCCAATCTGCATCCACAAACGCCTTCAGTCTGTGATCTCCCTGGCTAGGAAATATCAACCCTTGTCCAACCGTCCCTTTCAAGTACCGTAATACTCTATGTGCTGCTTTTAGATGTTCCATAGTAGGACAGTCTAAAAATTGGCTTAGCTGCTGAACAGGAAAAGAAATGTCTGGCCTCGTAATGTTCAGATACAGCAACTTACCCACCAAGCTTCTATAGTATGTCACCTCTGAGTACGGGGGAGAGTCGTTGTGTGTGAGTCTCAGATGACTCTCCATTGGCGTCTTTGCAGGCTTTGCATCCAAGAAACCAGTTTGCTCCAATAATTCAAGCGTGTATTTTCTTTGATTGATATGTATTCCCCCCCTTGATCTAGCCACCTCAATACCGAGGAAATATTTGAGCTTGCCTAGATCTTTAATTTGAAATTCTTGGTTTAACTGTGCCTTAACATCCTCAATAGCCGTTAAGTGACTACAAGCAACAATAATGTCATCAACATAAACCAACAGAATGAGTAAAGCTCCTGCAACTTCCTTGACAAACAGTGTATAATCGCATTTAGACTGAGAGAAACCTTGTTGAACCAAGAACTGAGTAAGCCGGGTGTTCCACTCACGGCTGGCCTGCTTTAAACCATAAAGGGACTTCTGCAATTTGCAAACTAAATCTGGACGAGGTAAATGAATACCTGGAGGAGGAGTCATATAGATTTCCTCATGTAGCTCACCATGGAGAAACGCATTATTAATGTCCAGCTGATGTACATACCAATTCTGCAACGCTGCTATGGCCAGTACCACTCTCAGCGTGGTCATTTTTGCCACTGGGGAAAAGGTGTCTTGAAAATCAATCCCGTACTGCTGTGTATATCCCTTAGCTACAACTCGGGCCTTATACCTTTCCACCGTCCCATCTGGATTCAACTTAACCTTGTACACCCATCTACACCCTATGGGTTGCTTCCCTGCGGGTAATGGAACTAGGCTCCAAGTACGGTTATTCTCTAGCGCAGTGATCTCCTTAGCCATTGCCTCCTGCCATGCGCTATCACCTGCTGCTTCTGCATAAGATCTAGGTTCTATATGCATGCTAAGATTCAATACATAATTTTTATACTGTGGAGTTAAAGAATCAACACTGTAATGTTTGTCTAGAGAATGAGGACTAGTATATGTGTTGGAACTTTGGGAAACTGAATGACAGTGAAAATCTTTAAGGTAGGACGGTGGCTTTCTGATTCTTTGTGGTCTAGCATGTGATGAGGAATCAGGAATGGTGGGAAGATCAGCAACAAGAGAGGGTTCATCCACTGTGACAGGGTCAGTGACATGAGTATGATACGAATCAGATGTGGTGGGTGTTTGAGCAGCACATTCCTCTGGAGTTCGATGAGCAGGTTCTGAAGTAGGTGTGGATGGAAGATAAGAAGAATGATTTGGAATGAGGTCATCAAGATGAGAAAAGAGTTTGAGGTCTTGGGAATAAATTGAAGTAGAAGGGTCAGGATAGAAGGTAGCTGGCTGTAAAGTCTGTGGCATTTGTTCGTTCTGTGCAGATTCAACATTTGAAGCATCAAAAGGAAAAACCATCTCATGAAACATAACATCTCTGGAAACATACACCTCTTTACTGCTCAAATCTTGCAACACATATCCCTTTTTAGTATGAGAAATACCCAGAAAAACCGACCTTCTAGCTCTGGCTGCAAACTTGTCCTTATGTGGGTGAGTATCAGTTGCAAAACAAAGGCAACCAAACACTCTTAAACCATCGTATTTAGGAGGTTGATTGTATAGTAGCTTGTAAGGAGTGTTGTTGTTCAGAATAGGTGAAGGCGTGATATTAATAAGATAGGCTGCGTATTGTAAACAGAAACCCCAATATTCAATGGGCAGGTGGGACTGAAATCTAAGGGCTCTTGCAACTACAAGCAGGTGCTGATGTTTTCTCTCAACCACTCCGTTTTGCTGGGGGGTATATACACAGGAGGTTTGGTGAATTATACCCTTTTCAGAATAGAAATCATTCATATCAAATTCTTTTCCATTATCAGTCCGTATGGTCCGAATTACTGCATCAAACTGAACAATTGCAAACTGACAAAAACTTCGAACTATTTTTCTGGTTTCATCTTTATTCCTCATGAGATACAACCAAACAAACCTACTATAGTCATCTACTATAGTAACAAAGTACTGCTGCTTATACATCGTGGGGTACCTATATGGTCCCCATATATCAATATGAAGAAGTGAAAAAGGTGATTTAGAAACTGAGGATGAAATAGGAAAAGGCATACGTTTCTGTTTTGCCAAAGGGCAAACAGTACACGATGAAAGGTCAGATGAAGTACAAATCAATGGATTAGTTTTGGCTATCTCTTTAATTCTTGCTTCAGCCATATGACCAAGCCGCTTGTGCCACAGCATAGAATCAGACACATTGGCAGCTATCAAAAAATCTTTTTTACTGTCAAGAGGTTTGTTGGCAGGAGGCACAAATGATCCTTGGAGATGATATAATCCTTGTTTTCTTTTAGCTAAACCAATCATCCTCCAAGACATTTTTTCCTGAATGATACAAGTATCAGAATCAAAGAGAGCAACAAACTCATTTGATGAAGTGAGTTTACTTAGTGATAGAAGATTCAGTGAGAAAGAAGGAATGAAAAACACGTCGGACAGTATCAGATCATTGGTGATTCTAACTGTCCCAATACCAATGACTTTGGTTAGATGATTATTTGGTAGCTTTACAAAGGTGGATGACACGGGTCTGTAAGCTGAGAAGAGAGACAAACACGAACAGATATGATCCGTAGCACCAGAGTCTAAAATCCATGTATTGAAATTTTCACATGATACATTACCTAAAAACTTACCAGAGGCAGAGGTGGCTAGAGCAGACATTACGGCATGATGTGTATTCGCACCATCTCCACCTTCTGTACTCTCCTTTACTGCCTTATCCTGCTGCCCCTTTAACAAACTCATTAGCTGCAGGTACTGCTCTTGTGTTATGCAAGGACTCTGTTGTTGCGTCATCTGCATCCCATTCTCAAACTCTCCTCTCTCCTCTACCTCCTGCAAAGCATCTGGTACCAAGCCATCAGAGTATCCAAACACATGATTAACATTACCTTTTGGCTTGTATCCGGGAGGATATCCGTGCTTTTTATAGCACCTATCAACTGTGTGACCCTGCATTTGGCAATATGTACACACAGGCGTTTTTGACTTATTAAAGTTCGACTTCATACTAATTCCTTTGTAACCCCTACCCGTAGGCCTCCAGTTAGACACCGAATTTGAACCATACCCAGGCAGACCTCCAACACTCAATACTGAAGATGGATTATTCACAAACTGTGTCTGATTATTATTGTAATTGAGTTTTCTTTCCATCTTAACAGCCATAGCAAACACAGTTTTAAGATCCGGTAAGGGTGACGCCAACAGTACCTGAGACTTGACGGCTTCGTACTCGTCATTCAATCCTTTTAGAAATTTAATCACGCAGTCATCCTCTATAAACTTTCTCACCTGGCTTGATACATTGCAAGTACATCTAGCACACACACATTTAGGAATTGATCTCAAAACCAACAATTCCTCCCACAGCACCTTTAGCTTGGTGTAATACTCAGTTACGGAAGAATTTCCTTGCCTAGACGCATAAAATTCTTCTTGTAAATTTGAAAGCCTAAACGCATCTGCGTTCCCATATCTAAACTTTAAATCATTCCAAATATCAACAGCATCATCTAGCCAAATTACGCTTTGCGCTATAGACGGAATAACCGAATTCAAAATCCAAGATGCAACCATATTATTAGCCTTTCTCCAAATAACGTACCTTCTATCTCCTTCGGGAGGTTGAACGATCGTACCTTCAATGAATCCAATCTTATTTTTGGACTCCAGCGCTCTTCGAAAGCTTCGACTCCATCCATGGTAATTGTGTTCATCCAGTAATGGTTGCACGAGTACGAGTGAAGGATTATCACTTGGATGAATGTATGAAGGATCCTCCGTTGGATCAGCATTCACACCTTGATTATTATTGTAACTACTTTCAGCATAATTCTGATTACCGCGAAGAACAGGTGCTGGAGAATTGCTGTTATTCGACGCCATGAAAGTTCCAAATTTCATATATCAAAGCTCTGATACCATGTGAAATTTATGAACTAACATTAAACTGACCACCTCCGGCCAAATCAACGAATGCAGGAAAGGAAAAAAGCTTAAGCTCAAAGGAAAAGAAGAGGCAATTTTATTCAGCAAAAAAAAACTGGTTGAACAAAATTTCCAACAACTCAAGAATGAACTAACCGCTCCCCTTTTATACCCATTTACAAACGCAAAATTACAACTATACCCTCTAACTGCTAATTCCTCTATTCTATCATTAAGGTCCTTATCGTCATTTCACAACTTCAAATTAACTTCCCGCTTCCGCCTTCTCCTTCTTCCTCAACCGTTTCTGTTGCTTCAATCCATTCTTCTTCCCTTTCTTCGTGAAAGCACCATACTCTTCAAAACATCAACAGCACACTCACCCCACATCTCTCATCACGTAACTTCCTCCCTATGCTGCAGTCTTGCTCTTCCACTCCTTCTCTTGCTTTTCTTCATCTTCAACAAAATTCTCGTGCCAATTCAGCACATCATTACTCTTCTTTCCTGACATCCTTAAAAAACTTGCTCAGACAAGGCATAAATGCAAGCCTCAGACAATGAAGAAATGTTGATGTTGCATTAGATTTTAAAAGTGTGGGTTTTATGGCCATCATCGGATTATCAATTAGCAGTCCCTCGTGCTTAAAGAAAAGGGGTTAATCCATCTTCAGCAGAATTGCTGGGTTTGAATTGCAGAACCCGAAGATGTTACAATGTCTCTTGATTATGTACAAAAAAGAGAAAAAAAGGTGTAAACAATACTAACATCTTAAGTTCCAAACGATAATATACTTACAACTCCTTCCTCTTATGCCATTATGGTTCATCGAGAAACAATTTCTGTGTGTTTCTAACACATGGATATGGTTGCGTACATCAATATCTCATACCTCGCTATAGATAGAAGCCTCTAAGGCAATAGAACATTGTTAATGTTTATTGTTAGGTTATAAACTATTAAATTCGCATCTGATCTGACATTTAACATACAAAGGCCCAAACTCTAAAAACCGATGACGCCTTCAAAGCAGTTCAATTTGAGTCCATTACAAAACTGTGCCTTGTGGAAACAAAATTTACATTGATGGCCTTTCACGTAGATGTCTCTACAGGGATAGGATCACCTCACCGCAAGGAGGGTGCGGTGACGCGTGACCGCACGACACGTGGTACCAAGGGAGGGTGGTGAGGCTATATGAGGGTCACCCTCATCTAGCCTCACCATCCTCCCTTGGTGCCACGTAGTCACAAAAGTGATGAGAAAAGTTGGGGTGAGGAGATCTCAACCCGTCTCTACATGTTCTCGCTATTGACGCGATTGTAACGGAAAAATAAAACAATTATAGTTTGTGTGAATTTCAAAAACGCATGGGAAGTGAAATTTTAGAGTGGTTACTCAACAACGAATAGAAAACATAATAATAGAGAACGGACCCTCTGTTTTGCATTCTCATTACTACCAGATCAATTATTTCTTAAATGATTGGTTAATGAGTGTATAGTTGTTAGTCATTGACAACCATAAAATTTGCCGTAGGAAATATAGCTTTGGAAAGACTCTCCGTGTAAATTTTGTTTCAGCGTGAGTACAGTTTCATAAAGAACTCTTCAAATTCTTGGAGCAAAAGGTCATTTCCTGACCCTGAGGGTCTCACCGCTCCAACCCCAAGGAACATTGTGGAGGATGCAAATCAGGAGTCCAGCGGCTTCCTATGTTGGGTGAGTACTTACGCAGTGAACCACACAAGGTGTACCCTCGCAAACTAGGCATTTGGTCTAGCAGCAATGGAACACCCACACTGTGCGTGTCTCTAGAATCGAACTCTTGACTTCTTGAAACAAATCTCAACCCGAATACCAACTGGACTATGCCCTGTAGGCAAGGGACACGCACCCTGAAGTCAGGTCAGGTGGTTTCATAAAGTCGACGGTAGAAGCAAAACTTAAACTGTAGTATTCTGCTTTCTTGAGCACAGTTCCGGGGGTTGTGTTCTAGACTTTACAAACCAGTAGAAAAGTCATGGATTAAGAACTCTCTGTTACTAGTCAACTTGTCTCCAAGAAACTAGTTCATGGTTTAGCTTACTGTAATGCTGAATTTTGTACCGTTAGCGCCCACCATTTACTAGATAAAGTCCCACCTATGGAAAATAGGGGTTCAGATCTTCTCACCGCTCCTCCATCACCGCGTGCGTCACCGCGCGACACGTGGCAGCAGTGGGGGTGGTGAGGCTGGATGAGGGTTATCCTTATCCAACCTCACCACCCCCACTGCTGCCACGTGTCGCGTGGTGGGGAGTGCGGTGACTCACCGCACGGTGAGGGGATCCCATGCAGAAAAATAGATCCCACTTTCTGCACCAGGGAGTAAAGTAATTCAAAAATTGTTGTGTATGTATGCAATTCCAACAACAACAACAACATTATCCCATTGTGTTAGACTCTTCCACCTATGGCAGAGTATAGAGGGATCGGATATACGCGACCATAGACATGTGTTAGAAACACACATAGGTTGTTTCCCGATGAAAATTGAGTCAAACTGTGTCGATAACTGCTAGTTTACAATATCAGAAGCGCATCCAATTTAGTGAGTCATTTTGCTTTATTCCATCATATTTCAAAGTTAAGAAATAGTGTGTCCTTGATTTCATTGGAAATAGAAACAATGTATGCAATACCAACAAATACTCCAAATCGTATGCTCTGAAACAAGGGAAAAGCAGACATAGTATTTGCCCATCATTCCATTTGGTCACTACAAATTAGACAAGCCAACAAAAGGTTTCTGAGCTTTTTACTTAGGTACATATGTCCAAAGAATACATACAGGATGAGGCCAACCAAGCAATTTGGGTTAGAGACAAAGTCATCTCCTCTTCGAAATACAAGTATACATAGCCCATGAAAAACAAGAAGCACCCAAGGATTAAACAGAACTCCCCTAGCTAGATTTACAACTCATCCTTTTCAGTCCTAGAGGCAAATCCTGATTTGCTCGCTTCGCCAACTTGGCCGTTTCTAAGACTCTGCCTCAGCCCCAACACTACAAACAAGTTGGATAATGTGAGCAATGACTCGGCTCCCCCATGCAACCAGTCCACATTAGACAATGAAGTTCCATAATGCACCTTTGCTGTTGCCAAAATTAACATTCCCGCAAATTTAAATCATCACAGGAGCAAAATAATTTTCAGATAATAAGATCTGATATGAGTAAAGGATTCATACCGTAGATTCCAGCTGGGACTGACAGGTGAAAGGTGTCATGATCAGGAAGAGAAAAAACATTTTAGTATGCATAACTTGAAAACATGCTACTTATAGCATCACAAAGTGACTGCATAATGGTGCACAAAACATGCATAGTGAACTGAAAACCCCATTAACTCATGACATTTTGTAGCATCAGTCTGCATGAAATAAACAGCATCACAGGTTATTAAGACTATGTTTAATTTTATAGGAGAGGATGGACAGCCTTTCACTTGCTAGCTGGTACTTAACAGCTCACATTTCCAAATCAGCAAAACTATATGACCAAAACCTTTCAATGAAGTCAATTTGAATGGGAACTTTTAACATCGTTTATCAGAGGCTATAACCCAAACAATAGGGCAACGTACAGTACGAATCCAATAGTGAAACATACTCCATTTTGTATTACTTCAAAGAAGATTTTCAAATAAAAAAATTTATGAGTAAGCCTGTCCAAGAAAATAATCAGAAACATATTAGAGATGAACACTAGTAGAATTTAGTGGGTAATTATCCTTAAAAACAAAGTACTGTCGGATAACAGGAAGGACATCAAGAATATGCTATATGTAAACACAGATTGGTGTAGCAAGTAGCAGCAGAGAATGACTAGATCTTGTGGAAAACAACGGATATAAGATTCAAAGACTATCCGTAGCAAAGTGGACAATATAAGGTAGATGAGGAAACGATTAGAGCAAGAACTTCCCACTAGTCATTAGCATGATATATTTGGTTTCCACGTTACAGCAAAAGTAAATCAAATTCAAGATCAGTCAATCTCAACTGCAGAGTAGCAGTTCTAAAGTCATAAATCTTCTCCAGTATTAAATTGAGTTGAGCCAAGAGAAGAATCAATGATCACAAAGTCTACACCAAGAATCAATAACAAGTCGAGATACCAGTTCTATTTAATCAGACATTTTATTGTAATCTCATGCCTCCTGCCTTACTCCATGCTAAGTATAATACATTGTGGCGCAGAGGAAGATTTTTGTACTCGTAGCCAATCACTTCAATGACTAACTTCTGAAAACCATAATAAGTTTTGAAGCCTGATTGATTGAGTGTAACTAATCATTATTGAAACAATGTGATGTTTTAAGAGATGGAAAAAAAAAGCAACAAAGTCCTTAGCTACTGAGAAGTATGCATTTGGACAATTACTTGATGCTGCATTTAGTTAAGAAAAAGTATACAAAAATGCGTTCACAAAAAGACATAAAAATACGTTAGGCCCATAACATTATATCCAATTATAAGCAGACCAAATCTAAAAGTTGAGAAATTGATTGATTATCTCAGCTTCAATATTAAAACTTCAGTTGTATCAAATTGACCTTAATAACAAAATAATGTCCCCTTCAGCTGCCAAAAGTTAAGCTCTCCTAAAAGTACTCACAAAATTCAGAATCTATAAAAGATTGAGACTTGAATCACTGAAAGAGATAAGGAGATTAAGAAGAACACTTACTGGTGACACCCACAAAGGCAAGCAAGAAATAGAAGCCGAAAAGCGTGAGCTTTGGGGCAGACTTGGATTTGGTGATGAAATACAAGAAACCAAGATAAGGGAAAAGAGAGAAAGCAAAGAGCTGTGAGGCAATGCTCTGAGTGTCAATGTTTGGAGACCATGGATCCACAGGCAAAAGAGAAGCTCGCACAGAAACCCTTGCCCTGTTTCTAGAGATTTCCCTCTTTTGACTGAGCTTGAACTGCTTCCTTATTACACTACCAAATATTGTCTGCGAGCTGTGAAGCATTGAAGAATGAAATACCACCGGTGAACAGAGGTACCTCCAATAAGGTTGCAAACAATGGCCTATCATATTTGTTGGAAATATGGCTTAACTCGAGCAATAATTTGAACGGATTCCGTTCAAAGATTAGAACTTTAAAACTTTGGATGTTCAAAGATTAAAACTTTAAACCAAGACTGATAAGGCAGCGAATTTGTGAGTTCAATCTAATTGCGTTTCCACTAAAAAAAATAACAGCAGAAAACGCTACTCAGAATAGTTCTGAAATGGGGTTAAGAGAGAAGAAGATTCACTTTGGGGATAAAGATAATGATGTTACCTAAAAATTAAATGTCCAAGCTGAGGCCATTTCTTTGATGAGGGAGTGGGTTCTCCCCCATCTGTACCAGAGGCCCCTTAGTCAGCTGAGATGTAAATCGAGGGATGTGCTTCACCGGCAGCCCTGCAAAGGAAGGGATTGAGATCCTCTAACCCCCCAAACTCCTCACCTCCTTTGGGACCGTCCGCCACGTGGCACACAGGGGGGTGGTGAGGCTGGGTGCGAGTGACCCCCACCCAGCCTCACCACTCCCTGTGTGCCACGTGGCGGGGGGTCATTTAATACCCCTTGAAGGGGGTCAGGAGATCCTCTCCCTTTTGGGGAGAGGACACTCGAGACTCAGCCAGCCCAGAGTCAACCTTTATAATATTTCAACAAGGATTGTCTTCACACGGACTCGAACTCGGGACGTCGGGGTTCTAGCCCCAATCACCTTTGTCACTTACCACTGGACTATGCCCCAGGGGCAGCTGAGGCCATTTCTTGATTTGCAGAATTTAGGAGAGGAGAAAATCATGAGAGAAGGAGAACGACGGATATAGCAATTGTGTGCTCCATACAGTCCACAGAATTATTCACAGCGCGGGTGAGAATGTGAGATTGAAGATATAAAGAACTCGTAAAATCCTTTTTATTGTTTTTTAGGGAACTTCTGAATATTTTGATTGAGAAAGAAATTTCAATTCCAGTTATTTCGCATGAGTAAGTAGGAGAAAACATGGGTGCAAATCATCATTTGTGTCAATTGAGTTCAACACAGATTTCTACACGGCTAATTGGAATCAATAAAACTTCAGACTAAATTTGACGCAATTTGGACTTCAAAAAAATTTGGCTGAACTTGTGTTTTTTTTAAAGATGTGTTTATGATTATTTACAATTGTTGATTTGGTCAACTGAGTTAGTAGATGTATACAGTGTATTCGTATAAATATTCTTGTGCACCGTTCATCTTTTCATCTATTCAGTGCTGCCTCCGAGGTTTCTTATGTTTATCTAAGTATTTCAGCTCGGCAGTGTTGTTTCTGTTGCCGCTGTTAATCTTTGTTCTGCTGTTGTTGTTTTGCTCAGCACAACTTGGTCCGTTTGTTTCTACGCCTTCACCTCATCTCCTCAGTTTGGCATCTGTCATTGTTGTTTACATTTAGTGACTTCACTTCGTCACCTCGGCTTCGGCATTCTTTCCTTTAGCTCAGACACTTCATTACTCTGGTCTTCCTCATTTTAGCTTACCTCTGCACTCATTCTTTTGACTTGGTATTCCATCTAGATTCTAACACTTTTCACTTCGGTATTTTATCTCATCACCTCGGCATTGCATCGTTTCACTTTGGCACTGGTTCCTGTCACCTCGGCACTGCATGTTTTAGCTCGGCACTTCATCTCAGCTCGAGTACTTCTACTTCTTGATCTCACTTCGGCTTGGCACCTCAGTTCGGTACTTTTTTTTATTTATGCCTCACTTCAGCTTAGCACCTCAGCTCGGCACTCCTTTGATCTTTATCTGCTCTTTCTTTGATCCTCACCTCGATATGACACTTCGGTTCGGTATTCCTTTCACTTTCATCTTGGCACCTCATCTCGGTAAGGCACCTCGTCACTTTTACTTCGTTTATTTCTACAGACTTATTCTTCAACCGGAAAGTGGGGAAGAACATGACAGAGAAGCAGTAAAAACCATATAAAGAGGTTTTTCAAATCTTTTTCTCTTATATTCCACGTTGGAACTAGTATTCCTTAATTGATTATGTGCTAAACTATAGCAGTTTTTGGTAAACAGTCGAACTTTCAGATGGCAAAGAAGGAGGAAAAGTATATTAAAGAAATGGAGATTTACAACCATGAAAAAGTTGAAGAAGCTGCCAGCCTGAAGGAGGAGGAAGAAGAGTTGATGAAACTTCACAAGCAAAAAGCTTTGCACTGCTGGCTGAAAAAGAAAGAGAAAACAGATAACCTGATTAAGGTTGAGAAATTAGACACTTCATACTCATGAATGAAAGCTTGATGTTCTTTATTCACTGATTTTATTGTGATGCTCTGTTTACTATTTGTAGAAAACAAAAGAAACACTTTAAAAGAAGAGAAATAAAAAGAAGAGAAGGAAGCTGATTCAAAGAATCCTTGGAGTAAAAAGGTCATTTTCTAGCTTTGGGAGGCTCCACCCTCCCTGCCCTAAAAAGTATTATAGTTGATGCAAATCAGAAGAACAACGGCCTCCTAAGATGGGTGAGGACTTACGTATTCCTTCTATTAAGGTTAGTAATTGATGAGCCAAAAAGTTTCCCCCGTTAGTCAATAACGGTCAACACTTAAGTAGAGTGAAAGAAATGGCGAAGTATGGCGGGTCGGCCCGGAGGATGACCAGGCAACTCATCTCGGTCATAGGGCCCCATCATCATCACGCCCACTTGACTCTATGGTTATCTCGGCCATACGATCTCAGCACCCTCAGGGGGTTAAGGAGTTCGCCTCGGGTAAAAGGCCCTAAATCATCTTTGGTTCCAAGGTCTCATCTCGGCCTACAGTCCCATCTCGGCCAAAGAGTTGAACTCGGCCAAAGATCTGATTTACTCACTGGTCTCATACTACCCTTACTGGCATTAGCTACGAGCATCACGAAAGGCCTCCCATTGCTCTTTGGAGTCGGCCACTTTCATCTCGGCATGCTGACCCCACACCATCAGCCGTCTCGGGCACTCTAAAGTGCTTCTAGAAGACATCATCTCGGTTCCAGGAGTTTACCCCAGGTAATTCTACCGGGCAAAATCCCCAGCCAGATGTCCCAAACTAGCTTATTCAGCTCAGCACCGAGTCACGTGGCGAGCATGCAAGAGCAAGTGTCATCCGACTGACCTCCTTGCCTGTCACAATATCAAAGCTCTGCCCATGCATTGGCCCAAGCCATCATATAAAAAAGGCCGAGCAGCAGGAGAGGGTGACAAGTAACAACAAACTAGAAGAAAAATTACTCATCTTCTCCACAGTGAAAAACACAGGTTTTACGAGATCATCTCAGTTCATTCAAATCTACACTATATATTCCTAAACCTCTCCACAAAAATGGCCCAGACTGACTTAAGCGTCGGAGGGTATTACCCGGGGCCATAAATCCCGGGTCCTCTGACCCTTTCTCTTTGTGCAGGTCAGCAACTGACTCACCCACAACAGACAACTAACGGAGTTCTAACGGCACCACATCCAACTATTACTTGGTGATCAATCCGACCTCATCATTTTGGCGCTAGAAGGAGGGCCCCGAACCTCCGTCACTTGATTTTGTTCAGCTGTATCGTCTTACTTAAACAAGTCAGCACAAATAGGTAAAGACGCCCTTGAGGGATTAGGAGAGTCTTCTAATCAACAACGACGTAAAGAAGCCCGCTCGGCTCATCCTGGACAGGATTCCAGGAGGGTCGAGCCAGAAAGGAAGAAGGTCCCGGGTATAACCGCGGATGAGAGAAATAAGGCCATGAAGTATGTGGCTGAAAACTTGGACGTATTTGAAGCTGTGGTGGAACGGCTTAAAGGGAAGAGACCCGAGACGGGATATAGGGGGGAAGATTCTACATCTTTTCATCCGAAGGAGAAGACCCAGTTGCAGTCTTCTCACCATCCCCAGGGGTTTATGGCAGACGCTAGGCGCAGTGATGACAGAGCCACTACGCTAGAGTCGGCGCCAATGCCTAGGCAGCGCCTAGGTATAAAGCCCAAATCATTTAAAAGCGTTCGACAGGAAGCGGATCCTCGCAGGCCGAGGAGCCGACCTGAAGAACTTAACCCGGAGTATTTGAGGGTAATCCAGGAAAGTCCATTTTCCTGGGATATCGCAGAGTATTCGGCACCGGATAGTTTTAAGATGCCAAAGATGGACACATATGATGGCACATCTGATCCGACAGATCATCTCTTTCAGTTCCAAACGGCAATGAACTTAAAAAATGCACCGGACCCACTCTGTTGTAAGACCTTCCCCATGTACTTGCGGGGGAAGGCAAGAAGGTGGTTTCAGGAGCTCCCACCCCAGTCGGTGGATTCCTTCAGACAGCTGGCACAAAAATTTAAATCCCAATTTGTGTCAAGTGCGCCATTCATAAAGAACTCTTCGCACCTTATGACCCTGAAGCAAGGTGCGGAGGAGTCAATACTGAAGTATATGCGGCGTTTTTCTGACGAGTCACTGCAGGTCAGTGACCGAAATGAAGGAGTGAAAGCCGTTGCGTTTATTAACGGTCTCAGAGCAGGCCGCCTCTTCTCACAGCTTGCCGAAGAGGGCCCTACTACCTTGAGAGAGTGCCTGGAAAAGGCGCATCAGTTTGCCCGAGGTGAGGAGGCAAATCGATTGAAAAAGGAAGCCGAGCAGAGTACTCGGCGGGAGGCTCGGCCCAACTCCCGAGCAATTCGATCTGAAGACCAACGCGAACGGCGCAGTGCGTTTGATCGCCTTGGTGTCCGAGGCAAGCGAGGTCAAGAAGGATTACCCCTTCTGGCTTCAAAAGATAGAATTCTGGCCGTCATGGAAAGAGATGGCCTAAGAACGGACCCGAAGCCCTTGGCAGGACCCAGGGACAAGAGGGATCCGAAATTGTATTGCCGATATCACCGTGATGTCGGCCATGACACTGAGGATTGTCGGCAGTTAGCTCAAGCAATTCGGAAGTTAATTGAGTTGGGACACTTGAAACAATTCTATGACCCGCGTTCTCGGCTTCATAACCGTTTAAGCTTTCGAAAGAATGAGCAGAAGGATAAGTGCCGACCTGAGGCACCCCCAACATATCCCAGGTCGGATGATGATGGGGATCGAGACCAGCAAGAGGCTGCAGTTCAGCCACAAATCAACTCCATAATTTACACCATCTCGGGTGGCCCGTCACAGCCAAATCCCGGTGGTCCCAGTTCGTCAGGTACGTCCACTGGGCCTTCCCCGAAAAAACAGAGGTTAGCTCGAGAGTTGATATATGGACCGGAGGATTTAGTCCCGCTTGATTCTAATAATACGGGTTTAGTCATTGGATTATGTATTCACATGGCGCCGGATAGAATTGTAGAGGTACGGAGAGTGTATGTGGATACTGGGAGTGCTGTGAACGTAATGTATTATCATGTATATAAGCAATTGGGCTTGGCGGACTCACAAATGACCCCAGTAGCTTCCCCTTTGTATGGATTCACCGGCATGTCTATTCGGCCAGCTGGCTTAATTACTCTAAGTGTCAGTTTTGGTAAACCCCCTGCTTACCGATGCTTATGGATGGATTTCGTGGTGGTTAAGGAGAGGTCGGCTTACAATATTCTGTTAGGCCGACCCGCGTTGGTAGCGTTGGAGGCAGTAATATCTCCCTTGCA
The DNA here is from genome assembly GCA_036186865.1 of Eustoma russellianum. Lineage (NCBI taxonomy): Eukaryota > Viridiplantae > Streptophyta > Magnoliopsida > Gentianales > Gentianaceae > Eustoma > Eustoma russellianum. The sequence continues at coordinate 2,725,587 of AP025071.1, forward strand.
CGTTAGCATGAAGTTTCCTACCCCAGGCGGAGTAGTTACTTTGCAGGGAGATATTCCTGTCGCTCAGAATTGTTACGCAGTGGCCACCCAAGGGAGTGGGATCGTCCAGCAGGTTATTCTGGATGATCTCATTCCCCCAACAGACGAATGTTTACAAACCGATGACGCGGTTCAGGAGTTCATCCTAGATTCAGGTCGGCCAGAGAATACGATTAAAATTGGGACCTGGATGCCATCTGAGACTTTGGCTCAGCTTCAGAATCTGCTAAGAGAGTTCGCAGAAATTTTTGCTTGGACAGCAGAAGATATGCCTGGAATCCCGACCACTCTGGCAGAACATCATCTTAATGTGGATCCTCAGGTCAGGCCCATTAAGCAGAAGAAAAGAAACTTTGCACCAGAAAGGAACAAAGTGATTGCGGGGGAGGTTGAGAAACTCTTGGTGGCAAAGTTCATCGAAGAAGTCTTGTATCCAATCTGGTTGGCTAACCCGGTTGTGGTCCCTAAGCCGGACAAAAGCTGGAGAATGTGCGTTGATTATACAGACTTGAACAAAGCTTGCCCAAAAGATTGTTACCCCCTACCGAAGATTGATAGATTGGTAGACTCTACTTTGGGGTATGAAGTCTTTGATTTTTTAGATGCCTTTAAGGGTTACCATCAGATCATGATGGCAAAAGAGGACCGAGAAAAGACCTCCTTCATAACTGAGGTCGGCACTTATTGCTACATTAGTATGCCTTTCGGTTTAAAGAATGCTGGGGCAACTTATCAACGTCTGGTTAATTTATTGTTCAAAAACCAAATAGGCCGAATTATGGAGGTCTACATTGATGATATGCTGATTAAAAGCAAGGTCCTTGATCAGTATATCTCAAATTTGCGCGAAGTATTTGTCATCCTAAGAGAGTCCTGCATGAGGCTGAACCCAAAGAAGTGTACTTTTGGGGTGCGAACAGGAAAGTTTCTGGGGTACATGGTCTCCAAAGAAGGAGTGCAGGCCAACCCAGCTAAAATTGAAGCTTTGGAAAATATGCACCCACCTCGGAACATTAAAGAAGTTCAGAGGTTGACGGGGCGAATTGCAGCTTTGAGCAGATTTCTCTCCAAGTCAGCTGAGAGATCGTTGCCTTTCTTCCAAATTTTGAAGAAAAGAACAGCTTTTCTCTGGGATGAACAGTGCCAAGAGGCATTTGATGGCTTAAAGGCACACCTGGCTGAGGTGCCCATGTTGACCTCTCCTGTTCCAGGAGAGACATTGTACATATATTTGTCCACCTGTCATGAAGCGGTGAGTGCAGTTCTGCTCAGAGAGCAGGATGCAGTTCAGAAGCCTATTTACTTTGCAAGTAAAGTCTTGCATGGGGCCGAGGTGCGATACCCGAATACTGAGAAAGTCATCCTGGCGTTAGTGGTGGCGGCTAGGAAGTTCCGTCCCTATCTTCAAGCTCATCCTATAGTGGTGGTGACGGATCAGCCCCTAAAGCAGATTTTATCTCGGCCGGACACATCAGGTCGAGCTGCCAAGTGGGCAATGGAACTTGCTGAGTATGACATCAGTTACAAATCACGTACCTCCATTAAAGCTCAGGCCTTGGCTGATTTTCTGGCTGAGGGCATATCAGTTGAGGAAGATCCTCCCTCAGCGCAGGTTTGGACTTTGTATGTAGATGGATCCTCGTCAAGGGAAGGAAGTGGTGCAGGACTCTTAATAGTTAATCCTCACGAGGAAGAGACCGAATATGCCTTACGTTTTGATTTCGAGGCTACTAACAATGAGGCTGAGTATGAAGCACTGATTGCTGGGTTGAGCTTAGCTCGGAAACTGGGGGCACAGCAGATAACCGCCCGAAGTGATTCGCAGCTCATAGTGTCACAGATCAATGGAGACTATGAGGCAAAAGAAGGCAATATGAAGCGGCATTTGGCTAAAGTTCAACGGCTAAAAGAAATGTTTGAGCATTTTAATATTGAGCATATCCCTAGATCGGCAAACAAGCGTGCTGATGCACTATCACGGTTAGCTTCATCTACCTCGACTACTATTGGAAAAAAGATTGTTGTAGAATTGGTGAGACATCGCGCTTTTGATGGAAATGAAGTCTTACAACAAGACTATCATAACACCTGGATGGACGAGATAATCACCTACCTACAACATCAGATTCAACCTGAGGATAAGTCGCGAGCTCGGCAACTCCGATTGAAGGCATCCAGGTACGCACTCTTTAATGACCACTTGTATAGAAAATCATTCTCCCAACCGTGGTTGCGCTGCGTACCTGAGGAGGAAGGAGATTACATTCTCCGAGAGATGCACTTGGGCATATGTGGGAGTCATTCTGGAGCACGTTCGTTGGCCCGTAAGTGCTACTTGGCAGGGTATTACTGGCCTACAATTCGCAAAGATGCGGAGGAGCTGGTCAGAAAGTGTTCATCATGTCAAGCTCATGCTCCATCTTTTAATTTGCCGAGCCATGAAATGACCATTATTTCTAGTCCTTGGCCGTTTGTGCAATGGGGTATGGACCTGGTGGGACCTCTACCTCGAGCTCCTGGCTCGGTCAGATTCTTGCTGGTAGCCATTGATTACTTTACTAAGTGGATAGAGGCTGAACCACTGGCCACCATAACTGGGGTTCAAGTCAAAAAGTTCTTATGGAAGAACATTATTTGCCGATTTGGCTTACCCCAGATCTTGATTTCAGACAACGGACGCCAATTTGCTGAGGATCCGGTAAAGACTTGGTGCCTCGATCTGCACATTAAGCAACGTTTTACCTCAGTGGCACATCCTCAGTCAAATGGTCAAGTTAAACTTGCGAACAGAATTATTAAGGACGGACTTAAGAAGCGACTAGACAAAGTGGGCACAAGTTGGGTTGAAGAATTACCCAGCGTCTTATGGGCATACCGGACAACTCCCTCAACTTCAACGAAAGAAACACCCTTTTCACTAGTATACGGCACGGAGGCTATCATTCCTGCAGAGATAGGCTCCACCTCAACACGAGTCGATTGTTACTCTGCTGCGGATAACAGTCAAGAATTGCGGATAAATTTAGATGAACTTGAGCAAAAGAGGGACCGAGCTCACATTCGCATGGCCCAGTACAAGAATCTGATCTCTCAGCATTACAACTCCCGGGTACGACCGAGATCTTTTCGAGTGGGAGACTTAGTGATGCGAGACAACGAAGTCAGTCATGCTGTGTCAGTAGGAACCTTTGATTCCAAATGGGAGGGCCCTTATCGCATTGTTGAAGTATTTCCAACAGGCGCTTACAAGTTACAAACTCTGGAAGGGCGAACTCTTCCACGGACCTGGCATGTTTCCCACCTCAGACTTTTACATCAATGATGTAAACTGCAGCTGCTTTGTATATAAATACAAGTTCTTTATGATACAACTTTCAAGAGTCAAAGTGTCTGAGCACGATTTGAGTAGAGCGAAAAACCTTCTAAGACCTCGGCAGGTCCGAGGCAAAAGACCTCGCAGGTTCGAGGCAAATGCCCGCTAAAGGGTATCTTAAGACCTCGGCAGGTCCGAGGCAAAAGACCTCGCAGGTTCGAGGCAAATGCCCGCTAAAGGGTATCTTAAGACCTCGGCAGGTCCGAGGCAAAAGACCTCGCAGGTTCGAGGCAAATGCCCGCTAAAGGGTATCTTAAGACCTCGGCAGGTCCGAGGCAAAAGACCTCGGCAGGTCCGAGGCAAAAGACCTCGCAAGTTCGAGGCAAATGCCCGTTAAAGGGTATCTTAAGACCTCGGCAGGTCCGAGGCAAAAGACCTCGGCAGGTCCGAGGCAAAAGACCTCGCAAGTTCGAGGCAAATGCCCGTTAAAGGGTATCTTAAGACCTCGGCAGGTCCGAGGCAAAAGACCTCGGCAGGTCCGAGGCAAAAGACCTTGTAAGTTCGAGGCAAATATCCAATAAAAGAGAATATTGAAACCTCGGCAAGTCCGAGACAAAAGACCACTAAACGGCAGATCAAGACCTCGGCAAGACTGAGGCAGAAACTTGTTTCTTAACAAGTGTAAGACCTTGGCGTGCCCGAGGCAAAGGTTAAAAAAAAAAATGATTCATCAAAGTTTAACAAATCTGAGGGAAGAGTTTGTTGAAAAAGAGAAATGCAAGCAAACCTTAAGTTGTCTCTTACAAAAGCCAAAGTGAAGTTAAGCAAGGCAGAGCCTGATCTTAACGAAGCAAAGTTTATGACAAACTTGTCAAGAGTTTGGCTCAGCTCAGACAACAGGTTCATTCTAATTTGAAGGCCTAGTTTATTTCTTAATAAAGTTTATCAAGTTTGTCAAGACTAACCTAAAGAGTTAGTACCGATGGCATTGAAGAATAAACTTGGTAAAGACATTAAAGATAAAGAAGATAGCTGAGCCTGAAAGTTGAAGATTTTTCATTAATATAAGCGCTGGAGTACACATTAATGCCTGTACTAGAAAAAGGAACAAAGAAGGGTCCTAAAGCCTATTCGTCTTTATCATCATCTCTCAAGTCAGCTTCGTCTACAAATCTCTGAAATAATTCATCAAAGTCTTGAGCTGCTTGAGGATTAAAAAGCTCGGCTATACGACGATCTTCTTTGTTCAAATCAGGATGAACTTGAGCACAGGCCTCAATGGCGTTCTTCTGGCCGACTTCCATGGCTGAGCCTTGAATCAGAAGCAGATTCTCTTCGAAAAAGCTGGACTTTCTGAAGTCTTGAATTGCTTTGATTTCAGCATCGATTAGCTTCTGGCGCAGAAAATTGTTCATTTCCTGCTCAGATTCAAACTTCTGCGTCATCTCAGCCATGCTCTTCTTCAACAATTCAGTCTCGTTGATTGACTGAGTGGAGGCTCGCTCCAAGTCAGCCACCTTATTCTCCAACTCATCTATTTTGGAGTGGGAGGTGGCTAGCCTGATCTCTGCATCCTCAGCCCTTTGCTGGAGTTGGCTCATCCCCGCTTCCAGATCAGTGGTCTTCTGAATCAGTTCGGCTCGTTTCTTCTCAGATTCCTCGAGTTGTCTCCGAGCAGCCACTGATTCTTCAAGAAAATGCTTACAGCGGGTCACCACCTCCATCTCTTGGCTGCGAATCTGTTAAAAGGATAAAGTTAGATAAACAGACTTGTTGCCCGGGAGAAAGCTAAGTATTTGCAAAAAATAACTTACCAGAGCCATGTTAGACATGAAGGAGTCGATTAAGGACGAGAATGTGACCGATCTGCACAGCTCAGCATCCGCAGGGAGAATGGCCACCTTGTTTAGCTTCTCAGCAATAGCGGGATCCTGAGCTGTGTCTCCCTCCCTGAATCCGATCAGAATGGGATCCAGGGTATTTCCTGGTTGAGGCAAATTTTCCTCAACCGGATCAGCAGCAACCGCTTCCCAGGGTTGAGAAGGACCTGGATCACGGCTACTGGAGCCTTCACCCCTTTGTCTTTTTCGAGAGCGGAGACTGATATCATTCTCAAGCCCTTCAGGGATGTTGGAAGTAACTGGAATTTGAGGCTGGATCCCAGCCTCAGGTTCTTCATCAACAATAACTATGGGCAGAGCTACAAAAGACAAGAAGGATAAGTCAAAGAGTGAACTAGAGTTGCAACACTTAAAAAAAAAAATATATTACATAAAGGATGTTACCTGGCTCAGGCTCTCCCAATACAAGTTCTGCTTCGACCTCGGCACTAGAGGCCGGGGGCACAGCCGAAGAAGAAGCTCCCCCAGAGGTAAGGGTTGCCAGTCGTCTCTCCCTCCGAAGCCTCTTCCTGGCTTGGTTCTCCGACATTATCTCAGCACGGGATCTGGAGCCAACCATTGCGCCTACATCCAGGGTAAAAACTTAGAAACTGACAAAGTTTGAAAATAATGCCAATTCAAAGAACTCTAATGACCACCTCGGATGGTAGTTATCTGATCTGGAGAAGGAGGCCGAAAATTGTCACCGACAGCTGAGTGGGGCACATCAGCAGCAGCCCAGATCTCAGAATCTACCTTGCGCCAATCAATGATGATTGGAACAGACCGAATTCTGTCTGCTTCATCGCGGTACTCCTGGCCCGGCCACTTGTTGTGAATTCGGCCATGCTTCCAGATAGTCTCGCTTGGCAGCTCAGAACGAAGAATGTAGAAAAATTTCTCCTTCCACCTTTTGTTGGAAGAGGGAATATTAATGGCAAAGGGAAAGTCAATGTCGGTCCTTCGCTTGCTGAAATAATACCAGCTATGCGAAGACCGACAAGCAAAAAGAGCTCGGAAGATAGTAGTGTTGAAAGGAAAATCAATAAGTCTGAGGAGAAGAATGTAACAAAAAATAAGCTTAAGGCCATTTGGCTGAATCTGGGGAAGTCTAAGCCTGTAAGCTCGCATAATGCGAGTTACGGGCTCAGGAACAGGAAGATTGAAACCCGACTTAAAGTAATCTTCATAGATTGCTTCGTAATTTCTCGGCGGGTCATAAGCCGTTTGACCCGGTAAAGGAAGAAGAGGTTGGAACCGGGCTCTATCAATTTTGTAATTTTTACAGATCCTCTCCAGGTCGGCCTCGGTCAAAGTTGATTCAGTTTCCTGAACCATGGGAGAAGGCCGACCTCTCTCAATAACCCCAGAAAAATGAGAAGGGCTCCTAGATGGGGCCGGAGGGTTTACAGACGCCGGAGTGGGGGCAACCCTCACAGGATCCGGTGAAGGGCTAATCACAGTCAGAGCTCTGCTAGTCTGGGCAGAGTCTCCGGTGGATTGAACAAGAGTGCCGATGGGCAACTCATCGGCGGAAGAAGATCCGCCGGAGGGAGACGGAGAGGCAATGTCGTCTCCACTCCCGGCGGCATAAAAACCGCCCTCAGAAAGGTCTTGAGAATCACGGGAAGAGGAAGACATTATGAAAAACGAAAGAGGAACTTACAGAATTTTTGAAGGAAAAAGGACGCAAAGGAGGAATGAAGGCTGATGGAGACAGAAACTCGCCGGAAATTGCAGGGTTCGTCGGAGAAGAAAGGATGAGCCGGAATAAGGGAGTGAGAACAAATAAAGAGTGAAAGTAACTTGCAGAAGACTTATTTATAAGGCATCATCTCGGCAACCCAAGCGTCGCCTGAAATAAATGACTGTCGGTCCACGGAACGACGGGATACGAAAAGCTGCTCAATTGACACTTCGTGCTCTGCGCAAACAGTAAATGCGCAGGCCGAACCAATCAGAACCAGACACGTGCCGAAATAGACGGCGTGACAAGGAATCTAGTCAGAACTGGTTGATCGGCTCGGCCAAAGGTTATCATTAATGCATCGTATATTGTGTTTCTAATAAATACGTCAAGCGGCCTAGTTAAGTCTTGACACGTCATCGAGGGAAAAACAACTCAAGAAAGATCTGAGCAGATTAGCCTACCCTTTTAGTTCATCTCGGCCAGACTAATCTGGGGGGCAATTGATGAGCCAAAAAGTTTCCCCCGTTAGTCAATAACGGTCAACACTTAAGTAGAGTGAAAGAAATGGCGAAGTATGGCGGGTCGGCCCGGAGGATGACCAGGCAACTCATCTTGGTCATAGGGCCCCATCATCATCACGCCCACTTGACTCTATGGTTATCTCGGCCATACGATCTCAGCACCCTCAGGGGGTTAAGGAGTTCGCCTCGGGTAAAAGGCCCTAAATCATCTTTGGTTCCAAGGTCTCATCTCGGCCTACAGTCCCATCTCGGCCAAAGAGTTGAACTCGGCCAAAGATCTGATTTACTCACTGGTCTCATACTACCCTTACTGGCGTTAGCTACGAGCATCACGAAAGGCCTCCCATTGCTCTTTGGAGTCGGCCAATTTCATCTCGGCATGCTGACCCCACACCATCAGCCGTCTCGGGCACTCTAAAGTGCTTCTAGAAGACATCATCTCGGTTCCAGGAGTTTACCCCAGGTAATTCTACCGGGCAAAATCCCCAGCCAGATGTCCCAAACTAGCTTATTCAGCTCAGCACCGAGTCACGTGGCGAGCATGCAAGAGCAAGTGTCATCCGACTGACCTCCTTGCCTGTCACAATATCAAAGCTCTGCCCATGCATTGGCCCAAGCCATCATATAAAAAAGGCCGAGCAGCAGGAGAGGGTGACAAGTAACAACAAACTAGAAGAAAAATTACTCATCTTCTCCACAGTGAAAAACACAGGTTTTACGAGATCATCTCAGTTCATTCAAATCTACACTATATATTCCTAAACCTCTCCACAAAAATGGCCCAGACTGACTTAAGCGTCGGAGGGTATTACCCGGGGCCATAAATCCCGGGTCCTCTGACCCTTTCTCTTTGTGCAGGTCAGCAACTGACTCACCCACAACAGACAACTGACGGAGTTCTAACGGCACCACATCCAACTATTACTTGGTGATCAATCCGACCTCATCAGTAATAGCTTTTTGACTATATGTTGAGTAGCCATGTATATGTTATTACAATGTTATATCCTCTTTTGTGTATGTATACCCCTAAAGAGTAGAGAAAGAAAAGAGTTTTGATGCTGTTGTAACATACATTTCTTTGCCATTTCTGCGGGAAGGAGGCAAGAAAGACATAGTGGAGGAAAGGCCTTCAATCAATAATTCAACACTTAATACACTTGTTGCAGTGGAAAAATGGAAGGTAAAGGCTTAATTTTCTATGAAAATCAGCAATTACTTAGTCAAGCTAATGTTTTTGCCTTTCTTTTTTTCGTTTGGTGATTGATCGTTTATTTATTGATTTTGTGTCCAGGAACTGAGCGACATGGAAAGGGAAGTTTGGAATGAAAGAGCCGCACAAGCAATGGAGGGGTACAAGAAGAAACTGGAAGAATACAAGAAAATGTAGCATAAAGCAAAAGACACGATGTGTAAACTCTCTCTAGTGCTCAATTCATATGGTTGAAAAATTTGGACCCTAGAGGTGCTAGTGTTTTACTGCTTTGGTATTTTTACTCACTTTTAAGACGCATACCTTATAGCAACTCGTAAACATGCTGCTTTGTGACCTTAAGATCACAGATTCGAGCCGCATAAACAGTCTCTTACACAAATTTTAGAGTAAAGCTGTGTATATCAAATAGTAAAGCAATACAGCTCTTCTCACGCAAACGCGTAAGGCTGCATATATCAGATCGCAAAATGATACAGCTCTTCTCACGTAAACGCGGGAGCCTAATGCATCTAGAAAGCTCTTTTACTCACTTTTTGTGGGTTTGGTTACCTTCAATCTTTCTTCTCAATCGAATCTTGAAAAAGCTACCAAGTTTTATGAATTTGTGATTTGTGCAAGCAGATTATTATAGGTCGTTGCCCAACATCTGAAATTGGCAAGATTAAGGTGTGCTGTTTGCCCTTCTTTTTTCCTTTTCTTGGAGTGTTTTTGGTGGTGCTTCGTGGTCTTAATTTCAAGCGAGCCTTTCTTTTCAAAACCCACACATTGAATGCTAGTCCTTTTTTCTTTTTAACTGAGCACAAGTGGTTTATTGCATCATCACATGGCTGGAGCTGACGATCATTTAAAAGTTTTTTCCATTTTTACCCCTCACTCAAATTAAGACTTTTTCGGCCTAACCAGCGGATGTCGTACTCGTAAGTAGTTTCAGCTTCATATCTGAAGAGGTTTAAGATGAGACAAAATATTAAGCTTCTGAATACAATCGCCACATGTAGAAAACAGTTTTTTTAAAGAAGGAATGCTGCTCTTTTTTTGTAAAACTGTTTTTTACACATGTCGACGTGTGATTGAATGTATCATATTTTACCTCAACTTTAATCTGTCCAGATGTGAACTCAATGGTTTCTTAGATAAGGGTTGGGATCTCCTCACCCTCACTTTCCTCACCCCTTTTGTGACCGCGCGACTCGTTGCAGCAAGGGAGGGTGGTGAGGCTAGATGAGGGTCACCTGCATCTAGCCTCATCACCTCCCTTTGCTGCCACGTGTCGCGCGGTCACGCGTCACCGCACCCCCCTTGCGGTGAAGGAATCCTATGTCACCCCCCATGTGACCGCCCGCCACGTGGCAGGGGAGGGGGATGGTGAGGCTGGGTAGGGATCACCTGCACCCGGCCTTACCACCCTCCTTCCCTGCCACGTAGCAGGGGGTCATTTGTTACCCCCATTTTTGGGTGAGGAGATCCGGGCTCAGATAAACCTACCCGGCGTCAGTGGTTTAAAAGAAAAGGAAAAAAAGTTGCTATGGACCATTATTACTCTGACAACAAAAATTTCCCTAAATTTGCTGTCAAATGTCAACACGTTTCCCCAGGTGCAATCTAAATCCCAATAAAATTGGTGGCAAAGGTTAAACCTTAACCCAAAGGACCCCATGATCCAGCCCAAAAGAACTACGTACAGGATGAAAATCAGGAGTTCAGCTGTATTGTAGATTGGGTGAGATCTTACACAGTTATCCACATAATGTGTCTCCATAAACCATGCCTTTAGCCTGACATCAGAGAAACACCCACACTGTGCACGTTCCTGAATTCGAACTCATGAACTTTTGTTGGCAATTCTAACCCGAGTACCAATACATCCGAATCCCAATAAAATTGATCTATGTTTGGAGACTACTATCAGCCACGATCACTTCTACACCATGTGGTTTCCGATGTCAACGCCTTCCCTAGCTACCTCTTTTAAACAAACCCACCTCCCAGGGAGGCTCTGAGATTCTTCTAGTTTGCAGGGCAAGAGGGAAAGGAAGCCATGTCCTTACAAACACAGGAAACAAACGACCAGTCTTCGTTGCTTCGATCAGGTACCTCTCTGCTTTCATCTTTTATTATACACAGGAAACAAAAGACCAACAAGGGACATCTTATCTTCTAGCAATTTGTTTTTTTCAGTTCTGTTTTGTTTTTGACATCGATTGATTAAGTGACTGTTGGTTAATTCGATAGTTAATTAGATGTATTATCGCTTCTGTGTTCGAATTAGTATCCTATCTAAATATGAACATTCGGGTCATGACCCGCTTGTTGAGTTATTAGCTTGGAAGGAGATGATCTCTCTGGTATTCTCTTTCCTATACTCATTTTCGAGACAATAATTATCTATAGATAAAACAACCTAAGGTATCGTTGGCCAATAACACTCAAAACACATATTTTAATATAGTGTGTTATAAGTTCGTTAGCACTAAATGTTAACTTTGGGTCATAAAAAAATAACATTTTCTAACACATAGTTACAGTTGGCTATAGCTGATCCCTCATACCTTGTCATAGGGGAACCTCTAAGTCAATAGGTTAATGTTGTTGTTGTCTAGTCCAAATTGATTAACTCCACTTGATATTGATACCCACATTAACCAAGTACTTAAGAGATTTTGTATGCAAAATTGTGCATCAATTGGGTCTATTATTGTCAAAGGAGAACATTTTGATTTGGACCATTGTCTTAAAAGTGTATGGGAACATAATCCAATGAAAAACATTCCATATGTCTCACTTATTGGGAGCCTCATGTATGCGTTAGTTTGTACCATGCATGATATTGCATTTGTTGTTAGAGTGCTTGGTAGATATCAATGTAACCTCAGTATGACTCATTCAGAAGCTGCTAAAAGGGTTTTAAGATATTTACAAGGAACTAAAGATAATAAGATCATGTACACACAATTAGAGAATTTGAAAGTAATTAGATATTCTGATTCAGATTACTCTGGTTGTGTGGATACTATTAAATCTATTTATGGATACGATTTTTTTTCTTGGTAGAGGAGTTGTATCTTGGAGGATTAAAAAGCAATCCGTTATTGTTTCATCTATAATGGTAGAGTTTCTTACATACTACGAAGTTACTTCACATACTTTATGGATGAAGAGTTTCATCGATGGTCTGTCGAAACTATTGATAGACTCATAGACCCATGATGATTTCCTACGACAATTTAACTGATGTGTTATTTGCAAAAAAAAATAATAAAAGTGGGAGTCGCATTAAATGTATCTACATAAAGTATTTGAAAGTCAGAGATCATACTAAACAAGAAGAAATAAAACTTGAACACATTAGTACGGAGTCAATAGTTGATGATCTTAGGACTAAAGAATTGTCGGTTAAAGTTTTTATCGATCATATTACTAGTATAGGACGCCTTAGATCTCCTTGATTTGTTATACTTTGGTACTATGTTTTGACTAAACATTTGTTAATTTTTGAGTATGAACAATTAATGCTATTGTGATCTATTTGATCCATAGACGTGGGCATATTGAAATAATTTATATTATGTCATTCATTTTGTTTGATTAAATGTATAACACATTGTAATTCTTGAAATGGGGTGTTTGACATTAAAGCATGGTCACGTTGGTTCCTGTGTTGCATTTTTTATCTAAAGTTTAGTGGTCAATAAATCCAAGTGACAATAGTTAATGGTCATTTTGTTTTGTCACTTATGACGTTTTATCTCGTACCGGCATGTGATCCAAGTGAGAGAATGTAAGAATCAATTATAATAATGTAAGAATCTGTTATAATTTATTATAATTGATTGAAGAATCTCGTAATTTATTATGAATTACTAATATGAATTACATGGATAAATGAATTGTACATTTTATTAGCAAGGTGCATTGTAATTATTAACCGGATTAATTATACGGTTTGATTCTGATTGACTGACAATCAGTATAATTTTTTGGCAGCAAAAATTGATTATCATTTAAATATAGAAAGAGTCTATAGTCTAGCCTATAAATAGAGAGTATGTGATACTCCATCAATACATGCAATAAAGCATTTCAATATATATAGACTAAAAGACTCTAAAGAATCGTCTTTTTAAAAGGCTTTTGGATCGTAGGTTTCAGCCAAATAATCATGACAGGAAGTAATTTTAATTTTCTGTATTTTATTCTCGCATCACACATAACTAGATAAAGTACTTTTCGAATTATGCATCAATTTTAGATATAAACTCTGTTTCCTCCAGTAGATAAAAAATTTCAAGATATAACTATCGTAACAAATATTTCAAGACGTAGATATCCACATCCAAATTTAACTTCACCATACTATTTCCGGAAAAATGCTTTTGCATCCTATTCAAATACACTTTAGTGAGTAGTTTTATGATAGAATTTTATTACAACAGTTGTAGCATATTGTTTTTAAAAAATTTTACAATACTTTTGGTCTATAAAGTTTTACAATAAATATAAATAGTTATTCTAAAGAACAACAACGATATGATAGAGTCATTGTTTGTCTGCCTATCATCCTTTCTAGATCCCAACGATAGCTTGTTGAGATATGTTGAGTATGTGTTGTTGTAGTTATTCTTAACCAACCAATAGATTTTTTTGTAATGACTGGTCAGTATCTTTTATATTGGCATGTAACTTATCTATAAAGTACTTTAAAATCTGTCTTAGCTTTCTATTATTCGATAGCAAATTCTTTTCTTTACAGTCTAATTTCCGGCCGTTTGAGGCATTATTTTTAGTTATCTTAGGCCAACTCAGTGGCCCCCCCGCCACACCCACTCCTCCTTTTTGAGGGGAAGGGGAGGATCTTTCCGTCCACCTATTTTTCTTATATTTCTCACGTGGTTATACACACACACATATAATATACATATATATATATATATACATATACATATACATATATATATATATATTGTCCCATCTTTTCCGCTAATATTTTTATTATTACTTTTTTATCATTGGTATTTATCTCATGTTGTTCACATGTTTTTTGTCCATATCATGCTAAAGAAAACAAATTTATAGATGGAAATAGAGTAACTCTTTTAAGTGGTTATATCGACATAATGATATGTTTATATACTTTATTTGAATGGATGAATAAGAATACTTTGATGAGGGAGTGGGTTCTCCCCCATCTGTACCAGAGGCCCCTTAGCCAGGTGGGATGTAAATCGAAGAATATGCTCCACCGGCAGCCCTGCAAAGGGAGATGACACACGAGACTCAACCAGCCCAGAGACAACCCTTGTAATATTTCAACAAGGATTGGTTCCACACGGATTCGAACTTGGAACGTCGGGGTTCTAGCCCCAATCACCTTTGCCACTTACCACTGGACTATGCCCCTGGGGGTGATGAATAAGAATACTTAACATTATAAAATATTCAGTACCAAAGCATTCTTTTGTGGAGTAAGAATTGATTCGGGAGGGGGGAGGGGGAGGGGGAGGGGACTGGTATGTAAAATCTTTTTCATTTTTTTTAATCCATAAGAAGAAAGATATTACTTTCTTTAGATCTACCAAAAAAAATAATTTCTTTAGCATACGAGTTTCAAAATTGGTTAACTTAGCACTCTCGCATAAGCAACATATTAAGAAATAAACAAGAAAAAGAATCAATATACCATAAATTTTAGGGATAATTACCTTTTGTGTGCTCATGTTTGGCATAATCGCCAATACCCCTTAATGTTTAAAAATACATCCTTAGCCTCTAATGTTTGAAAAATACACATTTATCCCTTTGATTTAATAAAAAAATGTCATTCGAATATATAATAAAAATTACCCTTTTTTCCCTACCCTCTTCATCTTATTCCTATCAACTCTTGAAACTCCCTCCAATACTAGCACACATCTTCACCAATTTTGCCCGAGCCCCCTCTTCCTTGCCCCGCCCCACCAGCAGCGCTTGACCCTTGTCTCCTGCCCCGCCCCACCAGCCGCCGCTCAAGCCCTCTTTCCTGCCCTGCCCTCACCAGCCGCCGTCTGAGTCTTCTCCCCTGGCCCACCCCCACTAGGTCGTCGCCTCCCATAACCGAAAAAGATGAATAGTGAAAAGAGGGTCATTATTGACTTTTTCTTAAAAATTTTTAGTTTTATGTTTTAAAATGTCATTTTAACTTTTATTCTAAATATCAGGGGTGTAATGATGTATTTTTAAACATTAAGGAGGTATTGACGATTATGCCAAACATGAGGAGGGTAAAAGATAATTAATTATCCCTAAATTTCATGATTCAGAATAACTTTTTTAATCAATAACAAGTTGTATAGATTAATAAAAGTATGTAAATTCATAAAAAAGTATTGTTCATATATAACACAAAAAATTCTGCCTGAAACAATGTCGAAACATGGCTACTTTATCACTTGGATGACTGGGCAAAATGTTCAAGAATCTGTTCTTTTCCATGTTCATGTTAGAATTCATCTAATCAGAAAACTGTTAATTGCCAACATATTTATACGTTAACATGAAACTAAAATGTTTATTTGTATTCTTTTCATCTGTGTCCTTTTTTATCCATTTAAATTTTCATCTTTTACTAACATAAAGTGTGTCTGTCCAGTAGGGCTACAAACGAACCGAATCTGAGCAAACCTATCTGGGCTCGAGTTTGATTCGAAATATTTTCATCATGATCGAGCTCAAGCTCGTGACGAGCTTTAAATGCAGCTCGAGTTCGAATTCAAAACACTTGAAAAAGGCCCGAGTTTGATTCGTGAGCTCGAATGTGGCTCGCGAGCTCGGCTCGGCTCGTGAACTCGAATCTAATTCACGAGGTGAATAGATGGTGGGGATTACATGGTTAGGGATGGACGGTGGAGATTAATAAGAAGGAATATATCTAGACATATTCGAGCCTTCATCGAGCTTACAAACCGAATACTAGAGTGCTTGAATTTAGCTCGCTAAATATTTCGAGCTCAAAATGTGATTCGAATTCGAATTCGCAAAAAATTGAACTCGAGCCGAGCCTTTAACGAGCCAAACCCGAATAGTTCGTTTTGGGCTCGGTTCGTTTGCAGGACTACTGTCCGGATTATGATTGTGGGCATCATGAAATTCTACAAATTCAAAATGAATGCTTCCGAAATCTTACTAAGTTCCAGTTTGATATTCTTGTTCCAAGCGATATAAGTGCTGGCAATTGGCGAGATTTTCTGAAACCCGCTGCAACATAGGATGTTGCCGTCTCTATGTTGCACACTTGCTAAGAAACATATAGTCAACGACAAAATTAATAATCTAAATAATACGAATAACTATAACCTTCAAAATGATAGCTATATTGCGTCTTTTTTCCATCCCTAATATACTCATATATATTATTTATATCAATGCACAATTGGAAACTCTTTACATAAAACACCAACTACATCACCTCATTACATTAAAGACTCTCGTCTATGACAAAATATAGAGATTCGGATATACACAACTATATCCGTGTTAGAAACACACATGAGTTGTTTTTAATGATCCATAATGAAAATTGCGTCAAGCTGTGTCGATCAATTTATACTTCACAATATAAGAACCGATGTCAATTTAGTGATTCATTTTACTTTATGACATCATATTTTAAATTCAAAAAAGAGTATGCCATTGATTCTAGAAATGTAAATTGATTAGACAAAAAAGGTTGAACCCCAACCAGTAAAGGTCCCTGCCACCCCGGTCCCATAGGGTGTGTAGGGTGTTGGATAATTTTCCTCACAGGACTAGAATTCTAATATTTCTTAAATAGTAGGAACTTGAGACAGAGTTATTATCTTAAGATTCTTTGGTAGTCTTTATCTATTCTAATTAGGATTTGTTTTATGTTAGTTTTGATGTTTATCTAGTCCAAATAGAGTTTGGTTTTGATTAGATTACTTTGTCTATGTAAAGTGTCGGCCGGCCATAGCAATGGTAAGAGAGTGCAAAGAGAAAACATTGTTTCGGTTATTGAGTGATTTTTCTGAATAATAATTTAAGCGAGTTATGCTTTATGTGTGGTGTGTATTGAATCCGTTGTACTTTATAGGAATATAAATCAGATTTCCAAGGCTCACTAATAAAAGTTTGTCATAGCATCCGTTGTACTTTATAAGGATATAAATCAGGTTTCCAAGGCCCACTAATAAAAGTTTGTCATAGCACAGAGACATCACAAGGAGCCCATAGACACCGAAAGAACAACTGATGGGCTGGCTTGTCAGCCTATCAGGTCATTCCACAGGCCAATAGTGCTCTCACACTATGCAGCTAGCCTGGACGGGTCCGAACATTCTTGCTTTCGGCAAGATTCGAATCTCTAAAGTTTTTTTCGAAACCTCCTACATAGAACCATTGAGATATGTCCTGGACACAAATCGATTAGACACTCTTTACATGGGATGTAATTCAAACGGCAGCTTATGTCCCCATACTCCACACAGAGACAAATCTGTAGTAGTTAAATTCCCATTCCTTTGGTGTTGCTGGGACGCCGAAGTCTCCACTCATCTTCTCCACAGCGTATAATCCACGCCTCCTACACCCCTTCCTCATGCGTTTTAGACCCCCCGCCCCCCTCTTTCCTCGATTTTCTCTCTCTTGCTTTGGTATTTACATATATCATTGGCTTTCTTGATGCTTAATCATTCCTATTGATATATACACGGATATGTTTTGTGCGCTCACACCTCAACATCACATACTGATTTTATGAACAAAAATGGCTGTAGAGAATCTGGAAGCCAATTCTCCTTCACCTTCACCGCCCGCGACGCTCCGCAAAGATGACGCCGGTGCATCTATTGTATTAGAATCGAAGGGTAACGTTTCTGTCCCTCTCTCTCTTAACTTTTTCTTTTTTTTGGGGAATTATCCTTTTCTCTGCTGATTGTATTGATAGGCTTTGAAGAAACCGGAGTTTCTCTAAATTCGTTTTGCTTTTACCAACTTATACAAAAAAACCATAGTGTATCAAACCAGAAAAAAATAGTATTTCATCGGTCTAAAAATGTTATGATAGCCGAGTATATTTTAATAAGATATGTGTGGATATGATAACAGGGGAGTGGTGGCATGCCGGATTTCACCTGACAACGGCGATAGTGGGACCCACAATACTGACGCTTCCATACGCATTCCGAGGGCTGGGATGGTTGGCAGGGGGTCTCTGCTTGACGGTGATGGGAATCGTCACGTTCTATTCATATTACCTAATGTCTTTGGTGCTTGATCACTGTGAGAAGTCCGGCCGCCGTCACATCAGGTTCCGGGAACTTGCCGCCGACGTATTAGGTAATGTCAGCTGTTACCGCCTTGACGCAATCTTTTTTGTGATCTCTAGTTTTTCACGGAACTGGGAATTTGCATGCACGTGGTGACACGTTTCATTTCGCAATAACCGGGATTTTATCGTTGGAATAGAGTTTAGTTTTGGATTTATGAATCCGATATTTGGTAAGTTAATTTGCTTTAATCCTGTTTTAGGATCTTAGACGGTTTCCACATTTTAAGAGGTTCTGGGAGGTTAAATGTGACAAAAAAAAAAAATATGAAACCTCCAATCACCGTCGACACGTGTAAAAAATCATTTTTTTAAAAAAAAGAGCAGCACCCCTTTTTTAAAAAACTGTTTTTTACACGTAGTGACGCGTGATTAGAAACCTCATATTTTGTCTCACTATTAGCTTGCTCATATTTGAACCCATTTTGAGAAATGCCTGATGGTTTCAACTTGCTTCGATGGGTTTCAAGTTTTATCTGGTCTAAAATTTTGTTGTTATCCTCACAACTAGACAACCACATAAAAAGAAAAAAAAAATATTTGTAGTGTTTTGGAATGCAAGACTATAGACATGTTTTTTAGGTGGCTAACATAACACACAAATTTTAAATATAAATATAACACAACTACCCTAAGACAACAACCAAACACAGTATATCTTAACGACAACAAAAACCATCGTTAGAGTCTGGGAGGCTGAGAGGCAAGCAAACAATATCTCCATCTCAAGAGATAGAGCGTTTGATTCCAGTGAGACCTTCGGCTCTATGTGTATATGTATAGATGATACAATAATAGGTATATGGTGTGCTAGTGTACTAGTGAAGGAATTTAGTAAACACAAAATAAAAGATTCCTATATTAAAATAGCTCTAACCGTGTGTATGCAAAAGTAATGAAAAACAGTCAAAAACACAAAAAGTACAAAGTCAACATATAGCTTAAAGAATATTTAAGCTGCAAGTATACTCTAAGGTGTCCTTACACCATGGCTTAACCTTTTTAACATTAATCCTCTGTCTACATTAATCTTTATCCTGGACTATGTCCTCAGAGAAAAACAAATCTAGTAATTCATGCTTAATCGGTACATTCCGGATCAGTTTGAGTCTGTCTTTACTGCTCTTCTCCTCTACCACGAGGCTTTCAACCTACTGACATGAGATACAAAATTTAAAATACAACACACAAATTTTAACATCACGCTAGATTCGAGTTAACGCAATAATTGCTGTTTTCATTTATTTTTCCCAAAAAAAAAAATCATGGTGTCTTGGTTGCAGTTTCTTCAAGATATATTAAGAATTTAGTAATTTACATCGTTTTTCTTTGAAGTCTTCTTCATAGTATAAGAATTTACAATGTCTTGTTTTGCAGTTTTCAATATTATGTGTTGCTTGATAACTTTCTTTAAAGATATATTAGAATGTGTTTGCTTTCTGGTTTTCCTATTTTTATCACATCTATTATTATGACTTCGATGAACCTCAAGCCGGTTCCTAGCTAAGGGCTTCTTTTACCAAAATCAGATCCGGTTCTAGAAGTTTAATATCGAATGGATTGTTAAGAAGGTTGGAGTCATTTCTTAACAATCCTCTCTAGGTTGAACTTCTAGAACCGGATTTGACTTTGTTAAAAGAGTTCCTAAATGATACTCTAACTATTTTATAACAAATATCTCATTAGTTACTAATTACTCTGGAAACATAATAAAATCATTTTTAATACCCAATCTACAGTTAAAAAAGAAAAAAACAACAAAAATATACTATACAAGTATGAAACTATAGTATTAAAGTCTATTTAGGTAGTGACAATGAAACTTACAAAATTGAAATTAGAGCTAGCAGATTTATAGTAGCATCGTCAGACCATAGCAGATACATTACATTCTTATACATTATATTTGCCGGATGGTTTCAATATAAAGTATATGAATACTAAGCAAAATGGGTTGGGTTTTTAATGGCTTGAGCTTTATGAAACCAAACTTAGCTAGCCCTTTATGTCAGGTATTCGGGCTATATATTTTGAGCAGCTCGAACCGGAGTATCCTAATTCAGACCTATTTAATTTCGGTTTGTGCTGTATGAGAAAATTAAAATTTGATTTTTGAAATTCAATCACTTAGATTTTAGTACAGTAGAAAAGGAAGTTACGTCTAAGACGGGTTCATGGTATAAAAGATGTTATAAATACCATCATCGAAAGAAATAAAGACGTTTCAGGTGTATTAGGCTCCCGCTTTTGTGTATGGTTCAAGAAAAGACCGAATCGATTTGCGATCTGATGCTGCAGCCTTACTCTATGGTTTTTTTGAACGTCATAATAGTATTTTCTGAGTAAGTTAAGGTTAAGAATTGAGCGATTACTATAGGTTTCAGAATGATTCAGAGTTTCTTTATGCCATCATGTCTAGTCAATTAAGTTAGTTTAGTGTTTGTAATTTTTGTTTTAATTGTAATAGTACTCTACCAATCTCAATGTTATAGTCCATCTAACGAAATCTAAGTTATTATAGAAACATAATTCGGTGCATCGCACGGTCATTAAAAGTATTCTCAATTTCCAGTCTTTAACTTCTGATCCATGACTTTACAAGTGATACATCATCTTTATTAATTGTTTATAAAACTAAAACGTTATTTAATACGTTTATTATAAAAAATAGTCAATATTTCTGGAACGCCTAGTGACAAAGAAATGCTCCACTGCGAGGCTGAAACAGAAAAAGGTTTCCTAAACTTATTGGCCTTAGGGGTGTTAACAAAATGAGCCGAACCGAATACTAGGTTTTAGAATTCGGATTCGTTTAGCTAAACGAATTGTTCTGCCCAGTTCGTTTAGCTAAACAAACTTTAAAATTGGTTCGAGTTCGGCTCGATAACACTATAACTGTTTAAACAAGCCGAATAGTTCGCGAATAGTTCGGTTCGTTTTAGTAACCGAACCCAAACAGCTGTCCGAATTCGACTCATTTACAGACAATTACCTAACGAATACGAATCGAATATGGACGAACTCGAACAATTCATGGACTGTTCAGTTCGTTGAATAGCCTTGATTAACCGTAAGAAGTTTAAATTTGCCAACTTAGAGGTAAGGGAAGAATGTGGAACCCTTAGCTCTAACATAGTACTGTTACTTTAACCAGTCAAATAAATCAACAATCACACTGGATATGTATTTTATGCAAAACATTTTTTGCTTATGAGTTTAGTTTCTTCAAAGCTTTCAACTTGAAATTTGTGCATTTCCTTAGGAAGAAAATTACCGAAGGTTTTGAGAGGGTAATTGCTTTGTGATTTTGATGTCACGGGTTTGAACTGTAGAAATAGCCTCTTACACAAAGTGTAGGGTAAGACTGTTTACATCCGATCGCGAAACGATCCGGCCTCCTTCTAGACTCTATGCAAACGCACAAGCTTAATGCACCAGAAACGGAAAAAAAAAACGCCCTTTCTTTATGCCATTTAATACTGGGTGCTAGCTTGCAATCCTACATTAGCTCACATATCTCCGCCTTTGTTTTTACTTGAATAAACTTGACAAATTCGTCTATTTTCTCATATTTGTAGGATCTGGGTGGATGTTTTATTTTGTTATACTCATCCAAACGACGATCAACACTGGCATCAGCATAGGCGCCATTCTTCTTGCAGGAGAATGCCTACAGGTATACATTGATATTTGGTCTATTTTTCCTTCTATTGCAATCTTAAGCAAGTCTGTGTGCAGCTTTGGTAGTTTTTCCTTTAGTTTACTGAAGTATAAACGGCATTACTGAATTACTTTTTTATTTTCTTTTGCAGAAAGAGTTCGTTATCAGTTATTGTTTGTCAGTCTATTTCTACTCCGATGAGTAAGAATCTTTGACCATGTTAATTGTGTTTGTCCTTGTAGATAATGTATTCAAACGTTTTTCCAAACGGGTCGATGAAATTGTACGAGTTCATAGCAATAGTGACTGTGGTCATGATACTGCTGTCTCAGTTTCCAAGCTTCCACTCCCTCAGGCACATCAATTTGGCCTCCCTTCTACTTAGCCTGGGTTACACTTTCCTTGTAGTCGGCGCGTGCATTAATGCAGGTATCTCTCTCATTCGTTGATGTTGACAATATTATCCTACATCGTTCATTTTGAGAGAAAAATACATGGGTTATATGATAATATATACCACCACCTATTGCCTTAAGGTTTTGAGAGGATATGATTCTCATCTTATGTAAGCCCAAGTTTCAATATGGTATCAGAACATGTTTAAAATGTGGACTCACACCTTACCTGACCTATGGTTGGCCATTTATTGTATCCCCTCACCCAAGTCCAGATGTTCGTTTCTGGCTTGTGGTTTGTAATTAAGGGCGGTTATAAGGCGCGTGCGTATGTCAAGCAACTTTACCATATGAGGGCGGGTAAGAATATTATTCTACATCATTCACCTTGAGAAAAAAATACATAGGTCAAGATGATGTACCATCATCCATTGACTTAAGGTTTCAAGTGGATATAAGTCTCACTTTATGTAAGCCCAAATTTCAACATTTGATTAACTAGTTCCCAGACTTGTCTTCATTGACAACAAACTAAGACACACTGGTCAAGTTAGAGCTTGCACATCGACTTAGCGTCTAGGATCAACTTTTGTATGTAATTAGTGCAACATAGGCGAAACAAATGCCATAAGTATTTGTCAGGTTTCTGCTCTAATTTTTAAAGCTCGAAATTAGAAGAATATGTTGCCCTGAAAAAACAGGATAACCAAAACTGTAGTCCATCAGTGATCTAAATTTCAAAACTGTACAGGTAGATCCAAGAATGCACCTCCAAGGGACTACTCTTTATCAAGTTCACAATTCTCAAGGGTTATGAGTGCATTTACGTCCATATCCATAATGGCTGCCATTTATGGTAACGGCATTCTCCCTGAAATCCAAGTGAGTCTCGGCGTGTCCTTTGTGTTAGTCTCCTCTGCAATGTCTTTTACCTCTGTATGTTTTATCTGGATTATTGTTATTTTTAATATCATCATCATCATCATCCGTACCCAGTATATCCCAACGATAGCAAAAGCGATCGTTAGGGTCTGGGGAGCATAAGTGGTATGCAGACAATACCTCTGTCCCAAGGGATAGAGAGTTTGCTTCCAGTGAGACCTCCGACTCTATATGTACCTGCATAAATGGCATAATAATAGAGATATGATTTGGTATCTGCATATGAAATTATGAGTAATTGACTGGTATAAATCAATTATGAGAAATTATGAGTAATTGTTTCATGTAGGTGACAATTCCAGCAAACTCGTCTTATGAGTAATTGACTGGTATAAATCAGCTTGTTTCATGTAACGAAGTAGATGATGGAGTAGAGAAATATGTTTCACATGACAAAGTAAATGAATGGTAAAAATTGACTAATGACCCCTTTTCACATAACAAATTTAATACATTGAGCCCCCATGGCATAATTCAGTTGATACTCGTGTTAGAATTTGCTCCAAGTCAGGGCATAGTCTAGTTGGTACTCGTGTTGGAATTTGTTCCAAGAAGGTCAATAGTTCGAATTCAGGGACACACAGTGTGGGTGCTCCACTTCTGCTAGTTTGTAGGGGGCACCTTGTGAGGGTGCTCTACTTCTGCTAGTTTGTAAATACAACTTGTGTGCGTCACTGCGTAAGTCTTTACCCAACATAGGAGGCCGTTGGGCTCCTGATTTGCATCCTCAACAATGTTCCTTAGGGCTGGACGGTGGGGATCCCCAGGGCGAGGGATCCCCAGGGCGAGGGATTTCGTCTTTTTACTCCAAGAATTTAAGAGATTGAGCTGATTCACACAAATTACATCATTTTCTTTGTTCGTTTCATATGAATTTCTTCCATGGCTAACTATGCAGGCAACTCTTGCGCCACCAGCCACAGGAAAGGTGTTCAAAGGCCTTGTAATGTGTTATACCGTGATCTTTATAACATTCTACTCTGCTGCTATTTCTGGATATTGGGTATTTGGTAACCAATCCAATTCCAATATTCTCAAAAGCTTGCTCCCAGATTCCGGTCCAGCCTTAGCTCCGACATGGGTGCTAGGCCTTGCAGTTGTCTTTATTCTCCTTCAACTATTTGCCATTGGTCTGGTAAGATACATATCCAATTCCACCCTAAATTTCATTTTCCAAGTAATTTAGTCTATAATCTTACATGTATTAGCTGATAAGGTGAGCCGGAGGTCTCACTGGAATCAAGCTCTCTATCTTTTAAGGTGGAGGTATTGTTTGACTACCTCTCACCCTCCCCAAACCTCTGCGATAGCTTATATTGTCGTTGGAATATACTGGTTATGTGATGTTGTCGTGCATGAACTGACTTTGCAAGCAAAATGCAGGTGTACTCCCAGGTTGCATATGAAATCATGGAGAAGAAATCAGCAGATGTGAATAAAGGAATCTTCTCCAGACGAAATCTAGTTCCAAGGATAATCCTTCGGAGCTTTTACATGATATTATGTGGGCTATTTGCTGCTATGTTGCCTTTCTTTGGTGACATAAATGGAGTTATAGGAGCAGTTGGATTTATTCCACTAGATTTTATTCTTCCAATGCTTCTGTACAACATGACATATAAACCCTCAAGATCATCCCTTGTTTATTGGGTAAACATGTCTATCATGATAGTATTCACAGGTGTAGGACTCTTGGGATCATTCTCTTCTATTAGGAAATTGGTTCTGGATGCTAACAAGTTCAAGATTTTCAGCAATGATATAGTAGATTGAGAATGTGTATATATCTTCAAGTTCTGAATATGGAAGACATACGGTTGTCTTACTAATTTAATGTGCAATGCGTTGCTTTATACCCTTTCCGTCTAAGTAATATTGTCATAGTTGACTTTTTAATATGTGTAAATTGCTTTGAAAAATTAGGCAACAATTTTTTGGGGACAAAAGGAGTAAATATTATTCTCAGCATGAATAGTTGGTGATTTGATTGACATTTATTGCATACACCAAGACACGTTTTTTTGTCATTAGGGAGAAACAATACTTTTGTTTTGTACATTACCAATTGGTACAAGTAGAAAAGCGATTGGAGAATACGGCAAATTTTAAGGACAAATGTTACGGCAATAGATATGATAAAAAGCAATTCACATGTGTTTGCTAATGAATGCGAAAAGTAGATACTACAACAATAACGTTACTTCATCGCTTTAGAGGCTTCTGTCTATAGCGAGATATGAGGAGTAGGATGTATGCAACTATAATCATGTGTTAGAACATACAGAGGTTGTTTTCCGATGACCCATAATGGTGCGTCAAATTATGTCGATCAACTGCTATTTCACAATATAAGAACCGTATCCAATTTAGTGAGTCATTCTGTTTTATTCCATTATATTCCAAAGTCAAGAAAGAATGTGAAAAATAGATATATGTTTATAATTATTATATTTTATATTAGTAGTTGAGTCGGTACTAGGATTGGACACATAAAATTTGTCAATTTTAAGTGAGTGCCGAGTTGTATTCTACGTCAAAAGAAATCCCAGAATACAACAATAACAACAACATTACCTATTGTCATAGAGGTTTTCGTCTATAGCGGGGCATGAGAGCCGGAAGTACGCAACCATACTCATATATTAAACACACATAAAGGTTGTTTCTCGATGAGCAATAATGAAAATTGCATCAAGCTGTATCGATCAACTGCTATTTTATCATATAAGAAGCACAACCAATTTAGTGATTCATATTGCTTTATTCTATCATATTCCAAAGTCAAGAAATAATGTGTTCTTGACTCCATTGGAAATTGGGAAAAATCCCAGAATAAGCAACTGAATACATCTTGGGGCCATATTGCCATAAACATGGTGAGGATATGGTCCAGGATATGAGTTCATGGAGGCAGATGATTAAGGTTAAGGAGGGGTAGACATGATATAGGACATCTTAGAGCATACTTAGATGATTAGATAGTGTTTGCACTTTAGTTTGACTTCGCATATTTTGTTTTCGTCTTATTCTTTCAATTATTTGTGCATGAGCACTATTATGACTATGTTAATAGCGGAAAACTTTTGTACATGTTTAAGTTGACTTTGCACTTGTTTGTTTATGTTATGTCGTTGCTTTATATTATATGTACATATACACGTTAGAAGTATTTTAATAGCGGCAACATCTTGTTTGTATTTCCTGAATTACCTCACTAACACACTAGCACATCATAACTGTAGTATTGAGCCATTTATGCAGGTACATATAGAGCCGGGGGTCTCATTGGAAGCAAACTCTCTATCCCTTGGGATAAAGGTATTGTTTGCCTGCCATTTACCCTCCCCAGACTCCAGCGTTAGCTTGTGCTGTCGTTGGAAAATACTGGGTTCGATTGATTGATTGATTGATGGTGAGGTTTAGTTTACTACAATCACGGATCGAGGCAGGCCACCACTTGAACGGAAAGAGATGGATCGAAACAGGCCCAGTTATAAACGGAAGATTTAAGACAATAAGGTAATGTTGTTGGTGTATCTTTCAATTAAGGTATATCAAAACTTTTGATACTTCATATGTCAATTTTCTATTGCTCTTACGCAATCAACCACCATGCTTTGCGTAATAGTCGACTCGTTTTGATTGATACTAAGTGTACATAAGGTCAAATCTATATCGATTTTAAAACTTTAATATAATGGGTAATGATTTTTCATCATTATATAAACCTAGTCACCTATTTATCTATATACAGCTAATCTGCGACAAATTTTCAACATCTATTCGTCTTTACGGCTCAACAAGGCTTGATGAACATGTTCATACAAACCATATTTCTCTAGAAACTTTTATAAATGGCAAATTTTATAATGGACGCGAACTTTTATTTTGTACCTTCATTAATGTTAAATGTTCAATATTTCTTATATGATTGAATAATGAGTGTCTATAGTTGATCACTAAAGAGTATTAATACTAGCCAATACTCATTCTACTTACCATAATATCATTGCTCATGTCAATTATGCGCAAAACTTCTATTAATCATGGGCATGGATATGCTTTATATTATTAGAAAGAAAAAGAAAAACATGTGTAAGGATCCTAGAAATTCATTGAATTCTATTATTAATTGCTTCAGGAGTTTTTTTTTTTTAAATTAGGAGCTATCTTTACGTTGATGACTTCTCTCGCATGACGTGGTTATATTTATTGAAACATAAATCTGAAAAACCTAGAAAATTTATTGAATTCTTTTACATGATTGAAACACAATTTGGTAAGAAAATCAAGATCTTCCGCTCTCATAATGGCGGAGAATTTGTTAACCAAACTATGCAAACCATTTTTAACACACATGACCTAGTTGACCAAACTTCTTGTCCAAATACACCCAAGCAGCATGGTGTGGCCAAACGAAAAATCCAAATATTCTCCAAAATGACATGTGCTATATATGATGCTCGAGTCATATGTCCCACAATTTCTATTGGCCCGAAGCGATAAATACTTCTGTCTACCTACTCAATCGCTTACCTAGCCGAATCATCTAGCATGAAACTCTTTTACAACTACTGGACCCTTAAACCACCATACTTTTTGTACTCACATTGACTACTATGATATTTGGTTGTTCGTTGTTTATTCATATTTTCAAACTCGAACATCAAAACTCAACCTATATGCAAAAAAATGTGTCTTTGTTGGTTACGATGCTAATCAAAAAAAGGTATCTTGCTATAATCCTCATACGCTTCGACTCCATGTAACCATAGATTGTGTTTTCTTCGGAACCGAATTTTACTTCACCCACCAACCTAGCTCTTTCTTGTTGGTAAACAACTTTATACACTAATCTAAAACAACTCTCCTTATCTCATTCACTGAAATTTTATAATTTATGTTTCAAAGAACAATCTGGAAAATATGTGTTTAAATTGGGTTTCTGTCAGCTTGATAGTAAAAGCGTTTCCTGTATTTGAAAAAAGAAAAAGAAAAGTAAAAGCATGGGAGACACGCACGAGTAATAAACACCAAGAACGTATTTGTCAGCTATGCATTCATGGTATTAAGTAGGTGGGTCGTGCTCAAATTTTGGCCAAGTTTCATTTTGAAAATCAAATGCATGCATTAGGAAAAGCCGACCTTCCTAGTAGTACGGTGTAATCTTTTTAATACAGTCCCGTGTGGTGATAGCAATTGATGTACATATTAACGTAGTAAAAAAAAAGGTAACTTGTGTTGTAATCTTATCTTAAAATACATAAAATTCAACCCATAAATGAAATGCTTTGTTGATCAGAAAGAACACGTCAGATTACTGGAAATTATACTGATGAAACTTGGGCTTACATGAAAGGTGATACTCATATCCACTCAAAATCTTAATACAATATATGACGGTACATCATCCTCATATAACCCATGTATTTTTTCTCAAATTAGCCAATGTGAGATAATATTCTCAGCCCCCGTCCTCACGTGGCAACGTGTCTTGACATATACACGAGCCTTACAACCCATCCTTAATCATAAACCACAAGCCAGACATGAACACTTGGAATTGGGTGAGCGGAGACATTAAATGGTCAAAACCTTAAGGCAATGGGTGGTGGTACCTCATCCTCATATAACTCATGTATTTTTTTCTCAAATTAGCCAATGTGAGATAATATTCTCAATGCCCACCCTCACGTGCCAATGTGACTTGACATACACATTCGCCTTACAACACCTACTCAATCACAAACCACAAGCCAGACATGAACACCTGAACTTGGGTGAGTGGCGTCATTAAATGACCGACCATGGGCTACGCAAGGTATTAATCCACAATTTAACGTGGCCCTTATACCATGATGAAATTTGGGCTTACATGAAAGGTGAGATCCATATCCACTCAAAACCTTAAAACAATAAATGATGGTACCTCATCCTCATGTAACTTATGTATTTTTCTTCAAATTAACAATGTAGGATAATATTCTCAACATATATGGACAATTGAGACCTTACTCAAATAGTTAGAGTGGAGCTTCAAAAAATCATTGCCAACCATTTCCCATTGCTGTAGTAGACCGGTAGTAAATGTGAGTTTAGAAATGAAGAGCAGTGATCCTGTCACTTGTGGTCTAGATTAAGAAGACGTGAAACTCTGCCTTTTCACATTGGATTCATTTATTATGAAGTAACCATTTGAATCTCAAACTCTCCATTTCTTTCAAGACCCCCAATCATATATAGAGAGAGAGAGAAAGATGAACAAATTAAAGCGGTGAAGAAGAGAAAAAGAAATGGAAAAGAAAGCAGAAAAAAAGGAGAAAGAATATGTTATATGGGACTGTGGAAGCTCATTGTATGATTCTTTTGAGCTCCAATCTTTTGAACGCAAACTCAATTCCGCTATATCTTCAAGAACCCTTTCCATGCCTCATTTATCCGATCGTCGAGCGCCACCTGACGCCGCCGGCCCTCCACTGACGTCTCAGAAAATCCCGACCAAGAAATCCTCCCTATCAATATTTCACAAACTCCTTCGTTCTGTTTTTAAGCCCAGGCAGAAAAATCATAACCCTAGTAGTGGCATGTTTTTCCAAGTTCAGGAGCCTTACAGAGATGGATTTTATGAGAGAGGATGTCAATATGATGGTTCTATTTCCGTTCGTCTTTCCACCATCCCCGAGGTGCCGGAGGCGGACGGTTTCTCTCCGGTGGTCAGGCGAACGGCCTCAGATCGGTTCAACGCTGTTTCCATGAACATTTCTTGTGCTTGAAGAAACCTAGCTACCAATTCCAATTCCAATTCCAGGATGGTTATTACGCATTATGTTGTTTGTTGGGTCACATATCTAGCTTTGATCATGTTATAGGTTTAATTTTGCTCTTTTGGTATTTACAATTTGGAAAATGAATTTACCCACCTTAGCACATTAATTTTCACTTTGTGATTAATTTTACATCTAGCTCACGGATCTTCTTTTCTCAGGTGAAAACTATCTACGTATCTTTTCTTCAATTTTCACTTGTTTCTTTATCATCTAACTCACTGATTGAATAATATCAAGTCTATTTTTTCTAATTCTCGTCTACCTGACAATTGAATTCCTCTATCATTTCGTCAAGGAAATTTTCATCATAGCTCAGTGATTGAATAAGATCAAGTCTCTTTTCCTAATTCTCTTCTAGCTCACGATTGAATTCTTTTATCATTTCGTCAAGGAAATTTTCATCATAAACAGCATCTAATGTATTTCGATTGAGAAAAGAAAAGACAATGAAATTTTCATCATAAACAGCATCTAATGTATTTCAATTTGGAAAAGAAAAGACATCATGAAAAACACATCATAGCATCATCATCGATAACCAATGATTACATGTATTGCATAACTTTGGGAAAGAGATCATGGTAATAGTAAATGATAGTTTGAGAATTTGTGCTCGGCAGGATGCCACGTAATTACTGACTAAATGATACTTGATACATAGGTGCGGATGAGTAGGGTTAGGATCCCTTCACCCTAAATCTCTCACCCCACGCGTCACCGCGCGACACGTGACCGCAGGGTGGGTGGATAAGCTAGATACTGGTCACCTTCATTTAGCCTCACCACTCACCCTTGCTGCCACATGTTACGCGGTAACGAGTGAGATAAGGGGAAGGTGGATGAGGTGATCTCATCTCGGATGAGTAAGTTCAAGATTTATAGAATTGGCACAATGGTCATTGGGCCGGTACTCAATTTTGCATGGTAATTTTTTTTGAAATGCAAATTTGTATGATCCGAATATCAAAATATCAAAAGGATGTATTAGATACAATAGTTCTACTTGTATGTTGACATGTCATCCTATCTGCACGATGGTAAATTTCGGTTGAGATCAGAAGATGCTTCATACGAGGCAAAATATGAGGTCTCTAATCACGCGACAGCACGTGTACAAAAGAGCTTTTTTTTTTTAAAAAAAAGGAAAAAAAGTAAATAGCGGGCCCTTTTGTACACGTAGCGTCGCGTGATTGGAGACCTCATATTTTGCCTCGCATGAGGCCTCCTCAGATCTCATCCGGGTAAATTTTGTTGTTTTGCTTGCGAGGTGTTGTTCTGCCATTGGTTCATCATCGGTATCCTGGATGCAACTGTTGGGATTTGGAGTGATATTGTTTAACCAATTTGTCTTCTTAAAAGTTACATATTGAAATACTGCAAGCAAAGATTTTTCGCTATAATAATGATTGCCACAGTTACATAAAAATAGATTATCTATATTTAATCATGCAACCCTAGTTCAATCGTAAAACGTGTATGAACGAGAATAGTATCTCAAACTCTATGATCCAACAAAACTAACTAATAGCAAGGGCTGGGGAGATGAAAAAAAGAAAGATAGATTAGAAGACCTACAAGATCACCAACATAAAAAGCGCAAAACTAATGTTACTGCTCGCGGAAGCAGTATAGGATAAGACTGCGTACATCAGATTGCGAAGCGATCCAGCCTCTTCGATCTTCGGATCCTGTACAAACGCGGAAACCTAATGCATCCGGAACACCTTTTAATGTTCCTAACCAGCAACGTCTTTTCAGATTTGCAATATGTCTCGATATAGGTATAGGTTTATTGAACTTCATATCATAATTAGCGTTCTAAAGTAGTCAAATGGCTATAACAAGATACCCATTCTTTGGTGTTATACCCATTCTTTGATTGATTAAATCTTCATTGAATGAACGACTAATTAAGCACTTAAATTTCTCTTATCTTGGACTAATTAAGCACTTAAATTTCTCTTATCTTGGACTAATTAAGGCGGGTTAGTGCGAAATTAAATAGTGAAAATTACACAATGAGATTTCCTTGTAAAATCTAAAGATCCATACCTACTTTATGCTTTTGGTGTCCATAACAGTATGCTGAACTTGCTTTTAGGAGAGCAAAAGAGGTTGAAGAAGAAAAGCACAATGGTTTACAACCGTAAAAGTAATGATGCATGACATACCTTTTGTACTGTTTCAATTTCTATATCACTAAGGTGTCGTTTGGTTGGCACTTGGGTATCGGAATCAGAATCGGAATGGGTATGATAGGGAATGAGTTTGGAGGATATGGGGTTTGGGGTTAAAAGTGATAGTTGTTTGGTATTAAAGTGGGAATGAGTATAATAGACATTGATGGTGTTTGAAACGTATCAGAGTTGGAATAGTGACCGGTCGGAATAGTGGTCACCGACGGTGGCCGACTGGCGGCGGCGGTGGACGGCGGTGTTGACCGGTGGCTCCCTATCCCCCCCCCTCATTCCCACATTTTGATAGATAGGGGACTAGTATATCAAAAAACGATATCCATTACCAAATAGTTGGATATCAAAATGAAACTCATTCCTCCATTTTCTCCAATCAAACAGCCGGAATGGGTTTGGATTCCTCCAAAGCCATTCTCTTATTCCCATTTCCCCCAACCAAAGGCCACCTAATTCAAACTCACTAGTTGTCATTTAGTAAAGGTAAAGAAATCTATCATTTTATATTCCAAGCTTCTTTTTATTTAAACTTTCAATTTAATTAATCAGAATGCGAGACTTTAAGCAACTAGTTGCTGCTTTGTAACCTTGAGGTCACGGGTTCGAGCTGCAGAAAAAGCTTCTTACACAAAGTGTAGGATAAGGCTGCGTACATCAGATCGCAAAACGATTTGGCTTCTTCCCGGATCCTACTCAAACGCTGGAGTCTAGTGCACTGGAAACACTCTTTTTCAATTTAATTAATTAGCTATTAAGATGATGGAACTTTTTGTAAAAATCAAATCATTTTACTAGACATGCTTGTGACGAAAATAACCCAACCAATAAAATCATTATCCAAACTGTAAACACCATGTTCTCTGAAAAAAAAAAACCGTAATTAACAGGAAGAAGAAAACCAAACCTACTATGATGGAAAACATCACCATACATCTGACTTAACAAGTATCTATAGCACATGGTGACCATCTTAGATGGAATGAAAATTTGAGATTCAAATGGGGATTCCTTCATAATACATTAAATAGCCCAATGCGAAAAGGTAAGAGGTTCACGGCTTCTTGCTACAGACCACAAGTTACAAGGTCACCAATCTCTATCTCTGAACTCTCATTTACTACAGGGCTATATAGCAATAGGAGAGGATAGGACTCGGAGCAACTGGTATAGTTGTTGATTTATGAATTTGATGTCACGGGTTTGAGCCGCAGAAACAGTCTCTACACAAAAAAAATATAAGAAAAGACTCGTATATCAGATCACAAAACGATTCGGCCCCTCCTCGAACCATACGCAACCGCGGGAACCTAATGCATCATCACCCTTTAATTGTCTTGAAAGGAAGAAAAACCCTGGTTTTTGATTTTTCTAAGTTTGCTATATTTATTTATTTATTCTTTAATAAGCATTTCTCTGTATGCGCAGCAATCGTCAAACTATACATCTGGAGAATAAATTGTATAAAGCAAAGCCTTGGACGCCAGTAAGACGGCCATATTTGTTTCCCACTTCAGGATTATATATATATATATATATATATATATATATATATATATATATATATATATATGTATTATCAATCTGCTATATCACAGTTGAAAAACTTGATCTTGTTAGTTGTTAGCATAAAAAAGCGTTCTGGTGCACTAGATTCCCGCATTTGTGCAGGGTACACAGAGAGTCGGATCGCTTTACGATCTGATGTACGCAGCTTTACCTTACACTTTGTGCAAGAGTTTGTTTCTACAGCTCGGACCGATGACCTCAAGATCACAAAACAACAACATTTTCGGTTGTTGTCATCCAGAACCAATTTCCTAATAGAAGAGAATGATCCCAAGAGTCCTACACCTGTGAATACTATCATGATGGACATGTTTACCCAACAAACGAGGGATGATCTTGAGGGTTTATATGTCATGTTGTACAGAAGCATTGGAAGAATAAAATCTAGTGGAATAAATCCAACTGCTCCTATAACCCCATTTATGTCACCAAAGAAAGGCAACATAGCAGCAAATAGCCCACATAATATCATGTAAAAGCTCCGAATGATTATCCTTGTTTTTGCCATACAGAATCACGTGGGAACATACATGTCATTTCTCAATTTTTTTTTTCTCGATTAGAATTTTAAGAGACCAACGGTGAAGCAAAATATGAGGCCTCCAATTACGTGTACAAACTGGTCAACAGTTAAATTTTTTTAAAAAAAACAGTTTGTACACATGACGGCGTGTGATTAAATGTATCATATTTTACCTCATAAATAAAAGGAGACATAATATCAAAAAAAAAGTAAAAGAAACCTCATACATTCTTGTAAAATGATGTATAAAGGACAATAGAGAATACACATGTAGTATCCGCAACTCTTCCACTGTTTATGTTCACTAGATACATGATTTTTCGAGACACCATGTTCGGATCATTACCGATCAGGAAGTATAACTCTGTTTTTTCTCGAAGGTGGAACAAACACCTGCTGTTTATGAGATAGTTCACCGTTAGTTGACTAATATCAACATTAAAAATCTTATGTGGATTAGAATTTGAATCACTTACCTATTGTATGATGTTCGTAGAAAAAGTCTCACAAGCTGTGAAAACTATCTCGTCAACTTCGTTTATGTTTTTAGAGCCAGGCTCGGTGGCTCCATTTACTTGCTCGTATAGGAGACTCTCTAGGTAACTTACGCTGTTTAACCAGCCTAGTCTTCACTGACCGTCTCTCTCTGAACACTGGGTTGGTGGATAAAGAAGTACTCAAATGCTAAGAATATGCAGTCTATAGTTACATGGATAGGATTATAGCACTGATGCCCTTTTTGATGGGTGTGTAGCCAACGAAGACACATTTTTCAATGCATTGATTGAGTTTGAATCGCTCGGATTTGGGTATATGAATGTAGACAAAACATCAAAATATCGTGGATGGCAGGGTGAGAACTGATGGAGTAGTAGTTTGAGCGGCTAGGAGTTGTAATGTAGTTTTATGATTGAGTATTTTACTAGGCAACCGATTTAATAGGTATGCCAAGGTAGTGACAACTTTATGACAATAAGATTTTGGGACATGAGACTCAAACATCATGGCTCGGTTCGTTTCTAGAAATATCCGATTTTTTATTTCAGTTACATCGTTCTGCTGTGGTGTATTGATACAGGAAGTTTAATGAATTTGGTAATGTGTTCTAAAGAAGGTATGCATGGTTTGATTTATGAATTTGTCACCATTGTTAGAGCGAATGACCTAGATCTTTTTGTTAAGTTGGGTATCAATCACGTGTAAAAACTCAACACATTCGTCAGGTGATTCCAATTAATTTTTTAACATGTATAGCCAAGTCATGCAGGAAAAATCATCCACAAATATCACAAAATACTAAAAATCATATATGATTAGACACGGGTACGGTCTCCAGACATCATAATATACTGGGGAAAACACAAAGTCGACCCTATTATTATTTGACTATGAAATGCGATGATTCTTTGCATCAATGCATGTTTAACAAGGTGGGATGGGAGATTATTTGTGAAAATGTTTGAAAACAAAGATTTTAGGTACCCAAAAGGACCGATGATTTAGACGCTGATGCCACACCCAGGGTTGTTGGGAGACAATCTTATGAGCAAGCATGACATTTTCTTGTTGAGTCACCTCATCAATATAGTAAAGGTCTCCGTGTTTAATGTCACGTTCAATTATCTTCTTCGTACGAATGTCGTGCAAAAGGCAGAAATGAGAATACATGAGTACCACATAATTAAGCTGCTTGATTACTTGTCTACTAGATAGTAATTTTAATGATAATGCAAGAACATAGAGGCAATTATGTAGCTTCATATATGGCGAAAAGACAATCGACCTCTTCCCTATACTTTGACTAACCCCCCACTGGCCGCTTCGATTTGAAAATTTTTGGGAATGGATAAGTCCAAGAAGTCTGTAGAATCATAAGTCATGGTGTCTGTACCATCGCAAAATGTGTTCGTTGGACTTAACCGGACCCTTAAAGATCATAGATCAGGTTTGGTAGACTTTGGAAAAGTCTACAATTTTTTCAAAAACTAGGAGATGGTATGTAAAATTGGCAGACTTTAAGGACACATTTGCATAACTTAAAAATTTTGGGGTCAGATTTGCAGGACTTAAAGGTTCATGGGGAAATTTTGAAATCAACAAGTTTTGGGTTGGGATTTGTTTTCGCAACCCCAATCTATCTTTAAAATAATTCACAATCTCCTTTCTTTCATAGGTTGTGGGCTCTGTTTCCCGTCTTACTAATTGCATCTACATAAGATTAAAATCTTCTTGTGTACTAAGCTTCCGCATTTGGACAGTATCTAGAGAATAATTGGATCGGTTTGCGATCTGATTTACGCAGTGTTATTCTACACTTTGTGTAAGAGTATGTTGCCGCAGCTCGAATCCGTAACCTCAAGATCAAAAAAAGGATTTTATAAAAATATCTTTAGGCCCAGCACATCTCCTAGAATTGGGCCGAGCCATCAAAATGTCTAATCTTGGACAGATCCGTAAAAGTGGGTAAAAATGAGACGAGGGCCCATGATCAGTATGTGTTTGAAAACCAGCCCGTTAATTAAAATTTCCAGAATCGCTACCCGACGGACAACCTCCACCAGGCAATTTATATTCCTGCAAATCCAACACCTCTCTCCGCCGTCAGCGGTGATGTTGGCTTGCTTCTATCATCAACCGCCACCTTCAATCATGAATGAATCAGTGTCTTCCCGAAATACAATTTGAGTATATATCAACTTGTTGCGGTTTAATGTTCTAACTGAGGTTGATCCCACGGGAATTTCCACGCTCTTTTCTACCAGGAAAATTTCGTTTAATGCTGTTTTCTAGCGATTAAAAGAGGAACTCGAAAGAGTATTCACAGGTAATATGAATTGCAAGATAAATTAGATGTTTTGTTTCTTACTCAGATCCTCTCATGATCCACTTTCTTCACTGACCTTTGACTGTATCATGTCCTCAACTTGTTGGTTTTGTTTTGCAGAAGAAGTTTCTGAGAAGATGCAGATAAATTATACCGTTCTTGTGACTCTTTTGATTGCCTTTATTATTCCCAGCTGTAGTAGTGCTTATTTTGAGGTATTTTTTCTATTCAGGGTCCAATTTTCTATAAAAAATCTTCCTTTCCTTATATATATAATTTTTTCTTTTAAATGAAGATATGTAATGCTTTCGAGATTTTGTTGTTTCAGACCCGTGGTAACTTAGAAAAGGATATAGCCGCACAAAATAACGATATGTTTGACAAGATTAAGAGTGTGGATAAAGAAGTGATAGACCAAAACAAAAAAGGCGACCATCAGGCTGGTAATGAGTTAGGGAAGGATGTTCAGGCTACTAATAGCGTTAACTCGGAAAATCAGGAATCCAGCAAGCTGGTAGGATCGAATGATGATGACGACAAGCAGAACAAACCAATCAGTTCAGTTTCTGATAAGGCAGGAGATAGTACTGCGAAAGCAAAAGAGGGTTTGAAGAACAAGCCTGAAAAGGGGGGCACTGAACCGGAGACAAAGGGTGATTTTCGAGGCGAAGAATGTGATTCTTCATCCAATAGATGTAGCATTGATGATAAAGCCTTGGTTGCCTGCTTGAGAGTTCCAGGAGATGGTATTTACTTTTCAGAGGCATAAACTAGTTTTTTCTTTCTTTCATACCTTGACAGATATACATACATTATTTCTACGTTTTCTATATGTATAGTAAATATGGCTTAATAAAAATCTTTCACTTTCCTTAATTTTTTTTTGTCACTTCACTTAAATTTTTTTTTGTCACTTGCCTCAACTTTTCTTTGTGTCACTTCCCTTAATATTTCAGTCTTGTAGAATTGTTCCTGACTGTCCTCTCTAGTTTATTTTGCTGTTCTTTGTCAGTAGAAACTTCTGTGATTTAATGTTATTCTGAAAATTGCTCTTCTTTGTCACTGGAAACTGCTCTGTTGTCTTCATTTTATGTTCATCTGATCTATCATTTGAAGACCATAAGGTGTTATTAGGTTCTGGTGGATCATGTCTCTCTGGTAATTTTTTCAAATTGGAGCATCTTGAAACAACAGCTGCTTTCCCAGGCCATTAGTTGATGCTTTTCAATATTGTATGTACAAGTTAAAAAATTTTTATCATTTCCATGTCTCGTCTTACACGGTTTGCAAATTGGCTTACATCCTTCAGGGAAGTGTGTTGACAGTTGGAGATTGCCGAATAGTTAATTTACTTGCTTTGAATCACCAAAAGACCAGACAGAAGAAATTAGTCTGTCGCCATGAGTTTTTCTTTTTTATTATTTGTTGTTTTATGTGCATTATGTGTTTGGCTGTTATGATAAAAGTATTTGATTTCCTTGCTTTGGTTCATCAGAATCACCAAATCTGTCGTTGCTGATTCAGAATAAGGGTAAAGAAACTGTGACTGTGACTATTTCCGCGCCTGCATTTGTTCACCTTGAGCCTAACCGGATTGAACTTCCAGAGAAAGAAAGCAAAAGGGTATGTTATGATCATCAGATGAAATTTATTATTGTATTTTCTTAATTTTGATGAACCTAATCCAGGTTGGAAGATTGCACTAAAATAGTATTGCCCTGTATACTGGTTCAGGTGGCCTTTTCTGATACCCCTGTATACTTGTTTGAGGAAGAAAGGCTTGTTTTGGTATAATGACAGCAGTCATGACACATCAAGAAATGGGGCATGCTACCCTTCTTGAATGTCTTTTCTCATACCAATAATGTT
The DNA here is from genome assembly GCA_036186865.1 of Eustoma russellianum. NCBI lineage: Eukaryota > Viridiplantae > Streptophyta > Magnoliopsida > Gentianales > Gentianaceae > Eustoma > Eustoma russellianum. Next base: position 2,764,364 of record AP025071.1, read on the forward strand.
ATTTGAAGCGTATTAAGCCGATATTGCATGCTAGAATTCTGCTGCGCCATGCTTATTCATTTTACATATACTGCTACCTAATTGACATGATATAAGGACTTCCTTCTTTTCTAAAAATCAATAAGAAATGTTCTTTGTGGGGTCTTTTCTGGGTGTGTCATTTAATCATAATTTCATCTGGTTGCGGCATTGTCCCTTTGAAATTACAGTATTAAGCTCCTGAATCATTTGTAGTTGTAGAGGTGTGATCTTATATCTTAGTTGTGGTTGATGCTTTCTGGAATTCCTTGATTTCATGTTTAGACTTGTTCATGAATGACATCAGATTAGTGTAGGGTATTCCACATTGTGGTAATACTAGTTTGCAGGAGATTCTTTTGTCCCGCAAGTTTCCCTTCTATTCAACTTTAAGGAAGTTTCTTTTTCTTTCCCGTCTGTGTTGTAGTAGTTACTGTCGAATGTGCTGCTATTCTTGAATGTCACATATGACAGGTGACGGTGTCAATAGGAAAGAAGGGAGCTGGAAGCGCTATGGTCCTTAAAGCTGGGAATGGTAACTGCACTCTTGATTTCAAAAATCTGATAACTCAGGGAACCGTGAAAGATCATGTCTCCAACTCCCAGATCGCAGTGATCAACTTCTTTAAAAGTACATCGATCACTTGGGTCTTGCTTTTGGCTGCTTTTGTGGTCATAGCCTTGCTTGGTACAGTCCTAAGTTTATGGCGGAAGCGTGTTGCAGACAACAAACCCAAGTATGAAAAGTTAGAGATGGAGCTGCCAGTTTCATCTGGCAGCAAACCGGTGTCAGCATCAAATGATGGATGGGACGAAAGCTGGGATGACAGTTGGGATGATGAGGAGGCACCCAAAACTCCCTCTATGGCTCCCACTTCTAGCCTCTCCCAAGGCATTGTTACCCCAAGAAGAATTAACAAGGACGGATGGAAGGATTGAAGGCTTTTGCTATTAAATTATGAAGCACAAAACTGATGTGGGTATGCAACATATTATGCCAAACTTTGGTTTTTGAAGGTATGGATATACATAGTTTGATGAGAATATGATGCCTCATTTATTGTGCAAAAAAAAAACTTTTTTGAACTTTTGTTTTGTTTTGTCTTGGTCTTCATTATGTGTGTATATACATGGTTATGTATTTTAATAGCTTTCTATTTTTGTTCAGTAAATTTCTTCACTAGTATACTAGCACACCATATACATATTATTATGTAATCTATGCAAGTACATATAGAGCTGTGGGTCTCACTGGAAGCAAACTCTCTATCCCTTGGGATGGAGGTATCGTTTGCCTGTCTCTCATCCTCCTCAGTCCCTAACGATAACTATTGCTGTCGTTGAGATATACTGAGTTTGTTGTTGTTGTATGTCTTTGGACGAGCTGTTAGAAAATGAAAGATATGGGATTGATCACCTTTGGGGCGGTTATTTGTTTTCTCAGCATCTGCTGCTTCAGTATTTTATCTTACCAATTCTATTTCGCTTTATATACCCGTAATTTTCCAGCAAGAAAAGGTGTTCGTATTCAACAAACATGATATTTAACAATTTTCTTATGCAAATACAAATCCTGATTGGGCGTTCGAGTTAAATCAGGTTTCGACGCGGGCAGCCGGGTCAAGTGAAACCAGTGCCATGCTCGGGTGATCAAGTTGTGAGTTTGTTCGGGTATATACATGGGGAGAGATGTTCAATCACATCTTTTTAATATTGTAATAAGATTAAGTCATGTATGTTAGTTTACTAAAACTTCACTATGTGTAGAATAATTTTATTCAAAGAGCGTTCCCGGTGCACTAGGCCTCCGCATTTGTGCAGGATCCGGGTAAAGACCGGATCGTTTTGTGATCTGATGTACGCAGTTTTATCCTACACTTTGTGCAAGAGGCTTTTTCTGCGGGTCGAATCCGTGACCGCAAGGTCACAAAGCAGCAACCTTACTAGTTGTTCCAAGGTCCGTCCTCAAAGAGTGCTTCCGGTGCACTAGTCTCCTGCGTTTGAACATGCTGGAAAGGGGCTGGATCGTTTCGCGATCTGATGTACGCAACCTTAACCTACACTTTGTGCAAGAGGGTGTTTCCGCAGCTCGAACCCTTGACAAAACCCGTCCAAAAGGGCGTTCTTGGTGCACTCGGCTCCCGCGTCTGTGCATGGTCTGAAGAGGGACAGATCGTTTCGCGATCTGATATACGAAGCCTTACCTTACACTTTATGCAAATAACTATTTTTACGGCTCGAACCTGTGACTTCAAAGTCACAAAACATCAGCCTTATCTTTATTAAACGAGTCATAGTAAGATGGAGAATCGGATAAAAGGTGGTGGTTATAAGCAGCACAGGTTTCACGCTCGGCTTAACGAGCCAAGTGAGAACGATGATTGACTTGTAAAACAAGGCAAAGACAGGCCTGAAGTTGTATTTTTGGGCCGATTAGTGGTGGGTGGTTAGTTAGTCATTCAGAACACAAACTGAGCTAAATCATAGGGTATAAGGTTGGGTTGAATTTGCTCGGTCTTATCAGGCAAACTGGGTTGGACTTGGGCTAGGGTTCTTACCCTAGATCAAAGCAGTGATTGTTGAGCTGGACCAATAGTTATTATAAATATTGTATATGTAAGGAAAAAATGGTACAGTGAATTCTTGATAATCAAACCGAACCATGATAGTCCAATCTAAATTGAGCCCAGATTCAGATAATTTAAATTAAG
>AP025071.1:2769592-2775616 GCA_036186865.1 Eustoma russellianum
TTTCTTGTATTTTTTTTGAGTCATAGTTTAATTTCTACTCTCCTTTGTGTCTCCTAGTACCTAATGCATAACATACGCCTTTAAAATACATCTCTTTCAAAACATATCATCTTAACCGTATTCTTACTTAAATCTTATACACTCAACATGTCATCGGCTACATGAATCAACTGTCTCTACTGTATTTATGCTCCTCAATTTTCGCTGCATTCAGACCATATGATGGAGACCCTTACTTATTTGACACTATATCCAAGCCTACCAAATGCAGTGGTCCTTGTCGTGACACCGCATTCGGATCATCCAATGCATTCTTTATGGAAAACGTCATAACATTAGCGTAGTTTCTTATTTAATCCATAATCTATTTAGTGACAAGGTTTTATATTCAGTGACAAAGTTTTATACTGATTGTCAATTTAATACAACCTTTCTTCTTTAGCTTGGTTTAAACCGATAAATAACAAACTTGGAGCAAAATGCCATTCACTGGCCCTGAGGGCTTCCACTGCCCTAGCACCAAGGAGCATTGTGGAGGATGCAAATCAGGAGTCCAGCGGCCTTCTAGGTTGGGTGAGGACCCACACAAGGCGTCTTCCGCAAATTAGGCCTTAAGCCTACTAGCAGTGGAACAACAACACTGTACATGTAGCGCCCCGCTCCCGAGCCCTAGCATCGGGAACAGTACACCCACCGTATCTCACTCAGGAGAATACAAGGCGTCGATACACTTCAATTACATGTCATCACAATAATGTAAATCGATGTCAGCGGAAGTCATTACTAAGAATCCTCGATAAAATAATCTTCACCATTAATACTATGTCTAAGAATTTCTAAATCAATACAATAGTCAAATGTATGTGAACACTAATCTCAAAAATACATAAACCTCGAATATCGAAACAACTGTCTCAACCAACCCTCAAAAGTCTCGTCTGAAGATCCTTAGTCTTGAAATCTCCCGTCTCGATCTTCACAGTATACTAACTCCTGTGTAAGCATACCCAACTTCTCCCACCTGCAAAACTGGTGAGTGGTGGTGTGAGCCAAATCAACGGGCTCAGTAAGCAACCTATTTATTCCCATTATGAAAATCATACATGCAGAGACAATTACAGACAACATTTTCAAATCAACATACATGTCAATCGAGTAAGTAAACTGCGGAAAGTAAGTCACTCCACATAATAATGCGCAACTTCATGATGCATGTCTTCTCTACGTGTCACACGCAACAAAAGTCAAGTTACGCACGATGCTCATATCTTTACCATGCAATGCATGAACCTCGAGGTGATCCTACCACACGCCTCGTCAGGCCACACGCCTCGTAGGGCCACACGCCTCATAGGGCCACACGTCCCATAGGACCACACGCCTCATAGGGCCACACGCTCCGTAACGTGGAGTCAGCGAACACACTCTCCGTAACGTGGAGTCAGCGAACACACGCTCCGTAACGTGGAGTCAGCGAACACACGCTCCGTAACGTGGAGTCAGCGCCCCGAAGGGATGCAATGCTAATGCACGTGCCATGAATGCTGCACACACATAATCCACAATCTGGCGCATACATGCTCCTATATATACCCGCGCCCATACACGTGCATATATACTTGCATGTATACATCCACACATCCATATACATATCCAATACGCATTGAAATCATACAACCATACACACACCCAGTTTATAAGTACGCATGTGTGATTGATTCATATATGCCATCACATATCTCACATAATAAACTCAACTCGCATATAGAGAAAATTCAATCACATATATGCAACGAACAACACACTGATGCATGATACACATAACAAGCACAAATAAATCACTTACCTCTGATGCATGACAACATAACGAGTACAGGTAGACCACTTACTTCTGATGCATGACAACATAACAAGCATAGATAAACCACTTACCTCGAATCAGTCACTTAACTTTCTTATTCTATGCTCGAACCTGAAGAAGATTGCTGTAAAAGTCTCTGCTTCTACATGTTCAACTTATCTTCTGGAATCTTCAAAATTTGGACTTGTAAATTAATTATTTGTTTATTAACTTATCTCTTCAACTACACCTTTACACGACAAATTCCTTCTTCTTTGAATTACTCTTATACATACATATATATATATATATATTTTCTTTTTCATAATATACATATTTCATATCCTATTAAATCATATACCTGTAAAATGGCGTTCAACCTATACTGAAACACTTTACTTTTAATTCCACCACTCCTAACACAACTCTCGGCCATACATAAATTTAGAGATACAATTAACAATTCAAATACATAAGTATTGTATATTGCTATAAAATATAAATATGCACACATAAAATACAGGACTCCATTTCATGCAACCAAGCCCCTCTACTGCCACCAACATTTTCCAGCATTTGAAATAATTAGGCATGCATCTTTTCCAACCCTTTTTCCAATTCACGTGCATATATAAAACAGTATGCAATAAGAAATTTATATAGTATTACGTATACATACAACATACACTATACTCATATACACCATATCTACGTATATTTGATCAAAATAAAGCTGCTAGCTTTATGTATTATTTCGGTCATGTGACATCGTATTACAACTATTACGGTTAATAATTTCAACTCATGTATATAACGTTTATCATTATAATCCATATATGCGTATAAAGGTTTTATAATTATTCATCCCATCCCAACAAAATCTTTCCGCCACCAACGTTCTTCAGCATGTGGACATTTGGGCCTTAATACCTTTCTTGACGATTTTCACAAATTACCATTTAGTTACATATACACAGGTGATATAAACTACAACTTATCTTTTAATATTCCCAAGTGTAGATTCAATATTACTCATGTGGTGATTCAGCCGAAAGTTCCACAATCATCATCCGAGCATATAAATTTATATACTTGAATTATAACGACTAAACACATATGTACATATATATACACAGCAATACATATATATAAACATCACGTTATGCAACCAAAAATACGAATGCATAATCCATGATTTTTATACAATATAAACATATAGAATTTGTAAATACATAATGGATACAAATAGAGTACTTGCCTAATTTTTCCTTTTCTTCTTCTCTTTTTATCTCTTTTTCCTTTTTTCTCCTTCCTTCCTCTCCCTCTCTGTTGCTCTCAGCCCAGCCAAAACCTTTTCTTTTTCCTACCAAATTGTGCTGCCATTTACTATAGTGGGGAGGGAAATGAATTATGGGGAGTTTCAAGTAAGGGGGTTATGAGAGACAAAATTATGGTATTTAATAGGGTGTAATGAGGGGTTATGGAAATGAAAGGGTGCTGGGGGTTTAATATCTATTTATTTTATTTTATTTTTCTCACCACCCATTCGTTTCTTTACACCATTATTATTATATGTTTTTGAATCCGGGATATAACAGTACATGTCCCTAAAATTGAACTCTTAGAGCAAATTTCAACCCGACAAACACAAAACTTGACAAGAGAAAAGGAGTTGTGTATAATCTAACGATGGTACAAGAGTTAATTGCACCTGATATCCATTCTTTTCCACCAAGTTTTAAGTAGCATCCAATGTTTCATGAAACACACTTGCCATCCAGACTTATAGGGTTAATAGACACATGGCATCCATGCTGACGTCATAAAGGCAATTTTCATTTATTTTTTAAAAGTTTATAGAAAAAATAATTTAAAAATAAAAAGAAAAACTCCATCCCACCACACCCCCCACCCCCACAATCGACCTCCCTCCCCATCCTCCCCATCTTCTTCTTCTTCCTCCATCTTCCTCTTCTTCCTTCATCTTCATCTTCATCTTTTTTCCAACCATGGTCATCTTCATCAGCCCCGACCTCATATTAAAGTGTTATATTGACTTGAACCCCACCCCAAAAAAAAAAAGTGTTGTACTGACAGTGAGCACTGCCGTCCTCTTAATGAAGTAATCCAAGAGTTTATTTTGACAAGACTCTTGTCTCAAAGGGGAGATTTGGGCTCATTACCGTGACAGTTGGTAAAAGACTTGCCATTTGTATTGCAGGCAGCAACATAATGGAGACCGTAAGAAAAAGTCAGACTAATTGGAAAATCTCATCGTGACAGAGAAAATGAGCAAATTACATTAAATCCAATGACTTGTGTCTTAGAATCTTTTTTTCCAACAGAAAAATGGAAAAAGAGTTCAAACAACACGATTGATTGAAAGCTGTTGTTTGCCAGGGCAATGGGGGTGGGGGGTGTGGTGGGGTGGGGTTCAAGTCAATATAACACTTTAATATGAGGTTGGGGCTGATGAAGATGACCATGGTTGGAAAAAAGATGAAGATGAAGATGGAGGAAGAAGAGGAAGATGAGGAAGATGGGGAGGATGGGGAGGGAGGTCGATTGTGGGGGTGGGGGTGTGGTGGGGGTGGGGTTTTTCTTTTTATTTTTGAATTATTTTTTCTATAAACTTTTAAAAAATAAATGAAAATTGCCTTTATGACGTCAGCATGGATGACATGTGTCTATTAACCCTATAAGTCTGGATGGCAAATGTGTTTCATGAAACATTGGATGCTACTTAAAACTTGGTGGAAAAGAATGGATATCAGGTGCAATTAACTCGATGGTACAAAAAGGAACGGGGTCCAGAAATCTACGGCAGTTAGTGTGGACGTTGTATGTGTTGATTCGGGTGTCGGCTTTTGGCTTCTATACAATTATTTTTATTTTCACAAATTTCAGATTAGTTGTGAACCATGATGGTACAGAACAAAAAGTAACATTTGGGTATTTAAGGGATATAAACATATAAGTACTTAATAACGAGTAAAACATTATAATTTTTTTTACATATAATCGACGTAAAGAATAAAATATTAAGCCAAGATCGGCATAATAAGAATTCTCATTCGATTGACCGCACTAAAAAAAATCTCTAGACAAAAAATATATAATCCAAAATGGAAAAGAAAAAGAAAAAGGAAACTCTAGATAAAGAATATATACAAGAAGAGACATGTACCTATATATAGTCCTTTTGGACAACAATGTCTCGGGATCACTATGTTTCATTTTTTCCTTTCTGACCCGTCGGTGTTAAGACGTGAATACTGTTTTATATCAAAAGAAAAAGAAAAAAAAGAACACAAGACTATGAAAGTTGAAGCGACGTAGGTGAATTAAAAAACGAAAGATAAGTTAAAAGGTAAAATTCTTTTATTTCTATTTTTTTTGTTCAAACTCAAACCTGCCCGTTTTAGTTACAATTCTACTATCTGAATTCTAATTGAGCTACAACTTAGATGCTTCACACATATATTACATGATTATCAAGTTCATACACGAACCAACGTTAAAGACGACAATAAAATGAGACGGAGAAAGTATTCAAATTGAACGGCAGAGAGAACATGTAAAAATTGATTTCAGAAATGAGGTGTTTCAGAAAATGTTAGGAGTGACTAGTATAACAGATAAGATAAGGGAGGAAAAATTAAAATGGTGTGGGCATGTCAAGCGGAGACAGACAACGGCGTCTGTCAGAGACATTGAAAGCCTCACTGTAGTGGGAAACAAGAGTAAAGACAGACCCAAACTGACTTGGGATGAGCGGATTAAGCACGAAATACTAGATTTGCACTTCTCTGAGGACATGGTCCAGGATAGGAGTTCATGGAGGCAGATGAATAAGGTTAACAAGGTATAAGCCTGATATAGGGGTACCTTATAGTATATACTATCTACGCTTTAGGTTGACTTTGCACTTGTTTGTTAGGTTTTGTCGCTGTTTTGTATTATATGTACATATACACGTTATGAGTATTTTAATATCGACAGTCTCCTCTTTGTATTTTCTGGATTCCCTCATGAACACACTAGCACATCATATCCCTATTATTGTGCCATATGCAGGTACATATATAGCCAAGGGTCTCTCTGGAAGCAAACTCTCTATCCTTTGAGATAAAGGTATTGTTTGACTACCGCTTATCCTTCCATGCCCTAGCGATAGCTTTTGC
>AP025071.1:2775716-2898216 GCA_036186865.1 Eustoma russellianum
TATATATGTATACCGTATATACATACATACATATATATATATACCGTATATACACATATATACCATATACATGTATACCCATATAGATATATACACTATTATACCGTATATACATATATACTACATACATATATACCATATACATATATATACCATATACATATATATACATACATAATTCTATACACATATACATATATATACCAGCCCCCCACCCAGCCCCGCCACCCAGCCCCGCACCCACACCCACCCCGCACCCAGCACCCCCCACCCGCCAGCACCCCCACCCCCACCCCCCAGCACCACCGCCCACCCCCACCCGCCCGCACCCAGCACCCACCCCACACCACCCCAGCACCACCCCATCACCACCACCACCCACACCACCCCACCCCCAGCACCACCCAGCCCCCACCCACACCACCCACCCACACCCCCCACCCCACCCCACCCCCCACACCACCCACACCCCCCCACCCACACCCACACCACCGCCCACCCACACCCACACCACCACCCCCCACAAGACATTAAAAAATTAAAAACAACATAACTAATTAAAATCAGTAAAAACGAAATAGGAAGAGAAACTAACCGAAGAAGGGAGGTCAACGGAGAACTTCGCCGCGGGAGGGAGCTTTCGCCGGGGAGGGAGGGAGGTTTCGCCGGTGGGGGGCTTTCGCCGGGGGAGGGAAATGGGGAAGGAGGAAATGGGGAAGAAAGAGGGGGAGTTCAGCTTATCTGCGTAATTTTGCGACGACATAGCGACGAACGTTCGTCGCTATTTAGTTTCGTCGCTATTTTTCATGTCGTCGTTATTTCAAATTTAGCGACGCAACATTTCGTCGGTAACTCGTCGGTGTTATAATTTTTGAAAAAAAATACAAAAATAAAGTAGTATATACATGAATATAAGTACATCAACACATACACACTTTCATATAAAGAGGTACATAAAAATTTTGGCTAATGTCAATCTTCCTGGTCATCTGCATCCTCATACGCATCTTCATCTTCATCTTCATCTCTCATCTACATGCTCGTCGTCCTCTTCATCCTCGTATTCGTCTTCGACTACGTCTTCAATATTGTCAGGCGGTTGTATGTTGAGATGAATTTCGATGAAACCGCCGTTGGGGTCATTTAGAGGGAGGTCGTGCAGTTCAACATGTGTCGTATCTAGAACGGACGGGTTTTCTTCTTGAAATGCGGCGTCCATACCATCTGAACCTGTCTGTATACTACATCAAACTTGCTCGATTTCACTTTGCACACGGCTCGCCAGTCTTTTGAGCTCGCATTCATCCTCGTTGTTGGATACGATAGATAGTACACCTGGGACGCTTGACTAGCCAAAACGTATGGATCGTATTTTCTGTACCGTCGCCCTTGGTGTATGTCTACCAACTTATATTGGTCGTGAACCTTTGTGCCAACGCGATAACCTTCTCGAGTTGGATCGTACCATTCGCATTTGAATAGGACCACCCGCTTTATAGGCAATGCGGATATTCGAGCTCAATGATGTCAGTAAGGTAGCCGTAGAAGTCATCCTCGTCCGGGCTATTGTCATAACCGCTTGACACACACTCCGCTGTTCTCCGACGATTTTCGGCTGGCATGGGAGACTGTGTGGAATCTATACCCGTTGACAAAACACATGTCGTGGCGCGTGACTCTGTTAATGGACCCTCGGCTACTGGTGTCAGAATGTAACCGTACTCATCGTCAGCCAGATGACCTTTGCTCGCCTGTAAAACGACAAGTAAGTATACATCAGCGGGGCAATAAATGCGTATCACATATCGTACACGTAACAGGCAAATATGTAAACTTACATGCCACCTGAACCAATCAGCAAACTTGGAATCTAACTCATTGTTTATTGCATCGCTCGATATACCCGGTGAACGGTTTGCAATAAATCAATGAACAAGCTGAAGCAAATTACGAATGAGTACCATGTATATCTTTGTAACATAATGGATAGAGTATCGCAAGGTCTTTACAAAATAAAATTGGATATCGTTTATACCTCTGGAAACGGTCGACTTGACGGCAGTTGCGCAGAACATAAGAATGAGCAATCTTCAGCTCGCTGTCCCCCAATATCATTTCCTTTCCATGTCCGTGAAATCTGATCGGATGTGTGAATATTGGGAGGACACCGGATCTGGTAATGCCGTCGTCGTTCCGGGGAACATCTCTGCACCTCGACGGGACATCTGGCTCGAAGTAATGAGACACGAAGCCGATGCTTCCTCCGTCAGATAGGCATTGCACATCGAGGCCTCGACTTTCGCCTTGTTCTTGATGTTCAGCTTCAAATGCCTGAGATATCTGTTCATATAGTGAATGTATGTTCAATGCTTGCGCTTAGACACATAAGAACGTCATGCACATAAAAAAGAGTACCTCTCGAACGGATACATCCACCTGTACTGAACAGGACCACCAACACGTGCCTCGTATGGTAGATGAACTGGCAGGTGTTCCATTGAATCAAAGAAGGCCGGAGGGAATATAGTTTCCAGCTTGCATATGATCACTGGGATTTCGCCCTCCAGCCTTGACATATTCCACACTGAGTCTCGTGGCTGTAAGACATTTGAAAAACAGACTCATCTCGGTAATTGCTTCCCATACATTGGTTGGAAGCAGATCGCGGAATGCAATGGGCATCAACCGTTGCATGAAACGTGACAGTCGTGGCTCTTCATCCCGTGCAAACCGCGTTTATTCACGTCGATGTTCTTCGACAGGTTCGAAACATGGCCATCAGGAAATCTAGCCGTCCCCAGCCACGATAACAACGCACTGACCTGCTCCGCATTCAGCGTGTACGAGGACTTCGGCATGTATGATGTGCCAACGGGATGCAGCTCCGGTCGCATGTTGAGGTCGCGCATATCAAGTCGTGCCTTCATATTGTCTTTTGTTTTTCCTGGCACATTCAGCACTGTATTGAAAATGTTGTCAAACACGTTCTTCTCAATGTGCATGACATCCAGGTTATGTCGGATCATATTGCTCTTCCAGTACGGAAGCTCCCAGAATATGCTTCTCTTCTTCCACCCGATACAGTAACGAGCCAGGTCTGCGTTGTGACTGCCGTCCGGATCATCAGCGACCCCCACGAATCCACAACTGTCTATCTCCTGCAGCACCTCTGCACCCGTGAGGAGCTCGGGCTTTGTGTCCTTATCGACGATGCCAGGCATGAACGCCGTCACGTTCTTTCTGTACAAATGACGTCTGGGCAGGAACTTCCTATGGCTGTCGAACCAGCTTATCTTACGTCCATGTTTCAAGGACATCGTCTTCGCTTGCTTCATGCAGCAAGGGCAAGCGTATTTCCCCGCTGTGCTCCACCCCGACAACATAGAATAAGCCGGGAAGTCGCTGATCGTCCACATCAGCGCGGCGCGTAGCTGGAAGTTTTGTTTAGTCGATACATCGAACGTCTCCATGCCAAACTCCCACAACCACTTCAGCTCCTGTATCAACGGCTGCAGGTATAGGTCGATCTTCTGTTTCGGATTCCTAGGCCCCGGTGCGATCACAGTCAAGAACATGTACGGCTCTTCATGCACATCCAAGGCGGTAGATTGTACGGCGTCACGATTACAGGCCACGACGAATACTGCTCTCCCGACTGTCCAAACGGGTTGAACCCGTCGGTGCATAAACCCAACCTAACGTTCCTTGTCTCCGACGAAAAACCCGGATGCGTCGCATCGAACGTCCTCCAAGCTTCGCCGTCAGATGGATGGCACATCTCACCGTCTTTCGTGTAGTGCTCCGCGTGCCACCTCATCTGGCTAGCTGTGGCACCGGATGCGTATAGCCTCTGCAGTCTAGGGGCGAGAGGTAAATAGTAAAATTGTTTTCTTGGCACGTTCCGGTTTCTTTTGTTCGTTCTCCACCTGCTTGTCCCACAGACCCTGCACATGTCTTTATCCTCGTTGATGCCCCAGTATATGATGCACCCCTCTGAACAACAATCGATTTTCTGAACCGGCAGTCCCAACGCCTGCAGCTGTTTCTTCGTCGAATAAAAACTGTCGACCATTGTGTTCCCTTCGGAAGAGATTCCCTCATCAGCTGACACATCCCATCGTACAATCTCTCCGTCATGCGGTGTTCCGTCTTCATGCTCGTCATCCGACCGATCATGGACATCTGTGTGTGACTACCGCAACCAGGATACAGCGGCGTGTTGGCGGCGTTCAGCATCTCAAAAAACTGTCTCGCCTGAGGGTTCGGATCTTCCTCCACGAATACGCGGCTGTTCATCCGGATCCTGCATTTGTAACAACTGCTCTCCGGTAAATGCGCCGGCGGCTGCGTCTGTCACCATCTGCATGTATGGGTTGTGAGATCCCTCGCCTATTTCTTCGGCATCAACCTGACCGGGTCCCCCTTCGACGTGTACAGTTGCAGATGTAGACGCCCCCTCATATTCGCCGTGACAGTACCATGTATGGTAATTGTGGACGAAACCTTGTTTCAATAAGTGAACCCTCACGTCACCCGGATCCTTATATTTACGGTTCTTGCATTTCTTGCACGGACATCTAATCTGCGTTCCACTTTCATTACTCGTCGCAAAATCCATAAATTCTTCGAGACCTTCAACAAATCTAAAACACCACTCCCCGTTGTTTACTCTCTGGTACATCCACTTTCTATCGCTTCTCCTCGGATCCATTTTCTCGATACACCTTCAAAATAACAGCAGCTATCTTTTTTCGGTGGTAGAAAAAATCAAAATTCCACACTTCGTTTTTTCGTTCAAAATTGATGATTGATGTGTTTGAAATGAGAGAAGAATGGGAGAAGAGAAGAAGAAGGAAAATGGTTTTATCGTTCTCAGCCTGCAATGTTACCGACGCAATAGCGACGAGATAGCGACCACAAACAACACAAATCTCGGAAACAAACAAACACAATACCGACGACTTCGCGACGACCGGCGACGAACAAGAAACAAACACACATACCGACGATTTACCGACGACCAGCGACGAAACATCGTTTGATATGCTTTTACCGACGAAGTACCGACCACATTGCGACGCAAAACGTCTCTTCCGTACGACGTCGCTAAAAGGCAGTCCGTCCAGTTCCCATGCTTTCAACTTACGATGTGTTGCGTCGCTAATTCGTCGCTATGTCGTCGCTGATTATTTACCGACGTTTTTACCGACGAAACCACGCGATACGTCTCTTCACATTATTCGACGCGTTTCGTCGCTACTTCTACTACTCTTTTCTTTTCCGTCGCCAAGTAGTCGCTGCAGCAAGTTCAGTTCCCAAGGGTTGCATCGTACGATAAATATACGTCGCAAATTCGTCGCTACGTCGTCGCTAAAACAGCCGAAAGGTCATCACTGCACATTCCTAACGGTTGACAAAACGTCGCTATGTCGTCGCTATGTCGTCGCTAATTTTACTATTTATACCCCTCATCCCACATATACATACACACATATAAGGTTATAATAATCAAAATATGCTGCGTCGTTTTAAAAGAACCCCAATGCGTGGTGGACGGGCAATCAGTGCCCCTCCAGAAGGGCCTCCTCCTCCTCAAGTACCATCGGTTGAGCGAGAAGGTTCCGTATCTGTCTATGGCCCACCGCAGCATCAGAGTGATCAAGAACAAACGCCGGTGCAGGACGCCGACTTCTGTATGCTGATGGCAAACATGCAGCAGCAGTCGCGGCAACTGCACAACATGACTAGAAGGCTGCGGAAGATGAAATTTAGATATTACAAGCTCAAGCGCCTTCTCAAAGAGTTTGCGGAGAATGTCGCGGCCACTCTTTCGTCCGATGACGAAGAGTGAACGGCACATCTCCGCATCTCTTTTTAGATTTTTTTTATTTTTTCGTTTGATAATGTAACTTTTTATTATTGAATGAATGAGTATTTTTCCCAATCACCGCTTTCTTTTCCTTAATCAATATACGTTTTAATTTTCGATGTATCTGCGACGACACAACCGACAAATCGAATTACGAACGGAAAGTAAACAAAACATTTGCCACATGCGGGTTTCATTGACAAAAAAAACGATGATACACAACGCCAAGAACTTACTAAACGACGAATTTATTTTATTTGGGCTAATTTTAGCGACACAATTGCGACGACATAGCGACGTAGCGTTACAAACTAAATAGTGACGATTAAAAACACACAGAGTAGCGACGAGACACCGACAAATCACCGACGTAATTCACTTGACTGACTATTTTTCTTTTAGCGACAACGAATTTCATCGTACTTTCATCGCAATTAGCGACGACATTAGTTTTGTCGCACAGTCGTCGCTATTACCGACGAAACAACGACTATACGTTGTTCGTCGGTGATTTTTTTCGTCGGCAAACCACAATTTTTTGTGGTGTGTGGTTCTAACACATGACTTCAAAGTCACAACGCTTTAACCTTACTAGTTAAGGGGAGCATGTTATGTGCATTTAGCATTCTTTCTAATAGATGGTTTAGATGATGAAACAGTAACGGAATAACAGAGGATGCTTACCCAAAAATTTATAATAAAATATTTTTTTTCAGTAATCATAAGTACTTCCCTGCATTTATTAATTTGGTCCTCTTTTGAAATTTGAGATTTTCTACATTAAATTCTATATTGAGTTTTCTTTATAGTTCAAGGAATTTGTTTCTGATTTTCTTTTAGTTTATGAATCATGCTATTATAATTTGATTCAAACAGATATTAATGCCTACTAATTTGAAGATCTCATCTTTTTAAATTTATTTCATTTATATAAACTCCGTGTCTTTTTTGGGTTGATTTTACAAAATATCAATAATCAGATGGCATTCAAAATCACCAATTCAACTAAAAACTCTATGAGCAGTGTAGTTTAAAACCCTTTTCTTGTCTAGGTTTTGTAGATAGACCAACCACTAACATAAATGGTTCACTGTTGGACCATCTTGTTCCTTTCGGTTTTTAGAACTTTTCTAGCAAAATGGTTGAACCCAACCCCAAAGTCCCCCCATACTCTGACCCGACGAAGCAGCTTGGAGGATGTAAATCAGGTATTCAGCGGCCCGCTAAGGGTTTCTATTTTTAGAACTTGGTTTTACAAGTAGTGTTTATGCAATCTTATCTTGACCTGGTCAATGGATGATCATCATCTTCCTCTATTATATTTAAAAGAGATGGAAGGCACAATAACGTGAGTTTTCTGATTGAACCATATTACACTAAATGGGTGAAACAATTAACATCTTCCAAATCCGGCATCTATAAGTACACATCACAACACAACAATCATACTCAGTATGTAGTAACGACAGCAAAAGCCATCGCTAGAGTCTGGGAAGGCTGAGAGGCAAGCAAACAACAATCCCATCCCAAGAGATAGAGGGTTGCTCCTAGTGAGGTCTACGGTTCTATATGTACCTGCATAGATGACAGAATAATAAGAATACTGTGTGTTAGTGTAGAGATTTTAGTAAACACAAGTAGAAATTTTTCGATATTAAAATAGTCATTCTATATGATCATGTCAATGTATATTTAAATCTTATTAGAATGTTAAATGGTATATGCCATAATTGAATCACTTGCATGAGAATATACTTAAGACACTGAGTTAGCAGATTTTCTGCCACGTAAAAGTAGTGTAAAACTCAACTGAAAAGAAACCTTTCTGAACAGTACCAGATCGCGCTCATCTAAAGTTTTGCTTGTTGATTAATGTATTGAATTTAAGATGATGTATTAAATAATAAATCTGACACATCAAGAAATTGTAATTAATCATATACCACATAACTAATTGGATCTACCATGTATTTTTGTTAGCGTATATGTAATGAAACATAACTTTCACTGTGTAAAAGTACAATCCGCTAGTAGAAAGAAAAAAGAAAAAGTTGAACTACATTCAAACTGTGGATTAAGAGCATTTGTGAGTTCATTAAACTGTCTGGTGCTTAACTTATACGCGAATATGTTGATGGAAACACTATAATGCGTATAGATACGAAAATTATATTTCAATGCCACTCCCCACTGAAAGTGTTGAAACTTGGGTTTACATGAGGTGAAGCTCATATCCACTCAAAATCTTAAGGTTATAGGTGATGATATCTCATCCGCAAGGCAATAAGTAATGTATCTCATCCTCATATAACTCGTATATTTTATTTGAAAGTGGGCAATATGGAACTATATTCTCAATACACGCACTCACGTGGCAATGTGGCTTGACATACACATGCGTCTTAGACTCCCTCCCCTCCCCCTAATCACAAACCACAATTAGGCATCAACATTTGGACTTGGGTGAGGAGAGACAATAAATGGTCAATAATGGGCTAGACAAGGTGTGAGTCCATATTTTTAAATCAGCTCTAATACCATGTTGAAACTTGGGCATACATTAGGTGAGACTCATATCCAATCAAAACCTTAAAGCAATAGATGGTAATACATCATCCTCATATAACTCATGTATTTTATCTTAAAGTGTGCGATGTGAAACTATATTGTCAATAAAAAAGGATTGTGACAATGCATGATGTTTACAGGTGTCCTTGACAATTGATGTATTTTAATTTTCTTCGCGAAAGAAAGAAAGAGACAATAGATTTAAATGCTTCTAGTTTTTAGGTTTCGGTTAAGCAGTTCATCAATACGGCTGTTAGCTAAACAAAAGTCTCACTATATAGAAACATATATAAAGCATACGTAAAAAATGGATATTATAGATTTCATCAAACTTTCCTTAAAAAAAAGGAAAATATTTTCATCAAACTTAGAAAAAATTGATCTTTTGGTCTTATGTGGTTTGTCAAATTTATTCCTAAATCCTCTTTATTTTTAACTCTGATATTTTGGTATTATGTTGTTGACACGCTGATAAGAATATACTTTTTCATTTTGTGTAAAAATATGAGAGGAAAAGGCCATGTTTGAAAGTAGGAAATGTATTTGGCCCCATTTCACTAGATGTGAGTTTTCTTAAGTTTTCTTTGACATTTGATGGTGTTGTTGTTTTATTTTATTTTATTTTATTTTATTTTATTTTATTTTTTCCAAAGAGAGAAAGATACACTAATTTGAGTCTGGGAAGTAATTACTACTATCTAGGTTGGTTAAGCAATCTGTACAACGTTTCCGATGTACAAAGCTCATACGTTTGCATAGAGTCTGAAGAAAAATTGAATCGTTTTATGATCTGATGTACGCAGTCTTACCTTCTTGAGTTGCCATTTAGAATCTAACAAATTGTAGATGTGAAAATTGAGTCAGGGGTGACATCGTTGGGTTCAGATCTTCTCACCGGTCCCCTCCACTGCTGCCACGTATCGCGTGGTTGGGAGTGCGGTGACTCAACACGCGGTGAGAGATGTCATCCGGACATCGTTAGGCTGCAAATTGGTATTTCGTTAGTATTTCAATAATATCGATATAACCATGCTGGAGGAAAACAATTTTAGAATGCCTGAAAAAATGAGTAGTTCTACATTCCTGCCAAGACATCCTCTTATTATATTTTTTTGTAAAAATCTTATAAATTTTTTTATTAGAAATTGTAGAATAATTTCAAAAAAACCTACAAAAGATGTGTCCAACCTTTAACACGCGGAATGTCTTTCTACATCGGATGAGATCCTAGGAGGCTAAAAGTGAGGCTAAAAATGAGGTCTCAAATCATGTATCGCCACGTGTATAAAAGCAAGGGGTTGCAATGGTAATGCAACTTTACCGAATAAAAGCTGCTAATAAATAAGTTTACATATGAATCGAGAACCTCTATATCCACTACCAATTTATGGGAATTTTTCTCCCTAATTGATGCTGAACTTAAGTGTCGAATATAATTCCTACTTCTTGTGAGATTTATTTTAAATTGCAATAGCCTCTTGCGGTTGCACAGGGTCGGAGAAGGGGTCGGTTGCTTTGCGATCTGATGTATGTAGCATTATCCTACATTTTGTGCAAGAAGCTGTTTCCGTAGCTCAAACGCGTGACTTTAAAGTCACAAATCAGCTACTTTATCAGTTGCTCAATGTCTCTCCATCTTATTTTAAATTTAAGGTAATAGTTTAATTAGTTTTTAGACTGGACTATTATATTAATAGATTATATGCATATTTACATTCTAGCGGTCTACAAAAAAAGATTGAATAAAAAATAAACACATTTCTTTACTAAATCCTTGCGAGTTTTTCTTCTAGAAATTCGTCATCTTGGACTACGAAATTAAGAAAGTTCCCAATTATGAATTATTTAATTTTCTTTCAATGTCATAGGCAAATATACATACAACACATATATAGTTCTCGTAGAATCTGATGACGAAGTCGATCTAGAAAACAAGGAAGCTGTAGAGCAATCACATGCGCCCAACCATATGAATGAATCTTCATGATATTTTCTTATGCATTTGTTTGATGATGACGTCATTGTTATATTTTTAATAAAAACTTGTCACGTTGAATCTATCCTTTTTTATTACGACATTTTAAAAATAAAATTATAGTGGAGATTCGAACTCGAATCTCTAGAATAAAAAAAATGTTATTCAACTATTATAACAAAATTCCGCTTTCCGAAAATTAGAAAAACCTCTCTGAATGAGCACAGACCAAACCGGCAGTCAAATAGAATTCTTTTAGAACGGGTCATTGACAAATAGATTTGGGTAAAAGGCTAATTTTTCAATTAACTTTATAATAAAGTAAGAGTGAATGAATGTTTATACATGACAATTCGATGGATTTCCCCGTTGTACGTTGGCATATGGAGGAGTCTAGGAGGTTTGTGTCTACTTGCACCTCACCTACGTAGATAGGAATCCTTTCCAGAAACTATACCTTTAAAAAGACGTTTCTGGTTTATTAGTCTTCTTTGTATTTGCACAGGAATTAGAAAAGGGACAAATCGTAGATAGGAACACTTTCGAGAAACTATACATTTAAAAAGGTGTTTCTGGTTTATTAGGCTTCTTTGTATTTGCACAGGGATCGGAAAGGGGACAAATCGTGGCTTCTTTGTATTTGCACATGGATCGGAAAGGGGACAAATCGTGGCGATCTGATGTACGCAGTCTTACCTTACATTTTGTGTAAGAGGCTGTTTCCGCAGATTGACCCGTGACCTCAATGTTACAAAACAGCAATCTTACCAGTTGCTACAAGGTCCACCCTCTTTATAAACTATTCATTTATTTGAGTTTAATTTACACAGGAAAAACAAACTTACTTTATTCCAAAACTTGGCTTACATAGTTGCAGTAGACCTAACTTAAAGGGCACAATAAATTTGACTACTAAGCACGCATTTGTAGATCTGGACTCTTAGTTTACCTACTCGTACTGGTTGGTTGTTTCCCTTCATGTACACCTTTTGTGTTTAAAGATTAAAAGAAATAAATATAACATCATAAAAACTACATAAACTTAAACTACGAAGGTTCAAATAGTTTCGACATACACGGCGGCATCAAAAAAGAAAAACTTGGACATACACAAGTTTGCTTGATATATATATATATATATATATATATATATATATATATATATATATATATATATATATATATATATATATATATTGTTAGCTCCAAGAATAGAAAAGACCAGCTCAAAAGTTAATAAAAAATGAAAAATAAAGATCGACAGAGAAAATATCAACGGCTATATTGATGGTTGGGGAGGATCCCCTCACCACAAGGGGGTGCGGTGACGCGTGACCGCGCGACACGTGGCAACAAGGGGGTGGTGAGGCTAGATGCATGTGACCTTCATCTAGTTTCACCACCCTCCTTTGCTGCCACGTGTTGCGTGGTCACAAAGGGGTGAGGAAATTGGAGGTGAGGAGATCCCAACCCTGATGGTTGAGACTTGAGTTCTGAGGTTAGGATCCTCTCACCCATTTCTTCTCATCCTACTCTCTCCATCGCACGACACATGACAGTAGAGGGTGGTGAGGCTAGATGAGGATAATCCGCATCTAGTCCTACCACCTTTGCTGCCACGTGTCGTACGGTGGTAGGTAGAGTGAGGGGAAATGTGGTGAGAAGATCCCGTATCGAAATTCTGTATGGGATCTATGCCTTCTAAATGCAAAACTACCGACCTACCAATAGAATAAAGAAACTTTCAAATAATTCTATTCCAGAAATTGGTTAAAAAGACAATAATCAGTTTAAACTCCTTGGTGATCAGATATAAATTTAAAACGATAAATCAATGGGCCAACAAAAATCCAATTCTCGTGTGTTGTGGACAGCTGCCTACTGCACCACGGTCTTTTTTTTTTTTTGGTTTGTTTTTCTGTGTCAAGTTTTTTATTATTATTTTTTCATGTTAGTTATGCAATGTAACCAGTAGCTGGAAGAACAACAAACATTACCCCCATTACCTTAGAGGCTCCTGTCTATGTTAGAGTATGTAGGAGTCAAATATACACAATCATACACATGTGTTAGAACACACAGAGATTCTTTTCTGATAACTCATAATGAAAATTGTGTGTCGATCAACTGCTACTTCACGATATAAGAAACGCAGCTAATTTAGTGAGTCATTTTGTTTTATTTTATCATATTCTAAAATTAAGAAAAAATGTGTCCTTGATTCTATTGGAAATGGAAAGATGTAATGTAACGAGCGATGTAGTCAATAGCTAGTTGACTCCATATTTAGGCTCCCTGGTCGATCTTCTGTTGCATGATTGTCTGAAAGGGCAATTTCATAAATTTTTGGTCTGAGGATTTGTACTGCATTATTTCAATAGAGCTATTTGGAGTAATCAAATTAGGACCATTCAATAGCTTATTAGGTGGGAATATATAGGCTCATGTCTCCTAAAAGATGCTGGTCAAAGCCTAAAGACATGACACAGACCATTAATACAATAGTTTTCCGGACTCTAACCTGCAACGTTTAGATGACAATCTGACACTCGAATACCAATTAATCTATAGGTCTAATGTTCATTCCCATAGGGATCAATTAGATGGGATGAGATTCAGCCGAGGGAGAATGTTGTTATGGCAGTGGAGACATACACAAGTTACTAGATTATGATTTGTTTATTCACATATGTGTAATGTGTTAAGTGTACTTAGTGATATATAATATATCTATTGGTCATGTTTTAAGAGAATGTATATGGGCAATGGGCTTTTAAATGTATTTTTAATAGTAAAAACTACTTATACGAATTAAAAAAAATACCCCAAACAATACCAAAACGATCCAGGAGCACTTTAGACGATACTGCCAGTCATTTTTTTTTCTTCCTCCGGTGTCACTTTTCAATCACCACTTCTTCCACTGCCGCCTTCACTATCTCCTCTCTCTCTCCCTCCTCTCTTTCTTCTCCGAACACCATCTACATTCCTTCAATTCCTCTGAAATTACCACAAATCGATTTTTCAAATTCATTCTCGAAGTGCAGAGCAGAAGAAGCAGTAAAGCAAAATCAATCGCATGAAAAGGCAGAATAAAGATCGTGGACATGTCTCATGTATGTCTGCATGGGAGCCACATGCACATGGTGGTCATGGATTCATGATTTTAACTGTCCTAAAAGTAGAACTGAATGAATCATTTCTAATTCACTCTGGTCATTCTCCGTGTATTAAAAGTTCATAGTCAGCTTCCAGACAATAGTCCAGTTGATATTTAAGTTGAGATTTATTCTAAGAAGTCAAAAGTTCGATTCCAAGAACGCGCACTTTGTGTAGGTAACTGCGTAAGATCTCACTCAACCTCCACACATGTTCCTTGTACCTGGGGTGGTGAGAATTCTGTAGTGATGGATTTCACCTTTTACTCTAAAGTTCATAGTCTATTTTTATTGGATCATGTGTTTAAGTTTCGTATTTTTTTATGATAGAATATTAGATCATTTTTGCTCGGATCATGTTCTCAATCTATGTTTATTCAAAAATATCATACTATATGCATTATTTCAATATCAAAACATTTATGTGTAGACAAAAAAGTTTCTTCTAAAAAAAAATTCTTTGCTCCCAAAAAACTTTATTTCACCCTTATTTTCTTTAGCAAAACAATCAGGCATTTTATTGAACATGTAATGTCTCCCAAAAATGGCATGCATATCTTGAGGTGCTAATATATCTTGATGAGGTGAGCAAAGTATAATGTAAAAGTAAAATAGTAGATAATGTTAATTAATTAGTAAAAGGGAAAATATGCAAGGATATACTCTATAGTTCCATTCATTAGTCTACACTATTTTAGTTGACACTTTCATGTTGTAATATTACGATAAAGAATATTATTATAAAAGATACTATTACTTAATATCTGAAATTTTAAAAAATTAATATTAGTTTATTAGAAATTGATCCTTAAACATTTCCACGCCATCAATTTACTATGTTCACGTTTGAGTCTTCAGAGAATTTATTTATAGTTTTATATTCTATAGTTTGAACGCTAAAACCAATGAAAGCAGGCTATGACGAATTTAGTGGTGTATCATTATTAATTTTACGGGTTTCAGATAGGGGAGTAATAAAATGTGACAAAATATAAGGCCTCCAATTACGTGCTGCCACGTGTACAAGCCAACTCTTTTCAAAAAACAAAAAAAAATTAAACATCTTCCTTTTCTTATACACGTGACAGCGTGCGATTGGAGGCCTCATATTTTGCCCCACTTTCTATCTCTCCTGATCTGAACCCCTAAATTTAGATACTATGTAGTTGACCACCTAAATTTATTGAGGTAATGTTGATATAAACACTAGTATATGAAAGAATAAGGACACTTATATATTCTCGTACAAAGAAAAGAATAAGATAAGAAATGGAATTGAGGTTATTATAGATGTCTCATTAAAAGACAAAGTAATAGGTGTTATTAGTAACACAGATAGCATTTAATGAGACATCTACCAGTGTTTATATCAACACTGGTATATGAAAGAATAAGACACTAGTATATTCTCGTACAAATAGACATGTAGGTAAATAAAGAAGGATTACAATGAGGTGCACGGTAGATTCAATTTCAAAAACAAGAACGATTGAAGGGGGATTAATTTTTGATTTCACAACAGTGTATGATTTTATAATGGATAATACATTTTTTTCACTGATTACATTCAGAAATAGACCAAATAAGTTGCAGATAGACTTTTTCATGACTCGTAGAAAAGATATAAAGGGCTTTTTAAGGACTGCAAGATGATCACATGAGAAAGTTTAGTAATGCAACATCATAGTATTAGTGTTCGTATTCGACATAAAAGATTGAAAAAACAAAGACTTGTAGAATGAATTATTTGTCACAAACACGCCGAGATTCCATAATAACATATATAAAACGATACGTCTGTTTTGAACAAATATAAAACCATATTTAAAGTGAATAGATAAATTGTCATGTGAAACGATAAAAAATATTATCACGTGACACTGGAGCCATTATGCAAATATGTCAATATCTCACGACAGCTACTCTTAAACTATTTTATGGTCCATATATATATATATATATATATTTTCTTTATTTTTTAAGCGATACGACTTTTGAAGTCAAGGTGATCCACAAAAAGTAAACAATAATTATATGATTATCATATCATTAAGTTTCCAAGTGAAGCGTATAATCACACAATCTTTTTAAACGAGTTGGGTATATATTTTTTAATCTTTGTTTCTTTTTCTTTTCTTTTAATTTGACACATTGACAAATAAAATTTATCAAAAACTTAATAAAATCATCCCACATATTATGGTTCTTTCCATTTGTACTATATGACTTGGACAAAATTTGAAAAAAGCGTAAGTATTTTTCATTGTTTCTTAACTAATTAAATCTAAAAGATATAGCAAAAGGACCAATCAACATATAAATATTTAACTTTTCTTAAATGTCCATATTTTATTAAATCACAAATTACTGAACGAACAATTACAACAACACATTATCCTATTGTCTTAGAGACTCCCGTCTATGACAGGTCATGGAGGTCAGATGTACGCAATCATACCCATGTTTAGAAATATATAGAGGTTGTTTTCCGATGACCTATAATGAAAATTGATTCAAGATGTATCGATCAACTGCTATTTTACAATATAAGAAGCGCAGCCAATTTAATGAGCTATTTTATTTTATTTTATTCTATCATATTTTAAAATGAATGAAAAATATTTTTCGTTAACTTCAACGATGGCATATGGTCAAATCACTACCTTGTCAAACAGTTATCAGGAAAGCAAAATGCTAAAAAAAGTTGGCATCATCAAAGCTTCCAGGTTTAACCTCTTTAAAGGGTCTGGATCCCCTGACCGTGCACTTTCTTATCCCTTTGCGACCGCCTGCCACGTGACAGCAGAAGAGTGGTGAGGCTGGATGGAGATGACCTCCATCCAACCTCATCACCTCCGGACTGCCACATAGCGAGCGGTCCTCTGTTACCGTCTATGTGGAGGGGTCAGGAGATTTCGCTCCCTTTAAAGGTGGTTATTGGCGTGAACTTTGTATGATCAGATCCCTTTTCTTAAAATTATTTTGATACCATTCTTCAAGTTTACATAGTGACAACCCCAACCCCAACCCCCGATCTGGACCCTATTGATAGTTGTCAAGCTGAACTGGTTAAGGCTCACACCTGTTACCTACAGGATAGAATGAAACTGAACTGATCAAGCTGAACTGTGCTACGGTCAGTGGTGAGGTCTAGTAACATTGATTGTTACTGACCGAGGTGGAAGTACTTGTCGTATCCAGCCGTCACTTTTCCCTCTCAAAATAAGTTATAAAATTTATCAGCAAATGCAATTGACTACACGCAATTATTACATTTTTTTTTTGGAGATACCATTGTTCACATTTCTTAAAGCTCCAAAATAAAACCAGACTTCGTATCTCAGCTACTAAAACCAAGGTTTTCTGTCTATATAAAACGTGGCTTGAAGGTTATATTGTCGTTTGCTTTATGCTTCTCTTTTGTTCTGAGCAAGAAAAACATCGAAAAAGAGAATAGACACTCTAACTGATGATGTCGGATTGTATCACCAAGTATTTGTTTGATGTGGTGGGTTATGCCGTTAGATCTCCGTCAGTTGTCTGTACTAGGCGACTAGCCGAACTGCACAAAGAAAAAGGATCAGAGGTTCCGGGATCTATGGCCCCGGGGTAATACCTCCGACGGTCAAGTCAGTCAAGCCCATTTTTTGGAGAGGTTTATATACTTATGAAAGTCTGTAGGTAGAGGTTTTCTGGTAAACCTGTAATTTCACCGTGAGGAAGACGAGTTACTGTAGTAAGTTGTGAAATGTAGCTTCTTTTTTCTCTCTCCTGTTTCTCTGCCTTTTTTATATGGCGGCTTGGGTCAATGCATGGGCAGAGCCCGGAAATCGTGACAGGCAAGGAGGTCATTCGGATGACTCCTGCTCTTGCATGCTCGCCACGTGGCTCGGTACTGAGCTGAGTAAGCTAGTTTGGGACACCTGGCTGGGAATTTTACCTGGTAGACTTACCCAGGGTAAACTCCTAGAACTGAGGTCAAGTCCTCTAGAAGTACTCAGAAGTGCCCGAGGTGACTTAAGTTGTGGGGTCAGCTTGCCGAGATGAAATTGGCCGACTTCAAAGAGTATTGGTAGGCCTCTTGTGATGTTCGCGGCTGACGTCACCAATGTGATCCGAGATCATCGGGTAGATCGGATCTGAGGCCGAGATCAGCTCTTTGGCCGAGGTGGGACCTTCAGGCCAAGGTGAGACCAGCGGGTCCAGATGGCGCTGGGGCCGTGTGGCCGAGATGGCGATGGGACCGTCTGGCCGAGATGGATTGTTTGTCCGTATATGAGCTGGTCAACCTCCGGGCCGACCCGCGGGACTTAACATTTTTACGCTCATACATAACCGTTGACCGTTATTGACTAACGGGAGGGTATTTTGGCTCATCACTAACAATTGCATAATGACATTAGGAAATTCACTTATCAAAATTGTATATAGTGACACATTTGTTGAAACGTCGTACTTAAGGTAGTACTATACATTAAAAACACAAAAGTAGCTCGAGTTATGATATTAGTTTAATAATTTTGTCATATAAAAATAAATACATTTGTGACATATTTGTAGCTATTAGTAAAACCAGGCCTAAGATGGTTTTACAGGCTATTGATTTGCCACGTATAATTTGTGTAATATACTGTCCTACAATGAAAATGAAAATGAAAATATATATATATATATATATATATATATATATATATATATATGATACATAAATATGAATTTAAATGACTAAGGTCGACTTAGTTAACTATTTTTTTTAAGGGACATAGGGTCCGAGCAATATTAGTCTTTTCAATTTTACCTTGAAAACAAAGAGGGGGAAAAGACATTACGCGTAAGTATTATAGGCAAGTCTTTTCGTCGTTTTCGAGCCACGAATGGTAAAATTGACTTTTACTTTAGAATAGTATCGAGACGTGATTATCTCACCTGAATTCCTTCACCTCACTGTCCCCTACTGTTAGGTGTGAAAGGTGGTGAATGAATTTGGGGTGAAAGGATCTAAACCCGTCCATACATGGTTTTATATGTTCCAATTTGATTTTCATGATGTTGATATGTTATTTTAGACTAAATTTTGTTACAAAAAATAGATTACTAAAAGAAGAAAAAAAAATAAACCTCTTCACATGGTAGTAATAATAAAAACCATAATGTCTTTTAGACATCAATTCATATTTTTTTAGCTAAGAAGCTACTGAATACCTAATTTGTATTTTTACAATATTTTTAGGGCTAGAATGATAAAACAATTTTGAGTTAGATACAACCTCTAATAGCTGAAACTGAAAAACCATAAAAGAGATATTTTATTTATCGTAAAAACATTGTCACAATTGACTTTTCAACAAAGTTTAAATTATACTAGATTAAAAGATCGACTTTAAAAATATTTATAGGACCACAAGAGTATTTTACAGTGTTTTTTTTTTTTTTGAATGATGGTGGTAGTTTGTTGGATATGGTCAAATTAGCACAACCAAATACAAGTACGAAGAAATAGCCCTACAAATCCTCCAAGCCATAGTCCAGACAGTATTCGAATAGCAGATTACATTCTAAATGGCGTATATTCGAATTCGGATAACCGCAGTGTGTTTAGAATCTTTCATGCATTTAGATTTTGACCCGCATCTTATGGAGACCTGAACTCATGTCTTCCTATCTAAGCGATTGTTAAACAATCTTGATTTGTTTCTTCTACACAGAGATTAGATCATTATAAACCTAGTATCATCGGATTTGACCTTTTCACTTAGAAGAAATAGCCCTAGAAAGAAATAAAATTAGTGGGTGGATCGTTGAAAAGGGGGGGGGGGGGGGGGGGGGGGACCATTAAACATTGAAACGAGATTCACAAAGTCTGCATTTTTTCCAATAACCTCGCCCTATATATACACCCAACGGCGGCATTCACTTTCCCATATATTTCTTAACCAAATTTATTTCTTTCAATTCAACTATAATCTTCATTTCTCTGACTCCCTCTTTTCTTCCTCCCACCAAATTCAGAAGTCATTCCATCTTTTTCTCCCCCTCTCTTGATTCTGTGCTAGAAACTCAGAAAAATACCCTTCTTTTTTTTCTGGGTTGATCTATTATTTCTTTTTAATTTGTTTGTTAGCTGCAATTTTTCATCCTCCAAAAATGGCTGCTCATCCCAAGAATGTGGGTATTCTCGCAATGGAAATATATTTTCCTCCCACTTGCATTCAGCAGGTAAATAAGTTCCCTTCATTTTTTTGGCCAACATAATATCCACCCTTCTTGCTAGTAGCTCCTCTAAGAGGTGGATTTGTTGACTCGATTTTTCGGCCGTAGAACACTAGATTTCGGGGGCCATGTTAATTATGTTTTGTATATTCTTGTAAAATGGATTTTTTTAGAAATCTTTAATCTGTTTTCAGAGAAGCCCAACCTGTTCATTGATATGCTAAGTCATCAAAATGGTATCTTTTGATCGAATCATTGTTTTGATTACGAGTTCTGCATCTCTTTTTCAAAAAGTTTGATTATCTTCATGTTATTGGTATGTGATCATTCTTGATGTGGCCTTACTTTTTTAACTAGCATTTAAGCACATCATTATTTCTTCAAATCTTGATGACTTTTTTGGCATTTTAGTGCTTAAGGCTCCCCAGAAATTTGGGAAAAGTCTACGATTGGAAATTGCTATTAGGTTGGTGGGTGAGGATAGATGTGTTTGTTTAAAGGTTTTGTTCACTTGAATTAGTAAAACATGTTGATCTGCTGCTAACTGGCTAGCTAACTTATTTTTTCAAATTGAATACATAGAGCCGTTATTGAAGCTGTACTACCTTACTACCAAATTTAGAGTATTCTTTACTTGCTTTTTATTGGATTAATGCTTTTGTATCTATATTGTTATTATGCTTGTTCAGGATCTGTTAGATGTACTTAATGTCCTTGCATTCTATTGGCGATGTAGGAAACTTTGGAGGCTCATGATGGAGTTAGTAAAGGGAAGTACACCATTGGGCTTGGACAAGATTGCATGGCATTTTGCACTGAGGTCGAAGATGTCGTCTCAATGGGGTAAGATCTTTTACTTTTAATGGTTGCTTCAGATGATGTATCTTTGGTTTAGCAATTAGTAGATCCAAATAAGACTAGCACCTGATCACAACATCAAAATTTTGAAACAACTTTTATGGCACCTCACTTGAACCTTGTTTACATCCTGTGTGTTGGGACCCCTTAGGATTTCTTTAATAAAATGCTTTTGTGGATCTAGTGATTATGGTGCTTGTAAGCACTCCTTCGGGTTTGTGCGCCGAGAAATGTGCTTAGGCAGATATTGCTGATAAGCACATGTGTAGGTAAAGTAAGTGCTTGCTAGGTATGAGACCAGTCTGAGTAACCAAATAATAAAGAACGAAAAAAAAATCAAAATAACATAAAAGCACATGAAGTGAGAGAACACAAAGAGGGGGCTCTTAGATGACGAGGCTGCGACCAAAATCTCTAAATTGGCCACAGTTACGAGTTTGGGAGAAAAAAATGATAAGGAGACGGTTACCTTCTGTTACCTTTATAGCAATCAGCATTTTCAGCTTTTAGTACGCCAAGTGCTTTGCGAGCAGTTTACTTGCATAGGCAGAGACAGGAAGGCTCTTACGTCTCAGTTGCACTTACAAATGACTAGTCATTGCATACTTATAGCAATTAAATGTATTCAAAAAAATTTCTCTGAAAATGTAAAATCTAATCTGGCATGGTGAGTTTTGGGTGGAATTGATCGTGCTTATGCTGAAAGTTACCTGAATTCATATGTTTTTGCCTATTTGGTTTCCAGCTTGACAGCAGTAACTTCACTTCTTGATAAGTATAATGTTGATCCTAAGCAAATTGGCCGGCTAGAAGTTGGAACTGAGACTGTTCTCGACAAAAGCAAGTCCATCAAGACATTCTTGATGCAAATATTTGAGGTGCTAATGCTTGCTTTTTTTCCCTTATGATGAATTACCTTCTCATCTTAACTGTTAAATAAACTTGTTAGAGAGAAAGTAATTTACATGCTTTAGACGCCCTCTCATGTGTGGATGTACCACGTGCACACCAGTGGCAGAGAATAGCAGCAGCTGTGATAGACTACAGCTGTAGTATGAATTTTATGAAAATGGATATAAATGGTAAATTATCATCTCGTCTAAATGCTTATCTGTTAGGGAGAAGAATAATTTATAAATTTAACACTTTCCTTCAATGTACTGGGCCACGCCAGTTTTCTGACTTTATGCTTACTGCCAAATTAGTGAGTTGGTATGCTGTGTTCGCCCAATAATAAGAATATGTGTTATTTGCAGTATATGTTTACAAAATCCTTTTTTCTTAAATTTGTCATGCTATTGTTATTATAACTGTTATCATGTTAAAGATTTACAGGCATGGGATAATAACATTGTCATTTCACCTACAATGGCAACTTTATATTGGGTGTCTGAATTTTTATCTCTTGTTGCTGGACTTATCATTTTACTTGGCCAATTAGCAGTGCCAACAACTTACTTGTGGGATACTTGTATATGGAATTCATCTAATGCTTGTTATGTATTGCGCAATAATTTTAAAATTTTCAGGACCATGGAAACACTGATATTGAAGGTGTTGACTCTTCAAATGCATGCTATGGTGGAACGGCGGCTTTGTTTAACTGTGTAAACTGGGTGGAGAGTAGTTCTTGGGATGGACGTTACGGACTTGTTCTATGCACAGACAGTGCGGTAATTATCATAACATTCTTATTTGTTTCCATGTACTTGCTGTAAAAAAACAAACAAACAAACAAACAAAAGAACTTACTGCAGAGGTAGTCTTTAGAGCTTTTGATTTTGGACGCAATACATTTTTCTCTTGTGGATGGAACTTTAGTTAGAATATTATCTGTGAATATTTTTTCTTTTCTCAGTGATAAAAGATAATACTCCATGACACGCGAAAGTCCTGATTGAAATGTTTGTGTAACAGGTGTATGCTGAGGGACCGGCTCGGCCAACTGGAGGAGCTGCAGCTATTGCCATGCTCATAGGACCTGACGCTCCTATTGCATTTGAAAGCAAGTTGAGGGGTAGTCATATGGCCCATGCCTATGATTTTTACAAGCCTAATCTTGCCAGCGAATACCCTGTAATTTTTACTCCTCGTCAATCTGTTTTCTTGAGATTTTCTGCATGTTACCTGTGTTCCACTAGAGCCTTGATCACAAGTCAAAATATAAACAACCTTGCATATGCTAGGTGAAATAAGACTTCTGATCTTGTGACTAGGAAAATCAATATATGACTACAATGTCAATTTTCCTGATCTCTAGTAGCTGCTTCAATAGCGGCAGGATCCATGGAATATGCTCATACCTCACCAGTCATATGATGCTCCTTTTATCTAAATTTACTGCTTTCATTCCCTTCTAAGTGTTGAGTCAGCTCTGGGCACAAGTCATGTAAAATTTCTCTGTTTCTCCGATTTCATGCTCATTTAAATGTGAATGTGTTTCAAGGTTGTGGATGGCAAGCTTTCACAAACTTGCTACCTTATGGCACTTGATTCATGCTACAAAAGCTTCTGCCACAGGTAGGTTCCGTACTGTGCACACCTTTGATTTCGGTGGATATTGAAGGAATTTTTTCAACCATGGTTCTAAATTTCTTGAATGTTGTTTTGTCTGTAGATATGAGAAACTTGAAGGCAAGCAATTTTCGATTAATGATGCGGCATATTTTGTCTTCCATTCTCCTTACAACAAGGTAAGTTTCTTACATAATTAATTATCTCATCTGTGCTTGTGTTGTTGGATGTTGATATGATGTTATTGGAAGACAGTTGATTCACTAATGTTAACGACATTCTGCAGCTTGTGCAGAAGAGCTTTGCTAGATTGTTGTTCAATGATTTCTTGAGAAGTGTCAGGTATATACTCCATACTGAGAGGATTAATTGTAAAAACCATTGCCTTATCAAAGAGCTTTTGTTGAACCATCTTGTCACCATGTGAACAAAATGCATATTCTTGCAAGGTCAATACGAGAATATTCTTTGATTATTTGGCTGAAAGCAATGTATCCATTCCCGCAATCAGATTCTCTAAATTCTGAAGCGGGTCTTAAATTTAAAGCTTGCATACTCTCATTAAGGGTGATGGTAATTCTCAAAAAGCCTAAAGGACGACCGAACTTCATGTTTCTCAAATTGCAGTTCCATTGACGAGGCTGCTAAAGAAAAGCTGGAACCTTTTTCATGTTTAACTGGGGATGAAAGCTACCAAAGCCGTGATCTTGAAAAGGTTCATGCCTACTCTTTTACACTTTCCTCCATTGTTCTACATCCTTCGACGTGTTTTCAGCTCGACTCTTCCAAAGCACTCCAATTCTCCATAAAGTAGGGAGAAGAAAGTAACAATATAGTCGACGTT
Organism: Eustoma russellianum; assembly: GCA_036186865.1. Classification (NCBI taxonomy): domain Eukaryota; kingdom Viridiplantae; phylum Streptophyta; class Magnoliopsida; order Gentianales; family Gentianaceae; genus Eustoma; species Eustoma russellianum. Next base: position 2,799,713 of record AP025071.1, read on the forward strand.
TTGTGCAGGCAACTCAGCAAGTTGCAAAGCCGTTTTATGATGCAAAAGTTCAGCCAGCAACTTTAGTCCCAAAGCAAGTTGGCAACATGTACACTGCCTCAATCTATGCTGCATTTGCATCTCTCATTCACAATAAAAGTAGCACACTGGTAAAGTTTATGAACTTGTGGTACCTCTCCTTCTTTGCATTCTATTACATCCTAAATCTCCTGGTTTCTTGTGTCACCATTCTTTCCAGGCTGGACAGAGAGTGATACTTTTCTCTTACGGAAGTGGCTTGACAGCCACCATGTTCTCACTTCGTCTTCAGGAAGGCCAACATCCTTTTAGCCTGTCAAACATTGCAAAAGTGATGAATATATCAGAAAAGTTGAAGGCCAGGCACGAGGTATCGTTTCTTGTCGAACTTTTTAGACGAATCCCTGGCTCTTTTGAAGCATGTTTCAATCAGAGTGTTTCTTGTACCATCATTTGATTGCCAGATTACTTTTTGCTGAGAAGAATTTGTGCAAAATTTTTATCTTTGCAGTTCCCTCCTGAAAAATTCGTCGAAACTATGCAACTAATGGAGCATAGATATGGGGCAAATGACTTTGTGACTAGCAAAGACATCAGTCTTATTGCTCCAGGCACATATTACCTCACTGAAGTTGATTCCAAGTACAGGAGATTCTATGCCAAGAAGGCTATTGAGAACGGAATATTGGCCAATGGTCACTGAGGACTCAGTTTAACTGCTCTTCACGGTTTCCCTTTATTCAACCGCATTGGAAAATGACTGCTTTCTTTAAAGCTTAGTTTCTCTGGAGACAAAAGCATTATGTGTTCATTTTGTTGCAATTTCTACTAGTTTTCTTTCTTCTGTTTATAGTCATTGTTGGTGGTTATAATGTATTTGCTTTGATTCGCTTAGTAAATTATTCTTTGAGCCAATTAAATTGGACAAAAGTTTCTGCTGTCAGAAAGGGCCCAGCTAGAATTTTATGTAATTTGGTTGTCATTATTTCTGTAATCATTTATGTGGTTTATGGCTTTTCTTGAAAATATTTGTATTTACTTGTGAATGTGTTTCAGACAACTTTATAATGTGAGTTAAGACTAGGAATCTGAATTATATTATTTTCTAAGAGAAATAAAATGTAGGGTAAGGCTGCGTACATCAGATTGCGAAACGATCAGTTCCCTCTTCGACCTTGCGCGCAAACCTAGTGAACCGGAACGTCCTTTCAGAATAAACACAATAGAAGAGAACTTGTTGCCATAAAGTATAAATAGGTACATAAATTCTGGTTTGTAGTTGTCGATTCAAGCGAACTTTCTACCCTCCGTAATAGAGTTATTGGTATTGTTTGTATGTCGTTCATCCTCTTCAGACCTTAACGATAGTTTTTGCTGCTGTTGAGATATACTGGATATGATTGATTATTATTGTTGTATGTGCTGATTAACCTTCTGATGTCTGGATGGTTTACAATCTGATTATTGCCAAGTGCTTGTTTGCTTTGGAAAATAGTACCAGTAAGGTTAGCATGTCACTAATGTTATTATGAAGCGTATCACATAACTAATCGGGAAAAAAAATTTCCAGTCTTGTCCGTCTTTAGTTTTTGTTTTTATTTTTGTTTGAAGAACTAATCTTGTGTTAGCTAATACCAAATAAAAGAAAAAACGGGATTTGTTTTTATCTTAACTTAATTAGTGGTATAATATTGTATTATCTATGTTAAAAAAAATAGACAAAAGAATTACATACATTCATTCGAGACAAGAGGCATAAAAACTCGCCGATATGTTACTTGGAATTATGAATAAAATTGACTTCATCCAAACTACTTTCTAATACATACATACCGTGATTGCATCCATTTTTTCTTTTATGCACCTGGCTATTTCTTTCTTTATCTTTATTAAGAATACTATTAGCCCCAAAATCAATTATAATAGCATGTAAATAGAAAATGGTTTACGAAATTTTCTTTCAGAAATTATGATGCTCAAGAGAGAACAATATTATATGATGGTCCGAGAGTAACTGTTAGTCACCTACTACAGGTTATTCCTCAAACAACGAAATAGATACACTATATATATATATATATATATATATATATATATATATATATATATATATATATATATATAGAGAGAGAGAGAGAGAGAGAGAGAGAGAGAGAGAGAGAGCAGTATCATGGTGGTGGTTATGCTATTCTGTGTATTGGTCAAGAGAATTAACTACTGGTTATCATAATAGCTCCAATTCTACCATTTCAAAAATAGGCCCCAGAATATCTATTACACTGCTCACGTCACTCGACTAACTTGAACCGCTGCAGATATCCAACCGCAACTATTTAGCAGGTGAGACCATTAAGGATGTAATGGCTCCAAGGATGGCATATTTTTTTTTCTAGAGGTCCAAATCCCACCTGTGCTGACATTCTCAAGGTAATATAATCATGTCTTTTACTAGATCAAAGTGGTGGCATTGTCTTGTCTTCACCGCGCTATTTGTTTGCTCTATGGCTAGCCCGACATCACTGCACCAGGGGGTGGACATCCTTGCAGCCTGGTTTCACCCTCCGCCTACCCAGGCGACAAGAGAAGTCTTCTTTATAACATATAGTCAGGAACCTCCATGTCTGCCCCTCATGCCAGTGGCCTTGCGGCCTATGCAAGTCTGGCCATCCAACTTGGTCCTCAGCAGCCATCAAGTCTGCCACCATGGCATAATTATTATCACAATCCACCTTTCTGGTTTGCACGGTACACCAGGCGAACAAATTCTCAGAAGACTTGGCAAAAAAAAATTGACTTAAATGTATTTCCGCATGTTGTCTGCTTACACAATCAACCTATACCACGGATGCGGACAAGCATGTGGATCAAGAATTCGCATATGGTGCTGAACATGTCAACCCAACTGCTGCTCTATCCCCAGGAATGATCTAAGACGCTTCAGAACAAGTTTACGTCAACTTCCTTTGCAAGCAGGGTTACAGTGCTGCAAATCTCAAATTTGTCACTGGAGATAACAATACATGTAGGAACATTAAGCGCGGAAGAGCTTGGGATCTAAGCTACCCTTCATTCGCATTGTATGTTGAAGATCATCAACCAATCGATCCTATCTTCACTAGAACATTGACCAATGTCGGTTCCCCAACACAACATACAACTTCAGCGTGTACTTGTGGGGTGCAGCAACTAATGCAACTGTTACTGTGCACCCCTCTACGCTATCGTTCTCAGACACAAGGGAGAAGAAATCATTTACAGTGAACGTCACTGGACCGAAAATCTCACATCAACCACTTATGCGGGGTGCTAAAGTTTGGGAAAATGGCAATCAAAAGATCAGGTCCCCTATAGTGATCTACAACTACATCCCGGGGTCGGCAATGGAAGCTTCATACATGGATGAGGCCACTCAGTGCATAATGGAAAAGAATCCATTTTTCAGGGATTCTACTGAATTTCACAAAGGACCGGTTGTTGGACGCCATTAAATCATATTCAAATACATAAAATAAGGCCGGTTCGCTGGATGCCATCAAATCATATTCAAAGACAAAAAATAAGTTCTTGATTGCCTTTCTACACAAGTTTCACTGTTTTGTCATTTTGGGTACTTTCTCAGCTTTGTAAAATTTACTAAAAATCTCAATAAAATTCTCTCCTCTCTTTTCATATCGTTTACATATATCATCTCCTTACTTTTTGTACTGCTAGAAGAGATTTGGTTACCTACAGAGACCAGTTAGACGAGACCAGATCCTCTCCTAGACAAACTCCTTCTAAACCCCTACAAAACTAAAAAAAAATGGCGTAGTACGGAATAAAATTAGAAGAGGATCTGGACTGCACAAAATCCACCAGAACCATACAAACTTCTAGTACACTCAGGATTTTAAAATTTCAGTTTTGCATCACAAACCCCCTTTTTAAACTTTAATGTGTCACAGTATAATACCATCACATCCATGTGAATTTTTATTTTTAACAAACGCAACGGACTAGTGCTCACCACAACTATTTTTCTTGCTTGTTTTCATTATCAAGAGTAAAAGTTTGTAAATTGTCTTTCCAAATATTCAATAGATTGAGACAAATGTCAATTAATTTTATTCATTGGGATAACATCAATACAACAATAACATCCAATATAGAAAATGTCAATCCTGAACGTTCATGCCATTTAAAAGGAGAAAACCATATGTGGGTAGCATCTGACCTTAAAACGAAACTATATCAAATACAAAACAAACTCAAACCTGTAATTTCAAGCTACAGGGGTCTTTCGGTTTGGCTTGAAGACGTATTTAATAAGTGATTCCTTGATGGGCAACATTTCAGGGAATTCCTCGTTCAGTTTGGTGGAATCAAGCTCATTGTTGCTCCTTGGAGCAACTATCACCTTTGCCTGCTCCTCAAGAGTAAAGTTCTTCCAAGTAAAGTTTGAATCAATGTACTCTTTGTACATTTCCAAGATCTCATTGTGGCTGACCACTCCAGGATTAGTGAAGTTCCATATGCCAGTTAAGTTTCTTTTTGCCATCTCAATGGAAATGGGGAGGAGTTCATCCAAGATTGTCATTGAGTTAGGTATGTCTACAACTTTTTCGTACCTTGAAATCTTGGTAATGAAGTTTCTAGGGTTCGAGAGATCAGAGGAGATTGGCATCCGTACCCGCAACGTGCAGACGTTTTCATAGTTCTTTAGCAAATCTTCAACCTGTAATTAAGAGCAGTAAGGAGTCATGATATAAACCACTAACTGCTAATAAATACAAGTTAATTATCCTCCAGTTCGTCATCCCAACTCTTTAATACACATCCTTTTTTCCTTGCAAAAACACACCTCGCAGATGCAGGCACACAGATACGTCTAAGGATTTGTTATCAATCTGCTTCAGTAATTCCATATCAATATTGATTGTACAATCCTAGTTCTCATTTTCTTTCCCCGTGAGCTTTCAAGAATACAAGAATACAATAACACAGAATTCTTATCACATCAAAAGAAATGGAAAATCAATTCCTATCATACGAAGAAAGTAACAAGCTAGGACCAGTTTGGAGAGAACCCATGAGAAGAAATGGGAAAATTAGATCAAAGCAGTAATGGAATGTTAACTGACAAATCAGACTTTCCCAGGCGGCATATATATGAAGCACGTACGGGAAACAGTTATTATGAAGAGAACCAGACTCGGAAGCAAGGTCCACGGACTTGCTGACAGATTTTGGTAAAACCACCGAAGTTGTGATATTGTAACTTACTAATTACACAATGACCTCAAAGCAAACTCGAGATTTACAGATAACCTAGATACTACCCTACCACTACCAACTTGCATTAGAGGATGAGCATGAAATTGCATATGTTAACTCTGTTATCAAGAGAAAAGTAATTGAGCCAAAAGTCAACCCAAAAAATCTCCAGGTTTCCAAACGAAAATAGGAAGATACTAGAATTATCACTAAAATTAATTAGAACATTGGCAAATCCACAGATGCTTGATCTAAAGAGGCCGACCGGAAGAACCAGTACTCATGAGCACCAATGCAACGCCAACGTCACAGAAATCCCCAAATTCAATGAAGTCCAGAGTTCCCAAACAAACATGGATACTCATCTATCACCTAGCCCACCTGAAAACACAACTCTCCAGGTACGGATTGACACACAAAAAGATGTTATGAAAGGAAAACACAACTCTCCAGGTACAGGTTAACAAATAAACATAAATTTTGTATTTTTATTTTATACTAAGAGTTAATTGTATTATATATCCATATGTTGGATCATCGTTGCAAATAATATCCATATAAATGAACTAATCCAAAAAATATAGATATTATTCACAAAGGCCAACAATGTAATTAACTCTTTACATAAATAAAGACCAATAAACACACACGCACACTCTTTATGAACTCCTCGTTAATAAATGAGAGTTCCTTGTACCTCGGATTAATTTCATTTACATAAAAAAGAACTTGAAATTATTTGCCTGTAAATTAAAAAAAGGAATTTTGACTTCAGTTCCTAGACGCATTGGCATATTCATAAATAACTAATCCAAAAAGATTCACATAAAGCTTCAAGATCCAATAGTAATCCATTTCTAACAAACCCATTTCAGAAATGCTCAATCATCAAACAGGATTTGATATAAGCAGAAAATTACATTTTACAAGAACATTACTCACCATAGCTTTGGTCTTGGAATAGAAAGATCCGATGAAATTGGGCGTATCCTCTTCCTTGAACCCGATACCCGACCCGAGTGGATGCTTCTCATCATACTCAAAAATGCAACCAGTGGCATAGTTAATCAAAACCAGCCCCTTCTCCCTGCAAACGTCAGCCAACGTCAGCGTCCCGACAACATTTGCACGGATGGTCTCCGCCTTATGGGACTCACACCAGTCGACGTTAGGTCGGCCGGTGACGCCAGCGGCATTGAAAACATGGGTCGGTTTCACATTAACGATATCGGACTCTAAAGAGATCCGGTTCTCAAGACGACCCGACCCGTAGGCATAGCTGATTCCCTGAGCTTCACAGAGCTTTCCAAGCAAACCGCCTATCCATCCGGTTCGACCGTAGACGAGAAACTTAAGCGGCTGAGCTTCAGTCAAACCGTTTGCCGGGAAGCCCATGATTTTTTTAGCTGGGAAAAGAAGAATGGAAATTGGAGTGGTGGATGTGGGATTTGTTTATGGTTAGTTCATATAGTTGGAGTTGCTGGTGTTTTTGGATCCGGATTTACGGTATGAGATCAACTCACATAATATCCTCTCACCCCACACGTTACCGCGCGACACATGGCAACAGAGGTGGGTGATGAAAACAGATGAGGGTGACCCGCATCTAGCCTCACCATCCACATCTGCTTACACGTGTCGCGCGGTAACGCATAGGGTGAGAGATTTGAGGTGTGCGGATCCTAACTCCAGATTTACTGGTCCCTGAGAAAAGTTAGAAGGTCGATCCCATCTAGTTAGGGATGTCAAACGGATAAAACGAATACGGTAACACAGTATCCGTATTCGAATTCGTTTTTGTCTAACTATATCCGAATTCGTATCCGAATCCGGACGGATATTTAGAAAATCATCCGAATTCAAATTTGTTCGGATTCGAATTCGGTGCCGGATATCCGAATCCGTATTATATCTATTTCAAATTTGTTCGAATATCCGAATCCGGATATCCGAATTCGAAATTTTATATCGAATACATATTTTCATATATATTTTTTTAAAATTTTAAAAATAAATATTTTTACATATTTTTTATATATTATTATATATTTTATTATATATTTTTATTTAATTTTAAAAATATCTATTCGGATACGGATATCCGGATACGGATATCCGGATACGGTAATGACTATACTATATTCGTATTTGTTTTTCTAATACTATTCGGATACGAATTCGAATACGGTGAAACGAATGTACAGCTTTTACCATATTCGATTCGGACAGCCGAATTCGAATTCGGATGTCGGATATCTGGTAAGTTTTGACAGGCCTACATCTAGTAATACATTTTCTTTATAATAAAAGGTTGGACCCAACACCTCCGGTTCCATAAGGAAATTATAGAGATGTAAATCAGGTTACCAAGATTTAGTAGTAAAAGTTTGTCACAATATAAGGAGCTTATTGTCATCGAAATAACAACTGATGGACTGGTATTAGAATCTATCAGGTCATTCTACGTGCCAATATTATTCATGCATTATACTGCTAGCTTGGAGAGAGTTTGAAGCATTTTTATCTTCCGAAAGGCTCAAAACCCATTATCTAAAAACGATTGCAATATGTCCTGTGGACACATTTTCTGTACAATAAGATACACACAATGTCGGTGGAAGAATTCCGACACACCCTCAATAATACATGTAGGATTAGGGGTGAGCAACGGTCTGGTTCCGGTTCTGACGGTTCCGAAACCGTTAGAACCGAGAACCGTTTAGCATGTTATTTTTAGAACCAAACTGGAACCGCGAAACTGCGGAACCGTAGAACCGTGGAACCGTTTAAAATAGTTCGGTTCCGGTTCAGAACCGCAGAACCGCAAAAGCAAGAAAACAATTTTTTTTTTTAAAAAAATAGAAACCAACTATAGCATTAACTCACCCTTGTCATTTGGCAACACTCAACAGAACAAAACAAAAAATGAATGCAGCAAACAACACAGCATAAGTAATAACTAATAAGCAAAAAATTAATGTTGCTTAAATGGCTAAATGCCCAGCTTGTATCCTGTTAAGTCATACTGTTTTTTTTTTTGGTAAATCTGTCAAGTAATACTAATGATAGCAAGAAACAAAGTGAAACGTTGTTCCGTGTCATCATCAAAAAGTTAGATACACATGGTTTCCATTCAATTCCATCATCAAAAAGTTAGTTGGATTTTGCATCCTTGAACTTAAAATTATCTCGGATGCAGGCATACAAGAAACATGAAGGAAATCTTAACATATTTGATACTCGAGAAAATTATATGCAACAATAAAATGTAGATTTAAAACTTCCTAATATAAAAATTTTTAACCATATGAGTCAGTTTTCATTTCACGTAACGCAATGAGTCAATGACGCAAGTTTTCTTCATTATTTTTTAAAAAAACTATTATTTATTTTTTTATATTAAAAAAATAAAATATTATTATTTATACGGTTCGGTTTCGGTTCTAACGGTTTGGGAAATTAGGAACCGAATAGGAACCGTGAATCAGAAAAACGGTTCTGGAACCGAACTGTGAAACTTAAACGGTTCCAGTTCGGTTTAAAATCCATATTTTCGGTTCAGTTTCGGTCCGGTTTTACGGTTCCCAGTTTTTTTGCTCACCCCTATGTAGGATACATATAAAAAGTAAAAGACAATTAAGTTTTGGAAATAAGTAAAGAATACCACTATCTTTTTATAATAAAAAAAAGACCGAATCTTCTTGTTTAGAAAATCATGATTCATTTATTAGTTCTTCTTATAATATAACCAAATTGAAAAGATCGTGCTTTATATGTAGTCCCAAAAGATCATCTAATCTGAATGTTTTTATAGTATAACGAGATTTAAAAGACCATGTTTTATATGTGGTCTCAAAATATATATGATTGTATTATAAGATGAACCAATAATAGACAAAGGTTTGGATATCGAATCTTCTTGTTCAAAAAAATTATGATACATTCCTTGTTCTTCGAAAAAGATATTTTTACATATAAAATATATATCGTGGGACAATCTGATGGATCATAGATAAATCATATTTGAACTATTATAGTTAAGAGTTTCTGATATGAATGGTAGTCCAACAATGTTAAGTTTATTTAAGATGAATAATTCCTTTTTCATTTTATTATAGTTCAACGAATCATCTGTAAAATATTTTAGATGATTCTTTTAATCTTTACACTCTTTTGTTTTTTTAGTAGTGTAAATACTCTGTCTATATCATCGTAATGAGACGAACGAGAGTGGGGAGGAGGAGGCTGAAAGATGGCGATGGATATATATATACCTTGAAGAAAAGTGGAGAGCTTGGGACTGCAAGGGTTGTTAGAAACCTGAGATAGATAGCAAACAAACAACACAAAATGATTGCCGAGACGTGATCGAGATCACTGTCCTTAAAGTAATTTCGCCTTCACCGGTGAGCAAGGTGAACTACAAGCGAATGCTTCCCAGGATTTAACGGCTTTCCTTGTTCCTTTGCTCTAGGAGAAAGAGAATGAACTTGTAAGCTGAAGAGTATGAAAGTAGAGGAGAGAAGGAAGAAAAACTGCTGAGAAAATTTTCTGCACTAAAGGAAAAGCAATATAATTTTCTATATGTTGTAAAGTAGAAACTCCTTGTATATATAGGCTTTAGGGTAGAAAAAGGTAATGTTTCAAATTGATTTCAGCAGTTTTCAAACCCTCAAAGTTAGTTGAATAACGTTTACTTTTGAAAGGAGATGATTCTTTGACCAAAAGATGCAACCCAAGGTGAAAAGTCTTGTCTGCTGGGACGTCGATCTCTGACGTCGATCGATCGACGTGAGAGATCCACGTCCGACAGAAATCTTCAGCAGCATCAGATCCACGTCGATCTCTGACGTCGATCAATCGACGTGAGAGATCCACGTCCTTCTGAACACTTAACTTTATTCCACTTTCACTTGGTTCGATCCAACTCTTACTTGGATCAATCTAAGTGATATTCTTTAAGTTAACTGTGTTCAAATCATCAATCAAACTCCCAAACAAGTCACGCATTTCTTATATAAGTTTGGAGCACATCCAAAAAGTATTTTAACATACTTTTCCAACAAGGGTGTCACTCTCTATAACTCTATATAAGCACTCATGGTATTTCTAATTTAGTTATAAAAAAAAGTCCAAATGAAGGCCAAAGGAAAACTAAAAGAAGACTCAAAGATAGTTTGTGAAAACATTGAAGCTCAAATAATAATTATCTATATCTAAAATGAAGATTGTTAGGTTATATATATATATATACACACACATATATGGGAAAATCATTTTTCTGTTTGAGATGATAAGGTTGTATTTCTTCCATGACTACTAAAAGTTCCGATTACAACAAACAAGTGTTTTTTTTTTCTTGATCATACCATACATATATAGTGAAATTGTTCTAAATGAAAATTAACTAAAATCTTTTATTTTGATATTTTAATCTTAACCATGGAAAAAAGACATTATTGGCAAGTGTCCGGACTTTGGGATCTGTTCTTATTATTTCTTTTCTTTTTTGAATTTACCAACAAGTATTCGAACTTTATACATGTGAGACCAATTTCATTAGTGTACTGAGGCCCATTCATATTATTTTCTCATATTATGTAGGCGGCAAAAGGGTGTTTTATTCACTGCCTCTCATTCCACCAACCCACATTACCATACAAAAGTTATTCTTCCCATTCGGTTCTAAATCATTTAACGTTAAAACGCCATACCTTGATTCTGAGGGCTCCACCACCTCAGTCCCGAAGAACATTGTGGATGATGCAAATCAAAAATTCAGCAACCTCATAGATTAATGAGTACTTTACGCAAGAACTCATACAAGATAGACCCCCGCAAACTAGTTCTTCATCCTAGCAACAGTGAAACACTCATAACGTTCGTGTCCATGGAATCGAACTCTCAATTTTTTGGTGGCAAATCGAATCCGAGTAACAACTGATCTATGTTATGTGACTCTAAATCATTTAGCTAAGTTTACTAACGTTTGTGTAGTGTAAGAAAAACTATGAACTTCAAACCAAAATGCCATAGATCATGAAAATATTTCTTGCAACTTTTTTGGTTCTTTTTGAACGTCATCTATATTTTATTATATTATATTTGCTTTGTAATGCGGACATTGCAATTAAAACAATATTAAATATGAAATTAAAATCCTCCGAGGAGTTATAACATAAACAGATCGTGGTTTCAAATGTGCAGGTCAGGGATCGTATCTTTAACATTTCTTGGATCCCACGCATTGATCTTGGAGTCAAAGAAACATATGATAAAATAGAACAAAATAATTTACCAAATTAGATGTGCTTCTTATATTGTGGAGTAGCAGTTGATTGACACAGCAAAACGCAATTTTTATTATAGGTCATCGGAAAACAACTTCTGTGTGTTTTTAACAAATGAGTATAGTTACACACATTCGACCTCTCATACCCTTTTATAGGCGGGAGTCTCGAACACAATGAGATAATATTGTTGTTGTAGTTGGATCCTATACACATTGAACGTGGATGAGATCCTAGGATGCTAAAAGTGAGGCTAAAAGTGAGGCCTCCAATCACGCGCCGTCACGTATACAGAAGAAAAAGGATGCTGCAATTTTTTTTTTAAAAAAAAAACTGATTTTATACACATGGCGGCGAGTGATTGGATACCTCACTTTTAGTCTCCTAGGATCTCATCCGCATTGAACGAGGCATTTGAGGACATTATTGTTTTCTCGGATATGGTAATTCTCTTTTAGTTTATTTCAATTCAATGTCAAGTAATTTAATCTCACAGGAAACTCGTTCCCAGTTTTATTTCAAGTTGACTGCGACCTTAATGCATTCAACATCCTCTCATTGTCCATTCAACATGATCGGCTCGCACCTAGTCTCGTATTTCTCTGTTGATCATATCTTACTTTATTTCACAACATGTGTTTGCCGGTACATGTTTTACGGTCTGATGTATATATGTATTGTGTATGTCTGTATATATTTATGCGTAAGCATGTGGAGGTATTTGTTTCTCAAATTAATTTTGATGTTCTATCAAATGGGTAGATGTAGTCCTAAATGACGGGCAAGTATGCTTAGGACTTTGAACTTCAAAGTGCTCAACTACTTCCATTAGAGACGCAACATCAAATTAAAAAAATAAGGAGAACGAGTTTCGTATGATTAATTACTAGAGTTCTGTTTTTTGAGAATAATTTATTAGAGATTGGATTTGAAATAAACTAAAGAAATATGACAGGTAGGCCTGTAAATGATCCGAGCGGCTCGACGGATTCGGATCGTTCGGCTTGAGATCGGTTCGAGCTCGGCTCGAGTAGGGGATAGCCGAACCCGAGCCTGAGTGACATTTGGTGTTCGAATATTATTCGAACGAGACCGAACTTTGCTCGTGAACAACTCAGCTCGGTCAGTTGTATTTACAAAAATACCCCTGCCTGATAATTTCACCTTTTAACTACACAATTTCCACTTTCCCCCCACACTCTTTTTGCGTCGTCGCCTGAGTCTCCACTCTCCAGTCGTCCTCACCTCACCTCCCCTTCCCCCCTCTGGCGAAAACAAAATTCCTCAGTCAGTCGGTCTCATTTTCCTTCACAGCCACAGCGCCGCCACCTAAGGCTGATTCCTTTCAACCTCCACCGTCTGCAACTGCACCAAGGTTTGATTTTTTCTTCCTTGTTCTGATTTCTGGCCTCAACTCCTCAAGCCTCAATCTCAGTCAATCCCATTTTCCTTCACAGCCACAGCGCCGCCACCTGATTCCTTTCAACCTCCGCCGACTGCAACTGCACCAAGGTTCGATTTTTTCTTCCTTGTTCTGATTTCTAGGGTTCCGTAGGTTTGCTCTTTGCCATTTGCACATCCACCACCGTGGCAGTTTGTTTCTCTCAATCCCTCACTCCCTGTTAGATCTTCTATTATTTTGCTTTATCTATTCTAGAATATGTGCTGTGTTGTTGGATATAGAACCTGTGCTGTGTTGAGGCATACTGCGGTTCCTGGCTTCCTGCAATATTTTCATTTTTTTATTTAGAGCCTTAGACGTGGGTATGCGAATTGTGTATGTTGCTATACAAAGAAAATATATCCTGGCCGCATGTGTGCACGCTGGCTGAAGTGGGTGTATGTGTAATTTGAGTATAACATATTCATATAATAGGATATATGGGTGTATAAGTGTATATATGATCATGTGTGTTCATACAAATAAATTGTTATGTTGTGTATGCTGTTTATTGGTATGTGCATAGTTATATTGTAATTTGTGAGTTATGGCCTTAATGTTGGTGGCATAGAGCGACAGTAGAGGTGAGTGTATATATAAAGTTATATGTACAGTTTATTTGCAAAAGTATATATTTGTATGGTTAAGGTGAATGCATTTGATATAAACATTTATATATAATTTGTTTTGCTTTATGCATACTTTGGTCGAGGGTACGGGTGGTGGGTTGTGGGTTGATATAAACATTTATATACTTTTTACAGATTATATAATCATGTCATCACATGAAGCACAAAGTGTTGATAGTATTGAACGAGAAATTAACAACACTGATGTTATGTCGGAAGAAGTAAACAGCCCCCAAAGGAGGGGTGAAGAATCTGTTGATGTTGGGTGTGAGGAAGGATTTGAAAAGAAGAAGAGAAAGAAAACATTTAAAGTGTGAGAGCACATGACAGAGGTTGTGGTTAACAACGTCGATATGGTGCAATGCAAGCATTGCAAGAGAAACCTTAGGAAGAATAAGGACGGGACTACTACACAATTTAGTCGGCATTTGAATAGGTGTCTCGGTGTTGGAAAGAAGGATGCAGGCTCTTCCGGAAGTACACAACAAATTTTGCAATTTAAAGAGGGAGGGAAGAGTGAGGAGAATTATCTTAGAAATTTCAAGTACGATCATTCTAAGGTACGAGAGGTTGTAGCTCGTATGATTCTTATGCATGAGTATCCATTCAACTTAGTTGAGCATGTGGGGTTCAACGATGTCATGAAGATTGCTTGTCCATGGTACATAAAGATTAGTAGGAACTTGGCGAGGGAAGATTGTTTTACGGTTTACAATATGGAGAAGAAGAAGATGATGGATACATTAAAACAGGTTGGTAGAGTTGGCATCACCACTGACTTGTGGAAGTCATGCAAGAAGACACAATACATGGTGGTGACGACACATTTTATAGATTTGGATTGGAAGTTGCAAAAAAAGGTGTTGAACTTTTGCAATGTGCCACCACCGCACACTGGAAAGTTAATTGCTGAAGCATTGACAAAGTGTTTAAGTGATTGGGATCTTAATGGCAAGCTTTCTAGCATTACGGTGGATAATGCTTCTTATAATGAGAAATGCATAAGAAATTTGAAAAGAGATTTCATGTTGCGGAAAGCCCTTCCCATTAGTGGTAAACTGTTCCATGTGCGTTGTTGTGCGCACATACTCAATTTGTTGGTCCAAGATGGATTGGAAGAGATCAAGGACATAATTGACACAGTTAGAGATGCAGTGAAATATTTGAATGCGTCAGAGTCTCGTCTTCGAGGTTTTGGCAACATTGTGAAGCAATACAATGTTGCTAATAAAAAACTTATTTTGGATTGTCCCACCCGATGGAACAGCACATACATGATGTTGGCTGCTGCTTTACCTATTAAAGCTGCCTTTGGGAGATATGCTGGTGTTGATAAAGGGTTTGAGAAGTTTGCACCATCTATGTGCGAGTGGGATAAAGTTGGCGAGGTCTGTGAATTTCTGAAGCTTTTCTATTCCATAACCAATACTATTTCTGTTGTTGCATATCCTACCTCAAATATGTTTCTTATAGAATTGGCTCGGATTAAAAGGTTGTTGGATGAGAAGAAGCATGATGGCTCTGATAGTATCAAGGAAATTGCTAATGTGATGTTAATGAAGTTTGATAAATACTGGGGGGATGCAATGTCTTGCTTTCTTTGACTGCTCTTCTTGATCGTAGGCTGAAGAAGGATATTATCACGCATTGTTTCAAAATTATTTTCAGGAAAAATTCATATCAAAAGCATGTGGATGACATGGTTGCGCTGCTGAAGGAATTGTTTGAAGAATATGGGGTTACAGATGCAAGTATAAGTGCGGCAACACTTTCGTCATCAGAAAGAGGTTTGAGTGTTGCTTCATCCAGTGGCGTAGGTAAATTCGGAATGTGTTGGGAAGGGCTTGGGAAGATCGATGATCTAAGCGACGATGAATCATGTGGTACTGCTTCTGAGGTGGACATCTATCTGAATGAGAAGAGATTAAAAGGCGAACAATATTTAGATGTGTTGTTGTGGTGGAGAATGAACAGTGGTCGATTTAGTATTCATTCTAAGGTTGCTCGTGATCTTCTTTCTATTCTGGTTAGTACTGTTGCCTCAGAGTCTACCTTCAGCGCTGGTGGACGCATTATAGATGATTACCGATCCAGTCTATCAGTGCAGACGGTGGAGATGCTCTTGTATGCCGGCGATTGGGTACGACAAGCGAGGAATACAAAGAAGGTAAATTATACTATTATTTGTAATATTTTGTTTACTTAATATGTTATAATACTTGTTGTAACTATTCATTATTTTCTTAGACAGATACAGATGATCAGCATGCATACGAGATTATATTACCGGATTGAGAATGAATATGTAAATGCGATGTAAGCACTTTCTTCTTTTGCTTGTATGCATTATTGTTTCTGATTTTTTCAAGTAAGTCATAAACTGTTTTTTGTCATTTTAGTGTTGTGTTGTGGCCTGTGGCTATGGCCTGTGGGCAATGGGCATGGAAGCTATCTCCTGCATTTTTTCAAGTAAGTCATAGCTTGATGTGTGTATTTCTGATTGGAAAGTTCAAAGTTGTAGTAAATACTTTGTTTGATTGGGAATTTTGTATTTGCTAATTGCTGGAAACTGGAAAGCATGTGATTTTGAATGGATTGAATGTGATGTTGGGTGTTGACTGTTGAAGTTGCTTGAAAGTGGAAAACCTGTGAATGGATTGAATATGATATTGTGATGTGGAATTTTGTTGAAGTTGTCCTTAGTGTTTGACAGTGATGACATTATCTCAGTTATTTCAATTTTTTTCTTTTTTCCCCTTCAAGCGATTTGCTCCAGCAGTCAGCGACTGTCTTAGAGTTAAAGGCTGTTTTGTTTCATTGTTTGTCAAATTCAGCAGTTTTCAACACAATCTTCATTGATCATCATTGAAACTTTGAGATAGATATAGAATGGCAGCTACCTCATGGTCAATTCAGCATTAAAGCCCTTGTTTCGTTTTAACCTTATCGAGCCTACCGAGCTGACACCAAGTGGCTCGTGAACCATCACGAGCCGAGTACGATCGGATGAGTCCTGTTCGTTTATCTTACCAAACAGCTCGGCTCATTCGACAATATAAACGAACCGAGTTCGAGCTGAGCAAAACTCGGCTCGCTCGGATCGTTTACAGGCCTAATGACATGCAAGAAATATGGCTTTTTTTTATTATCAAGCACGCCGCAACATTCCAGCTTTGTCGAAGTTTAAAAATAAAGGTCCATCAAAGGCGTATGAATTGCACCGTCCAGTCGGGGATTTTTTCCAGCGGCGGATTTCGATTTTCATGACTACCGTCCTACTGTCTTAATCGACCAACACCTTTTGTGGTATCTAGGTTAGCGTGTAGTTGGGCACAATGGTTTTTGGATCATTCCGCATAGCCGGTTCTACTTACCAAAAATGGCTCACTTGGACCTCTTTATTCCGTGGCGCGGCTCAAGAGATTTATAAAATATAATAATTTTAATAATAAAAAACTACATACAAAATAAAAAATTTCTCAAATAATCAAGAGCGTCATTTTGAATGACATCTTAGACATCTTTGGTTTTTTTTCTTTTTTAATTTATTCTTTTTCATTCTAGGTAATACATCACAAGCCACACTCCATCTCCTTTTGCGGTCGGAAAATGCTCGGCCATCGTACTAAAATCCATTTTTAGACCACCAAAAATCAAAGCAATATATCACATTTCAATGTATCTTGACTTTTGGTGGTCTACAAATGGATTTTTTTAGCTGCGATAGAGTTTTACGACGATAGAGGGGGAGCCGTGGTGTGAGTGATGTGATGTGTTACATGAGATGTGGAAGAACAGATTAAAAAAATTAAGGTTTCATTCTGAATGGCGTCTAAGAAGTCATTCAAAATAGCGTCTTATGTGTTCTAAAACCTCATGCAGAATAATGCCGTAATTGTTTAGAGAATTCTTTCAATTCGTACCATATTTGTTGTTTTGCTATTAAAATTATAATATTTTTTCCTCATTATTTTATGCTAATTATGCTGACTAACCTTCTTACTCCTCCAAATTTCACAGAAGTCACGTGGTATATGTAAGACAGATTCAGTGACGCGGTAATAGGGAGGACGCGTCAGACGCATCCAATAGGGGACTGACACGTGTCTCCCCTGCAAAAAGCAAAAAAATAATAATAAACCTGCAAGATGCCACGTGGCGGTCTGTCATTGCCCGCGTCATTTTCCGTCATGCGCCAGCCGCATCATTGAAACTAATATGAACCCAATTTTTTTCCTCATTATTTTATGCTAATTAAGCTGACTAACATCTTACACCTCGAAATTTCGCAGAAATCACGTGTTATATGAACAAAAAGTGACTTTTCATTAAAAAATAACGTGTTAAACTTAATTATTGGTCTTTCTTTTAAGGATTTATTAATCTATTTCATTAATCTTATATATCGGAATGTACGGTGGACGGAGAAAAGAAACGGACGAGATACTACGAAGTTAAAAGTGAGGCTAAAAGTAAGGCGCGTCGTCACATGTACAAAATCAAGGGGGTGCTGCAATTTTTTTTTTAAAAAAAACTGATTTTGTACACGTGGCAACGCGTGATTGGAGGCCTCACTTTTAGCCTCCTAGCATCTCATCCGGGAAAAAAGGGGATCAATTAAGCTAAGAGGCCTGCTATCATTCAAGAAGGGCTTGATCATCAATTCTAGTTATTAATTTAGAGTTTGTCTAGTTTCGTATAAAAACATCAAAGTTATTAATCGGTGGTTTCATCGTTTCATATAACACAAAAAAAAGGTTCTCGGTGCACTAGGTTCCTGTGTACGTAGGGGTCCGAAGAGAAACCAGATCGCTTTATAATCTGATGTATACAGTCTTACCAATGTCTATGACGGTGTTAACGAACCGAATACTAGGTTTTCGAATTCGGATTCGTTTAGCTAAACAAACTATTCGGCTCGGTTCGTTTAGCTAAACGAACTTTAAAATTGGTTCGAGTTCGGCTCGATAACCTTATAACTGTTTAAACGAGCCGAACGGTTCGCGAACAATTTGGCTCGTTTAACTAAACGAATCCGAATATATGTTCGAATTTAGTTCGTTAACAAATAATTACCGAACGAATACGAACCGAACACGAATCAAACTCGAACAATTCGTAAACAGTTTGGTTCGTTCAACTTTCTTAGATAGAAGGAGTCATCTCCATACTCTATAGTGACATTAACTGACCTCTACTGTAATAGAGTAACATGAAATTTATGTTTTTGCAATCCTCAGCGAATGCCGGTTGAAATTCGACAGAAACTTTAACAGCAGAACCAATTTATTGATTTCACATATATAATACAGAAAATATTTTTATTCCCTCGTAAAATTTAAAATTTTCTCATCAAGTATAATCAAATACGACAAACACTCGTACGATCAAACTGAAACTTCAAGAAACGTAATCAGAGCAAACCAAACAAATGAATGGAGTCGATTGATTTCACCTTACAACAGTGATTAGTCACCTTAAATTAATACAGGCTGACATCGTTTCCCGAAGTTAATAGACGCTGACATCATCTCATCCAAGATGTTAAAGGGGAGGGGGAGGAAAGGGGGCTAATGTGTTCCGGACGTAATTTATTTGGTACTTATGCAATATATTGCATCCAATATTATCGGTTCGAATGTTAACGATCATAATATAGATGTTTTAGATATGCTGTTAGCTCCTTATACTGAAACAGACGGTTTAAGCACATACACTTTGTGAACAAATCAAGTCATAAGTCTCTTACCTATTAGTTTTAGGATAAAAAACAACTATTATTTTCTCGCTTATACTTTTCTAATCAGTAAACATTCGTGCAAATACAACAACAATATTACATCATTATCTTAGAGACTCACGTCTATGGGGGATATGGGGATTAGATTTGTACACAACAATATCCATATGTTACAAACACACAGAGGTTGTTTTCCGATGACGTATAATGAAAATTGTGCCGAGCTGTATCAATCAACTGCTACTCTACAATATAAAAAGCTCAGCCAATTCGTGCAAATAATAACGTTATTTAAAAAATTACCTTTCAGTAAATAGCATACTACACTGATTAAAATGAATAGTGATAAATTTCAATAGAGGAATTCAATTCGAGAAAGCTCGATTATCTTTTGTCATATTATTTAATATAAGAAGGTAATTTATATATAGTAGAGAAGAGAAAGCTGTTCAAATCCAAATAACACTAATCTAATCATAATCAAATTAAACCAAATCAGTTCAAACTACAATCATGTTAAACAAGGCACGATAATAAAGTAAATAATTTATGCCACAATTCGGTTCTTTTTTTCCACGAAAGGAACGATTTTATAAATCAATATCAAGACAACTTTACAAAAGCCAATACCTACTAACCAAAACGCTACTAGTCCCTATACAAAAATAGCGCCACATCGACATTGTGTGCCAACAAAAGAGCTCTAAGTCTAGTCCTGACATCCTTCACAAAAATCGGCGGAGGCAAGAACCTATCCACAGTATTATGCACAAGTTTGTTCCGCCAAAACCATCCGCCATGGGCCACCTCCTGGAACAGGTACCGCCACTCCAGCGCCGTAGCCTGGAGACCAAGATTGGCGGACAAATTCAAATCCACCCACTCTTTGCAAGAGGAAGGCCGATGGAACGCCGCCCAAAAATTAGGAGCCACAACCAATCTCCAAACCTTATCCATCCACCAACAATCACGCAAATCATGAAGAGGTTCGGCCCCATAGGCCCCACACACCGCACACATCGAAGACGGACTGATGTGCCGCCTATACAAAAAATACGTCGTTGGAAGCGCATCATGTCTAAGTCGCCAAAGAAAGAAACTTGCCCTACTTGGACCTTTCAGCTGCCATATGCTATGCCAAGCCCGACTCTCCATGTCCTCGGTCGTAGAAGTCTGGATGTGATATGCACTAGCAAGCGAGAATTTGCCCGGATTCTCCGCCTCCCAACGTAGTCCAGCGCGCACATCGCAATCTTGCACAATACTATCCTCCGTCGATCGCCCCATGCCCTCCAATAAGACCGAGCTACAACTACGAATGCTCCGCCAAATGGGAGAAACATCCTGTCTATCTGATGCACCGATCGGCGAACCATACTTCGCCTGCAAAATCTGCACCCACAACTATTTCTGTCTTTTTCGAAACTTTGCTGAACTTTCCTTTTTTTCCCCCTCTTTGGCTGTTGACTGGTTAATCATCCCACCCCTTGAATTCCAACGATGCTTTGCCTATATGATCTATGTCCATCTTGACATAAAAGAAAATACATATACATACATATACAAGTGAAACCAATTGATACATCCGATACATAAATTCAATAAATGTCTTATTGAACGTTGCTTACTTGTTCATGACCAAAACCTATCGGAGCGTTGCTTATTAGTTCATGACCAAAACCTGTATACTAAAATAGTAGTGTGTGAGTTATCAACGTGATCAATAAGAAGTTAGATCTATCTTTCACATCATCTAATTACGTCTGACCATACACATATATTTATATTTACATACATACATACACACATACATTACATGCCATGTTGTCAATCATTTCTAAACTCGCTCTTATATCGATGAAGTAACCCTTTAACTACTTTATGATCTTTAGACTAAGCTTTCTTGATTCTAGACTCATCTACCTTGCCATTGACTTATTACGTTATTTCTCTCTTATTTACTCATGTCTTCTTTTTCTTTCCTTACTTTTTTTCTTGTCTTTCTTACCTTGATGTTCCTTATTTTGATCCCTTGGTTACCTTGATTTCTCGATTTCTTTGATAAATTAATTTCTAGATTTCCGTTATACATTAATTCTTTGATACCTTGATTCCTTGATTTTTTTTATAGCATGGCCCTGTTGTTTTGTACATTGTAGGGGTCTCATACTCCCTCTAATAAGTCCTATATACCACGGTCGATGATACATCACATTTCTTAACCTTGACTTTAAATCTTTCTTATTCAATTGCCACTCTGGTATTTCACACAATTATCGTAAGGATCTCATACTCCGTCATGTGTTATGTATCACGGTTAATGACAAGTGAATTTAAATCTTATTACGTAGCTTGACATCTAATATAGCCTTGAGTCTGTTTGACTTAACATTGATTTGACATTTATCTTACACGTTGATTCATATGACCGTGCACACATACTGTTGGTTAATTTCCTTACGTAATAAGGATAAGGAAGTCTCCTAAGTAGTAGGAGTTTTATTTTGGTATATTTCCTTTTAGTTGTTATTTATTTTCCTATTAGGTTTTGATTTTGTTTAGACGAGTTGTGTCTATATATAGGGTCAGCCGGCCATAGTAGATAGTGCCTCAAGAGTGCCAAGAGCGGCAAGAGTGCCAAGAGCAAGAGTGCCAAATACCAATCCCGGGTAGGGTGATTGGTGAGTCAATGCCAGGTAGGGTCATTGACAAGTGGCGGCGAGTGGTAGTTCGGTTTTGAGTTATTTTCCGAACATTAATAAAAGTGAGTTGTGCTTTTACGCGTTGTGTTCTTGAATCCGTTGTTTACTTCAATTGGTATCAGAGAGGGCGTTGTTTACTTCAATTGGTATCAGAGCCGAGGTTGTTCGAAGAGGGAGGAGCCACCGTAGAGGGTTGCCGTGAGAAGGTTGATCCCGTGAGGAGGTTGCCGTGTTCTTCGTATAAACAAGGGCCAGATTCTGTTCGACGTGCTTTAAAAAAAAAGGGACTCCGCCGCAAAAGGGCCAAAGGAATCGGCCAAAAGAATTCGCTTGCTGAGGTTTTCACAATTGAAGGCCGAAAGGTTGCTGAGATTTTTTCAAAATTGAAGGCCGCAAGTTTCGGCCTTTGCAAAATCGAAGAGTAACGAAACCTTGCCGAAGGTTTTTCAGCCAACAGTGGTCAAACAGGGGTTTGATCAACGAGTTCTTGGAAAGATCCAACCACGATGAGTGAATTCGGTGAAAGTAGCGCAAAGCCCGTGAGCACCGCGAGTCAAACTCGTGGAAGGGAGGTAAGTTCCGCAACCGTACAATGTCCGATGTTATCTCCAACCAATTATGCAGTGTGGGCTATGCGCTTGAAGGTTGTTCTTAGGGTTCACAAAGTTTGGGACACAATTGATCCGCATTCGGATGATGCTAAAAAGAATGATATAGCGATTGCCCTCTTATTTCAAGCGATCCCCGAAAACTTGATCTTGCAAGTGGGTAATCAAGAAACCTCAAAAGCGATTTGGGATACCATCAAGACACGCTATCTTGGGGCGGATAGAGTTCGAGAGGCGCGTCTACAAACCCTAGCCGCCGAGTTTGATAGACTCAAGATGGGAGAAACCGATTCTATCGATGTGTACGCCGGAAAGTTGTCCGAAGTAGCAGCGAAATCGGCTACTTTAGGGCAGCCCTTAGAAGATTTCAAGATGGTCAAGAAATTTCTAAACGGGTTGCCAATATTGAAGTTTATACACATCGTTGCATCACTCGAACAAGTGTTGGACCTGAACAAAATCGACTTCGAGGATGTGGTTGGTCGTTTGAAAGCGTACGAAGAACGAATTAACGAAGAAAGTTTCAATACTACGTCAGACAGTACTTTGTTATATTCATCTTCTTCCGATCAACAAAATAAGGGATTTTCATATCAGAGGGACAGAGGCCGCGACTCACGTGGAAAAGACCGAGACCGAGGCCGAGAGACGAGGAAGGATCGCTCGAAGTTAATTTGTTTTAGTTGCGACAAGCCTGGACACTTTGCAAGCAAATGTCCCAAGAAGTTAATATGTTTTCGTTGCGACAAGCCCGGACACATTGCAAGCAAGTGTCCCGAGAGAAAAACGAAAACGGATGAGGAATTTATCGCTGATGAGCATGATGTAGATGAAACGGTGTTTGTCCATGAAGGTGTTGGTTACGTACATCAAGAAGTGTGCTTGAATGAAAGGAGCCTGATGCCGAGTAAATTGACTTCTGAGCCTATGGAAGATCATATATGGTATCTGGATAATGGTGCGAGCAATCATATGTCGGGAAATAAATCTTACTTCTCCAAGTTGAATGAAAATGTGAAGGCAAAGTAAGATTTGGAGATGGATCTTGCGTTGAAATTAAAGGCAAAGGAATGGTACTTCTTCAAGGCAAGACAGGAGAACAAAGGCTGCTTACCGAGGTCTATTATATACCAGAGTTAAGGAGCAACATACTCAGCCTCGGACAAGCCATAGAGGGTGGTTGTGAGGTGAGCTTGAAGGGTGAGCACTTGATGATGTATGATAGGAGCGGCCGTTTGTTGATAAAAGTTCAAAGGAGTCCGAATCGGTTGTACAAGATCTGTATAAAGCCGGGTGTCCAGATGTGTCTTCAAGCTAAGATGGATGATGAAGGTACCAGGATGGTTCACATTGGTCAGCCTAAGCTTCAGCCGCAGCCGAGCATAAGCGCAGAGGTGTCAGTTCTGCCCAGGCCGAGCCCGAAACACCAGCACTCAGACATTGGCAGAACAGCCAAGGCTGACACATCAGAGACGAAAGAAAAGAAGCCTCCGAAGCAAAATACGGATAGGGCTAAGAAGCAGAAGATAGTCGAGGACAAGATATTCAGGCTCAAGTATAAAAGGAAGTCTCGTACACTAAGGCAGCAAGAGCGGACTGATGAGGCTGAAGAAATGCTGAAAATGTCAAAGGTATTGCAGAAGCACGTTCGTGGTGACAAGCAACAGGCGGACGTCCTCACTAAACCGTTGGCGCGCGTAAGGTTCAAGGAGATGCGAAGTTTGAAGTGGAATCGAAGAAGTTCCGAAGGTACATTCGGAAATTAAGGGGGAGAATGTTGGTTAATTTCCTTACGTAATAAGGATAAGGAAGTCTCCTAAGTAGTAGGAGTTTTATTTTGGTATATTTCCTTTTAGTTGTTATTTATTTTCCTATTAGGTTTTGATTTTGTTTAGACGAGTTGTGTCTATATATAGGGTCAACCGGCCATAGTAGATGGTGCCTCAAGAGTGCCAAGAGCGGCAAGAGTGCCAAGAGCAAGAGTGCCAAATACCAATCCCGGGTAGGGTGATTGGTGAGTCAATGCCAGGTAGGGTCATTGACAAGTGGCGGCGAGTGGTAGTTCGGTTTTGAGTTATTTTCCGAACATTAATAAAAGTGAGTTGTGCTTTTACGCGTTGTGTTCTTGAATCCGTTGTTTACTTCACATACTTAACTCTTAAAGTCATACATTCCACACCATGTACATCATGTAGACATTACAAACTATCATCATATACCATTAATGATATAATCCCATACTCCATAGCCGCCCCCCTCCTCTGTTCCCTTACTGCTGCTTATGCTTCTCTTTTCTTTTATTTGGCTTTGTGAAATAAATCTGAGGCAACGGAAGTTGCTTCTTAAGCAATAGTTTTAGCACTTTTTAAATTCTTTTAATTGATATTTAAACAAATCATGTAATACCTTAACCTATAACCTACTCTATCTATTTTATTTTTTAATTAAATCGTATTTACCAGATGATCATTTTATCTTTCAAAATAAAATCAATTTTGAAGGTTGTTACATGTATTAAACTTTATATTATTTTATATTAATAATTTATTTTGTCGAGTTTATGAGTCTAATGATTTAGAATAAAACAACCTAAACACTATATAAGTTAGAAAAAAGGTTAACGACTATCGTGACTTCACCGAAAGGGTAAAAATATCACGGTCGTGACCTGTGATGCATTGTAGGCCTGTCAAAACTTACCAGATATCCGACAACCGAATTCGAATTCGGCTGTCCGAATCGAATATGGTAAGAGCTGTACATTCGTTTCACCGTATTCGAATTCGTATCCGAATAGTATTAGAAAAACAAATACGAATATGGTATAGTCATTACCGTATCCGAATAGATATTTTTAAAATTAAATAAAAATATATAATAAAATATATAATAATATATAAAAAATATGTAAAAATATTTATTTTTAAAATTT
Source organism: Eustoma russellianum (assembly GCA_036186865.1). Taxonomy (NCBI): domain Eukaryota; kingdom Viridiplantae; phylum Streptophyta; class Magnoliopsida; order Gentianales; family Gentianaceae; genus Eustoma; species Eustoma russellianum. Next base: position 2,825,326 of record AP025071.1, read on the forward strand.
TAAAAATATATATATGAAAATATGTATACCACTGTTGTAAATTTGATGATTTCGAATTCGGATATCCGGATTCGGATATTCGAACAAATTTGAAATAGATATAATACGGATTCGGATATCCGGCACCGAATTCGAATCCGAACAAATTCGAATTCGGATGACTTCCTAAATATCCGTCCGGATTCGGATACGAATTCGGATATAGTTAGACAAAAACGAATTCGAATACGGATACTGTGCTACCGTATTCGTTTTATCCGTTTGACATCCCTAATGCATTGGCGCTATCAGCATATGTCTTATTCAGCTATAAAGTATAAACTACAAGCGAATGAAGAATCCCAAATGAAATCGACATCTTATGTGTGCTCTTTGAGTATGACATCTCAAGCTTAAAAGGCCGTCGAATTCTTGATTTATATTTTCTATAATGTTTATTGGGATTGGAACGATACACTCCGGGTACATTTTGATCCAAGAATCCCAAATGTTGGGAGGAGGCGACACACAAATCAATGCACGATTCAAAAGTCTCACCACCCATAAATGTAGGGTATTATCCCTTTATAATGCTGAATGTAAATCTCATATAATGAGTCATATGTTTGGTAGATTTCTGTATGCTTTGACAATATATTTTCCCGTATTTTTTTATCGTTATGTAAGTTTTTTTATTTTCAAATGTTTTTATACGGATGAACACAAATGTATGAAATAGAAAGAAAAATATATAAAGAAAAGCCACGAACATACGTATGATCATATAAAAATGCATAAAACACTTAAGAAAATATATAATAATGAACAAAACATTCAAAAAAAAACTAAAATGTACATAAAAACATTTGAAAACATACAAGTCTTAGTGACTGAAAGCCTCCATTCTGCATACCAAAGATAAGAACAACCTTGTATATCTATCAGGGAAAATACTTGAAATATGTATGGTCTAAAAACAGCTAATCATCTCATCTTAATGAAAGTAGCCTAAATTTTTAGTATCTCAAGCTCTTCTTATACTTGGATTTACACACTCTATGAAATTTGAGGTTGGAACATTGGAACCTTTGGGACCGGAGTATGGACTTTTGCATTTAATCTCTTCTTATATTTGTATAGCAAAAGGTCGTACTTTGTTCGAGAAGGCCTCCACCACTCCATCCACATCAATCTACGCTCAGGATTCAAATCGTTAAATTTAGCGGCCTTCTAAATGAGTGGTTATATACAGAGGTGTCCACAAGGTATTCATTAGAAACTAGGCCAGGATCTCTATTCCAATTGAGTCGAAAACTTGTCTCCCATAAAGCAGTGAAACAGCTACTTTGCCGCTGTTTTTGGTGTTGAACCTGCACCACTTAAAAAACAATCGGCCACTCAAATACTAAATGAACTATGCTCTACAACAATTTCTTCTTATACTCAAGCTTACTAATGACTGATCAAACAAATATCTGATTCGTTATATATATTTGACATGGACTTGTATGGTGTTATTTTTCCCTTCCTTTTCTTTTAGGAAAAAGGTCGTTGTATTCAAAGTAATGTTAGATGCATGTGCAGCAAGTACATGCGGTAGGATATTTCTGTTCTAGGGGTTAACGATCCTCTCACCGCTTTTCCCTCACCTCATTTGTCATCATGCGACACGTCGCATCAAGGGTGAGTGGTGATGCTACATAGGATTACCCATATCTAACTTCACCACTCATCCCTACCGTTACGTGCCGCATGGTGATGAGTGAAGTGAGGGAAAAATAGGGAAAGATATCTCAAATCTCATCCCCGGTTCTAAAGGATAGATGAAAGACTAGAGGGGCCTAGCTGCGCCAATAGATGCCTCAATATGCAGTTACATTGCGTTTTCTATAGAATATTTGTATATAACTAGACATAAAGTAAAATGTGTATATCCATGAGATGTTGACATACTGTCAACTTCCTGCAAAAATAGCCGTTTGGCTATTGTATATTACCGTTGTAGTAGCAGAGTAAGATTAATATTGCAGGAGATAAAAGAAGACTCTCTCTTCCTATATATTTGAGAGTTCATTGTACATAGAGTTTTAAGTGTGTGAAGATGAATAAAAGAATTGCCTTCACTCTTCAATGATTGATTCTTAACTTCTTCATATTTCGTTAGTCTTCATTCAATACACTGTTCAATGCTTAATTCCTACATCTTCACATAGGGATATTTTAACTCGGGTAAAACCAGACATTTTTATGTTGTCAATCAAAAAATCACATCACTGTGAAGCATGTGATACACATTGTGTGAATAACCCCTGCATTGTCTCTCTAATTACTCTAATAATCACTAAAACTGATTATAATCATTGGCGATAATATACGCATAGTCTCCTTTTAAAGGCGGACTTTGGATCAACTAGTAAGGTTGTTGCCTTCGGACCTTTAGATCACAGGTTCGACCCGGAGAAACAACCTCTTGCACAAAAGTGTAGGGTAAGACTGTGTACATCAGATCACGAAGCGATTCTGCACTTCTCCGAATTCTGTGTAAACGGAGAAGTCTAGTTCACCCGAAACGCCGTTTATATTCACAGTCTCCTTTCAAAATTTTATGCACAAGAAGGAAAAATATCCAAGTAAAAGATCAGGCTAGTCTATAAGTTAATTTTAGATAACGAAGCTAAATTGATTCATATTCAACCCATACCTACTCGTTAAAGTTTCCAATCATAATAAACTTTGGAGTAAAAGATAAAATCCCTCACGCTGGCTCCACTACCTCAGGTCCAAGGAGCATCGTAGAAGATCTAATCATGATAAACTTTGATCAAAGATGCTCGCTATTCTTGTCTTTGACACTTTTTTTAAAAAAGAAAAATAAAAACACATATAATCGTTTGCCACATCAACAAATAAAAAAGCCAGGAACCAAGGTATATTATTCCATAGTTCAAAAGAAATGTGTTAAGTAAAAAAGCTTCCCTCCCCATCAACCTAAACAATAAGTGTAGACTGGCAATAACAAATAGAAAAAGATACATCTTGATCTTGAAACATCCTGCAATTACGTAAGTATTAGTAGTTGATTTAGTATTACAAACTGTTAACAAAAGCATAAAACTCAGTCTTTGCAGCCATTGAATATCCACTCTACTATCTCTGGATTTGGTAATTTTATTCTTCTTCTATCGCTTGCGCTTGGACTTGAGAGATGTCGCGGATTGAGAGTTGCTATGCCAGTTTCTCTTTCTTTGATTGATGAACCAATTGTTGATTTGCTTCAGCTCTAGCCCTGTCTCTTCCACAAGTTTTGCTTTGTCGTCTTCCTGAAAAACAATAGCCAGATTACACAAAAATCTCAATTTTATTCAACACCATCACAATATCTCTGGGTGACTGTAAAGTGCATTTCCAGTGTAGCTTCTGCGTTTGCATAGGGTGCAGGGAGAGATCAGATCGCAAAAATGTATGCAGCTTTACACTATATTTTGTTCAAGATGTTGTTTCCGTAGCTCGAACCCATAATCTCAAGGTCACAAAACAACAACCTAATTATTTCATGTTATAAGATAGCTATCCTTCTATTTCATTGTTTTCTGGTATGCCTAAAACATGGTAATATGGCAAGATGGCAACTGCACATACCCTATGGTCTTCCTTTCTCCATCCCAAAATATTGTTAAAATTAACTTTTTAACATAATGCAATTTAAATATTGTTAAAATTAACTTTTTAACATAATGCAATTTATACTATCTGTGATAATATTTTTGGGCGAAGGAAGTATGACATAACGACGCCTCGTGTGCCCATATACACAACAATGACAAAGCTATCTATACATTAGGATGAAGGTATTATTTGTCTGCCTCTCACTTTCTCCATATCTTAACGATAGCTTTTGTTGTCGCTAGAATATGCTGAATATGTGGTGTTGTTGTTGTTTCTTTTATAATGAATTGCAATCAATTTCTCAGGACTGAATATGCTAAAACATTACGGGAAGTGAAGCAGACTTACAGTTGGATAAGGCCATTTAGAGTGTTGCTGCCACCAGTTCTTGAGCACTGAAGTAGTATCCCCTGGTAGCTTACCAGCCCTCCTTTTTCTTAATATTTCCTCTCTTACATCCTCAATTCTTGATCTAAATCCCTGCCAAAGTCCAATCAACAGAGATATGACTCTGATAAATAATACAACAACCACCACAACATTACACTCCCACCTATGGCAGAGTATGGAGGGTCAGATGTACGCTACCATACCCATGTGTTAGCAACACACAGAGGTTGTTTCCCGATGACCCATAACGATCAAACTGTGACGATCAACTGCTACTTCACAATATAAGAAGCATATCTAATTTAATGAGTCATTTTACTTTATTTCATCATATACCAAAGTCAAACAAGAGTGTGTTCTTGACTCCATTAGAAATGGGAGCGCACCGTGTTAGTAGTTATAGTTTAGATATTTATAGAAAGATTTACCAAACATGCACATAATGTAATAGAATGATTGTATAGTTAAATTAGTGTATAAAGAAACCTGTTTGAGCTCCACTTTGAGTTCGTGGCGGACTCTCTCCATGAGGGACCTTTCGGATTCAGTAGGAAGCAAAGGACCAAAACCCATCATGTCATGGGCATCACCTCCAGATTGATCCATTGGCATCTCCATTTGTGGCTCCTCCTCATCATCCGACATTGTTGCTCCACTCCCTTCTCCTAGACTTAATCCTGATCATACCCCATCGCCATCATAATTAATCCCATGTTATACAAAATATTCATGCATGTATATCATACTCATGTTTTTCTTTTGTTCTTGGCCACCATGTTTTCAACCTCACTCATCAAAGTATACGAGTCTAGAATATCAATGGCAACTTATATAAAAACGAAGCCTACAGAGTTGAAATTTTTGTGCTACCACACGCATGGTAACTTTGTCAAGCCTAGGGGTGTTAACGAACCGAGCCGAATGAAATTTTGAATTCGGTCAGATCGATTTGTTTAGCTAAACGAACTTTAAAGTTGGTCCGAGTTCGGTTCAATAACATTATAACTGTTTAAACGAGCCGAATAATTCGCAAATAGTTTGGATCGTTTTAGTAAACAAACGGAAAAAGCTGTTCGAATTTTGGCTCGTTTATAAACAATTACCGAACGAATACGAACTAAACACGAACCGAACTCGAGCAGTTCGTTGAACAGCCCTAATCAGGCCTATGAATTCTAGACTAATAAAGGGTATTATGACATGTATATAAAGAGATCGGCTACTTAAGTAAAATTTGAAGTCGAATGTGAAGTTCTACTCTTAAGGAAGGTTAATGTCATTACGTAATAAACCGAAGAATGGTGTTTCATAATGGCAAAATACAGTTTCCAAAGTTAAAGTAATACCTCCCACATGATATAATTACATTTTGATTTTTCAACCTAGTGTAATTTGTACTACATTACATTAAAAAGTTAAAATAGACTTACATCTCAAAACGGAGAGAGTAAGAATTACCTAGGTAAATGATAAAAGAAATAGAAACTTATCAAGGTAATGACTAGTTTTCTCTCGTTATTTTAGTGGTACATATTTCGTTGAACACTTTGGCGGTTCGGACAAGCCTCTGGTCCTTAACTTCTGTTAGTGACTAGTTTCTTGTATTGGGTTGAGATCTCCTCACCCCCAACTTTCCTCACCCCCTTTGTGACCACGCGACACGTGGCAGCAAGGGAGGATGGTAAGACTAGATGAGGGGCTGCCACGTGTTACACGGTCACGCGTCACCGCACCCCCCTTACGGTGAGGTGATCCTATCCCCTTGTATTGTCTGTTCTACATCCTTGGACAGGAGATTATAAATTTGGAATTTATACAAAGCGAAAAACACATACGGGTCTGATCTTATATCATTATATGTGCTAGTGTGTATCCAAATGGAAAAAAAGAATACAAAACTCGGAATACAAAATCTTATTCAAGAATAAGTTACTCTAAGAAAATCTTCTTCTGGTGAAATAAATGGACAAACTAAAATAGAGGTAATGGACGTTCAGGTGGACGTCATTTTCTATAAACTACACCAACAACATTACCCCATTGACTTAGAGGCTTCCGTCTATGACGGAGTATGAGAGGCCGGATGTACGCAACCATACTCATGTGTTAAAAATACATAGACATTGTTTTCCGATGACCCATAATGAAAATTGCGTGTCGATCAACTGCTACTTCACAATATAAGAAGCGCAACCAATTTAGAGAGTCATTTTACTTTATTCCATCATATTCTAAAGTCAATGAAAAGTGTGTCTTAACTCCATTAGAAATAGAAAAGTCATATCTATAAACTAAAACTGCCAAATAATGGACATGTTTCATGGATGGGAATTAAGTTTTACATGATAGGTGGTGAATGGCGTTCATATTACTTTTCCAAATAAGGGTCACGTCAAGCACCTATATTTGGTGATATACAAATCTTTCTTTGCTTCAAAGTTTGGAGGAGACTTTATGGAGATTAAAGTTAGAACAGCTTCGGCTTAGGTGAGTAACCATAAGCTTCATTATTGGTGGATAAAGGGATCATGGGCAGTCTTCCTAAAATATATTTGAAAACTTATAACGGCAATGAAGAAAGTAAACTATTATTATTTTAATTTAACTGCAGCCAGCTGGGATAGGATCCCCTCACCGCAAGAGGGTGCGGTAACGCGTGACCGCGCGACATGTGGCAGCAAGAGGGGATGGTAAGGCTAGATGCAGGTGACCCTCATCTAGCCTTACCACCCCATCTTGCTGCCACATGTCGCGTGGTCATAAAAAGGGTGAAGAAAGTAGGAGTGAGGAGATCCCAACCCCATCTACTTGTTATGAAATCATTGTAAGAAATACATGTCTATTGGTAAAGATTTGTCTTCTAAACCTAAGGCTGAAGCCCAAATTCTAAGCGTTCTCAATATCTCATTTGTAGGATTTTGTAAAAGAGGTAAATCGAGAGATATGTATCAGCGGATGGGTCCAAAACTTGTTGTTTATGGTGAAACTATACAACAACAACATTACACAATTGTATTAGAGGCTTCCATCTATAACGGGGTATGTGGAAGTCGGAAGTACGCAACCTACCTTTGTATTGAAGACACACAGATGTTTTCCGATGATCCATAATGAAAATTGCGTCAATAATACACCCCAAAATAAATAAATACAAACTAGCTTCTTTCTTGCTTAAGCAGCCACCTACTAAACAACGGTTGGTAGAGAAAGGGGCATTGTAATTGATATAAAGAAGCATTCAACCCAACCATCCTATTCTCCTAACTATAGACCTAACTATATAAATATTTCAGCTCTATATTTCACGGGCTGTCCCCACCATCATACCTACCTTTAGTTGTACGGTCGCACCCACCCCTCCAACCTCTTAGGTACCAATGCAAAACTCTTTTTTTGAGGTCATGTTCACATGACATAGTCCAACTGGTTCCGGATAGAGGTTCTTAAAAGGGAGGTCAAATGTACAATTATTGCCAAAGGAAAGAAAACTCATTCCCAGCAAGTGCATAGTATGAGAGCTTCTTGGCCTGTAGACTTGCATGCAGCACATTCCCAGCAAGTGCATAGTATGAGAGCTTCTTGATCTGTAGTCTTGCCTGCAGTGCTGGGGGATCCTTATACAAACTACTGTATAAATGACCAAGCTTCTGCTAGCGGACCGTTGGGTACCTAATTCACCTCCCTACACTACTTTTGGAACTGAGTGTGACAAGGGACTTTTTTGAGGTCATACAGAAGTTTTGAATCAGATGATACAGTAAGTTGGTTTCAGAAATGCATGTGTGTCACTGAATCAAAACGACCTAAATATCGGTTGGGATCATAGGAGGTAAGAAATGAGGTAAAAAATGAGGCATCCAATCACGCGCTGCCACGTGGACAAAAGTGGAAGAAGTTTAATTTTTTTTGTTTTTAAAAAATAGTTACTTGTACACGTGGCAGCGCGTGATTGGATGCCTCATTTTTTACCTCATTTCTTACCTCATGTAGTCCCAACCGCCTAAATATTGGGCTTATTTTTGTCATTTAGGTTTATGAAATTGACAGCCGTCTTTATTTTACGAACAATGATTAACTTAACATGTTTCCATTTTTAATGGAGTCAATGACACGTTCTTTTTTTGATTTTAGAACATAAAGCAAAATGACTCACTAAATTGGTTGCGTTTCTTATATTGTAAAGTAACAGTTGCTCGACACAGCTTTACGCAATTTTCATTATGGGTCATCAGAAAAACAAACTCTGTGTATTTATAACACATGAGTATAATTGTATACATCCGACCTTTCATACTCCGCCACAGGTTGGAACCTCTAAGGTAATGGAGTAATATTGTTGTTGATTAACGAACGAATGGTTCACTGTTATTAAACATGTCATAAAATAATATATTATAGTATCAAATTAATATATTATTGTGTCATTTATACATGTATATATAGAGCCGAGGGTCTCAGTAGAATCAAACTCTCTATCTCTTAGGATAGAGGTATTGTTTTCATGCCTCTCACATTCCTTAAATCATAATGATAGCTTAGTGTTTTCGTTGGGATATTAATAAGTATGATCGTTGGTAGTTAATATCAAATTAATGTTTGAAATGTGATGCTTCTGCACTTCAGTAGTAACTGGGGAAAAAAAGTTGACAGACAGTTATCCATCAACTGTAATTCTAATATTGTTCGATTTTTAAATTACCAAAAGAAACTCCACTTAGAAGCACTAATAAATTGATCGTTGATGTGAAATTTTTTTCCTGTAATCAGTAAATAGATGACAACAATTAAATTCAACTTGATTGTTATCACAAAATGGCAAGCCGTTTAGCTCTTTTTCCCCTCTCAACTTATATATATATATATATATATATATATATATATATATATATATATATATATATATATCTTATTGGCAAATAAAGCCTGATTGGTTGATGGATCAGCAATTCTAAAATTTGCCAAATACAACTAGTTAATTATTGGTATGGAAAATGATAGTAGTTAGTAGAATCCTCAAAGTTAACCTCTAAATAGACATCCACCCGATATTTTTCGAGCAAAAGACCAAATCTCTGTCTGAAGATTTCACTGTTCCAGCTCTATCGAGCGATATAAGAAATGTACATGAAGAATTCAACTATGTCATAGATTAGTAAAGCGTTACAAAATAACCCACAACCTAGCATCCAATTGAGTCGGATGCAGGTCTTTGACCTTCAGGTCTAAATAGCATTATTGCTCTTATGCTGCACGTATCCTAATTCAGACCTATACCTTTTTACAACAATATCTTAATACGAATACCAACTGAACTATGTCATAGGAGTAGCACACCTACATACATTTCTATTCAAGGAAGTTCCATGTCAACCAAACACTACTAAATATTTTGCATTTTTTTTTTCTTTTGGCGGGTATTATTGGTTGTTGAACCTAAACGAAAGGTAGCAACCACCAAATAATATGTACTCTTAAGTAACGTATGATGATGGGCAAGCAATTATTGTCAAATTACAACTGGACATATTTATGTTCACAAAAAGGTAGGTGTACTATTACTCTACTAAACAATTGAAAGGATAATGGAATACAAAAACCATTATCCACACAGTTGTCGACTCTAAAACACAATCGAATAAAGTAAAATGACTCACTAAATTAGCTGCGTTTCTTATATTATGAAATTGCAGTTGATCGACAAAGCTTGACACAATTTTTATTATGGGTCATCGGGAAACAACCTCTGAATGTTTTTAACACATGTGTATGGTCACGTACATTTGACCCTCCTATCCCGTTATAAGCAGGACTCTCTAAGGTAATGGGGTAATGTTGATGTTGTTGATTATCCACACAGTCCTCGTTTTGTTGAATCAACCGAATGTGTCAAAGAAAAATTCATACACGTGCACCTAGAGAACAAAATTTTAAAGTGGTTCTATTTCTTCTTATTAGTTAGAGATTAACTAATAAAATAATCACTAGTTATGCTTAAACTATTTTGAAATTTATCGTATACATAACAATATAGTATTAGTTGAATGTAATAAAAACTATGTATTATAAATTTTACTTACCCGTTAAAGCTTGTAAATTTTGCTCAATTTCACGGCAAGCCATGACTGCTTCAACTGCATGAACTCTCACATGTTGTTGAAGTTGTTCCTTGAAAGAACATAACACCAGCAAGTAATGTCCCTGTTACAATATCATTTTCCATCAAAAGTTTTACATTATAAACCATAATTAATGAAAGCAAGGGACTCAAGTTAATTAATAAATTGGAGAAATGAGATCATAGATGTTGATGGCACATACTTTCAACCCACAAAATATATTTATTAACTAGGTTAATTGTAACCAAAGTTTCCATTTCTAATGGAATCAATGACACAATCTTTCTTGACTTTAGAATATGATAGAATAAAGCAAAATGACTCACTAAATTGGCTACGCTTCTTATATTGTGAAGTAGCAGTTGATCGACACAGTTTTACGCTTTTTTCATTATGAGTCATCGAAAAACAACTTATTTATGTTTCTAATGTATGAGTATGGTTGCGTACATCCTACTTCCATACCCCGTCATAGGAGGGAGCCTCTAAGACAATGGAGTAATGTTGTTGTAATTGTAACTGAAAAAACTAATGTTTAGGCAGTTGTATCTTCATCAACAAAAAAGTAATCAATACTTTAATGGTTAATTCTCACATAACACGACAATAACAGTAGAAAAGATTTTGATGTGAATAATATAGTCATGTAAATTTTATGATGATAAATTTGATCAAGTAGTATCTAACCTAGTTGGTTATTAGCCAATAAAATTAACACAAATACGAGTAACTTATCGTGTAAATGAAATAGAAGGCAAAGATGGTACCATTTCATATTATGATTTTAAATTATTGAATAATTACTAAGATGATGATGAATAATAGAGTTTAGTCTAAAGTATATTTACTGTACAATTATGACTATATAGGGAGGACAACACAGAGAGGAGACCAGGAAGAAAGTATATCACTTTACTCTTCATCTGATCAAAATCATTTGTTAATCATTAACTAATACAAATGGGAAATCATACAAAAATTCCAAAGGAAATATATATTCTCACTTTTGGAAATATATGTTAAAATTTCATCTTCATCTTTATAATTATACTTAACTAAACAAATATATTATAGTGATTTTTTTTCTCTTTTAGTTTCATATGAGAACTACTGAACTTCATACAAGCAGGTTAAAATTGGGACCGGATCTTTTCACCACAATCCTCTTACCTACTTCTCCAGCGTACGATACGTGGCAGCAGAGGGAGAGTCTCTTGCTGGCACGATGTCGTGCGGTGGGGAAATGAGTGAGATGATTGTGGGTGAGGGGATTGAAACTCGTTAAAATTTCACCAAACATTACAAATCAATATCCATAAGAAAAAAAAGGTCCAAAACGAAGAAAAAATACCAAGAAATTATCAAGCTCCTGCCTTTCATGTGGATTCAAAGGATTGGAACCAAATTGTTGGTGCTGATTAGCATAAGATCGAAGAAGATTATGAGATTGTGAAAGCTGAGCATCAATCAAAGGCAGCTGATCAATAGGTGTCGCCACCCTTAGACATGCTACGTGTGCTGAAAGCAATTGTTCATACAATGGATGTGTAGCAATCTCAGCCTTTATCATTTGCCTCTCTTGTAACATATCTCCGCCGCCGCCGCCGCCACCGGGTGAATACCCACCACCCACTCCACCTATTCCACCTCCATCCGTACCCGTACCCATCATGCCTAATACCCGGTCTTGCATTTTTTGTAAAAATGCAATCTTTTCTATTTTTGTATTATTTTTCCCTATGAATAAGAAATAAAGGGAAGAAAAATAAACTAGTGGAAAGAAAGCATCATCATATAATCTTCTTGGCGAAAAAGGGTTCCCAAAGAAAAAGGAAAAGGTGGGTTTCAATCTTTTGGGACCACAAAGAACTCTATCTTCTGAGAATATGATGTATATTCTGAAGAGTTCAGATTTCAGACTTGAGAATTAGAGAGAGTAAAAGACTCAAAGGTTAAAAAAAAAACACCAAAAGTAAAAAAAAAGGTTTGTTTTCTAGTGATTGGTTAAGGGAAGGGATTCTAAATTGGGGTGAGAAAAATCAAGACTTTCTGATCAGAGTTTGCAGATCATATGATATACATAGAAAAAAGGGAGCTGCCCTTTTGCAGGGTGAAATTGTGGGGTAAGTTTTGAATTTTGAACTTTGAAGTTTCCTCTGAATGATTAAAACTTTGTGGGTTTTTGGAGTTATATGAAAAAAGGTTGTGTTGAAAAGAGAGAGAGAAGAATCATGGGTGAAGAATCAGTACTATATAAGAGTAGAGAAGACATCATATGATAGACTTGGGTAAGAAGATCAGAGGCTGATAAAAGCTGCATCAATGTTCCGACAACGATTTTTCTTTTTCTTTTTATTTCTGTATACTATTTCTTTTTGGGCTTTACGTTTGTGGGTGAGTTCGTAAGTTTGGATATCCGTTCTGTCACGCTACCTAAATCATATAATTGGTCTGCATAAGGACAAAACGAGTTACGGTTATATCAACTTTTTTATGCTAACGTGAACTACACATCATTTACTAGAATTCTTATATATGCGCCAATTGGTACTTGAGTTCGGAGCGGATTATGTGACGCCAGGCTGTGTGACGCTAATTGGACGCCGCCAATGCCTGGCCGCCACGTGGCCAGGCAGGAAAAAGTATTTTTTTTTAATTTTCGTTTGTTTAAAACCAATTACTAAAAAAACTCCTCTCCAAAATTATTTTCATCCCTAACTTTCGACACACACCCTCTTCCTCAGCCAGAATCGCAGAAAACATTCGTGCCCCCTTCTTCTTCCTCTTCAATCGCGCGACTCCATCTCCAAGCAATAGCATCCGGATTCATCTCCAATCACAGCAGGTAATACCCTCCTTCAACCATCCCTAATTCCCTCCTTCTTCTTCCCCTGTTTTTTTTAATTTAGGGTTCATCTCCAAAATTATTTGGCCTCACGCGCTTTTGAGAAATCTTGAGTTTTGTTGGGGTGTAGTCTGCTTCAGGGTTTACATTGTTTAGGTGTTTTTAAGTTTAGTTTGATTTTGATAACTCAACATACTCCATTGCTCGAAATCCAGGTTCAAAACCAGATTCGCAATAAGGAAGCAGAGAAGAAGCGTGCTTATCTGACATTAGAGGAGCTCCGGCAATTTGTTTTGCACTTTTTTCCATAGGACATTAAGGTGCAGATATGGCCACTAATTCTCAGCCTTCTGGTGATCAGGTATCCAAATTTAAATGGGTGTTTTGCTTCTTTAAGGGATTGATTATCGATCTATCTTTTGAGAATTTAAAATGTTTGCTTGGTGTCCTTCCATTTGTTTGAATACTAATCGGTGCAGAACAAGGTTACGACTTTTTCTGCTGTCCAGAAGCTTTCCTTATGCAATTTTTGTGGCTGATCGTACCATGAAGTCCTTATTCTTCCTTTATAAATATTGCAAAGTGTGTTTGCTACCTCTACTATTAGTACAACAACTGCCACTATATTATTATTGTTTGTGTATTTTTTTATTTTCTTTTCTTTGCATTCACCTTATGGAAGGTTAATAGTTTGCATTCTGTATTTGTTCTCCTTTACGGATACCTATGTCTCTGTACGAGTGCAGCCACTTCAACCCCCTCCAATGGGATCCATCCCTGCTCAAGGCTTTGGAGCTCCCTTTTCATTGCAAGTACGTTAGCATCTTCCTTTCTTCCAGATCATGTGGTGTTCTTGTTCTTCTTCACTTCAGGGTTTTTGAACTCTTCTAATGATGTGGATCTTGGCTTGTTTATACAGTGAATGGTTTGATAAAATGATTGTTCTTCGTTGTTCTATTTAAACATCAATTGAACATGATTTTGTATTTGTATGTTTATGTTAGAATATGGATTCAATGAGTAGTAGCCCCCGCAGACAGTTATGGTTTGGAGATTCGGGTGCTGAAAGGTCGCCCATTCAAAGATATGATACAAATTTGCTGCCATTGCATGATACAAACGATTTGGAACGTGTCCATAAATCGTTGGACGAACGGATAGTTCCAAAGATGGGATTGGAGTTTGATAACGGAGATGATGTATTGAATTTTTATTCATCTTATGCCAAGGCAGTTGGATTTTCAGTGAGAAAGAGGAGCAGTCACTCTGATAAGTCATCACCAAAAAAACTAATTAACATGGACTTGGTTTGTCATGCCGCAGGCAAACGTAAGGAGGGGACAAGTGAGGGGAAAAAGAATAGGCCCGAAACTAGAACCGGCTGTGAGGCGCATATGAGAGTTGTACGTACTAAGGATGGTAAGTTAAGGGTGACTACCTTCAAGCTTGAACACAACCATGGACTTGCAAGCCCTGATAAAGTTCATATGCTTAGATCTCACAGAAAAATATCATCTACCCAAGCTTATGAGATTCAAACAGCTAATAGTGTGGGAATCGCACCAAGGGATGCACATGCCCTCATGGCAAAGCAAGCAGGTGGGAGAGATGTGTTGGGTTTTATTCCGGTTGATTATAAAAACTATTTAAGAAGAAAAAGGCAAAAAGATATTCAGGTTGGAGACACCGGTGGCGTGCTTGAATACCTACAAAGAATGCAGTCCAACGACCCTAACTTTCATTATGCGATTCAAGTGGACGAGTGTGATATGCTGACAAACATTTTTTGGACGGATGCTAAAATGAAAGCCGATTTTGATATTTTTGGAGATGTTATTTGTTTTGACACAACATACGGGAAGAATAATGAGGGTCGACCTATTGCCTTATTTGTAGGAGTAAATCATCACAAACAATCGATTGTTTTTGGATCAGCGTTGTTATACGATGAGACGGCTGAGTCATTTGAATGGTTGTTTGATAGTTTTTCAAAAGCGATGTCTGGTGCGAAGCCTAAAACCATTCTAACTGATCAAGATGCCGCAATGGCCAAGGCATTGGCATCAAAGTGGCCTGAAACAAATCATCGTCTGTGTATCTGGCACATTTATCAAAATGCAGCCATTCATCTAAGCCATGTTTTGTCCGTGTTTAAAACTTTTACCTACGACTTCAGCAGATGCGTATACGATTTTGAAGATGAGGTTGAATTTTTAAGTGCATGGAATGCAATGTTGGAGAAATATAACCTCACAGATAATGCGTGGTTGAAGAGATTGTTTGATATACGAGAAAAGTGGGCTTTGGTATATGGTCGTCATATGTTCTGCGGGGATATGATGAGTACTCAAAGAAGTGAAAGCATGAATGCAATGCTTAAGCATTATGTTAGTTACAAGAACAAGTTTTTAGAGTTCTTTGATAATTTTGATAGGATGATTGAAAATCGACGATATGCAGAAATGGGTGCCGATTTAAAGGCAAAAATCACAGTACCAACACTTAAGGTAGATTATGATTTGACAAGGCATTCGGCAAGTGTGTACACACCAACAATTCATGCTTTGTTTGAAAAAGAAGTGAATGATTCACTTAGGGGTAGTTGTGAAGAATTTGAACATGATGGAGATATTCGTCGTTACAAGGTCACGGTGAATAAACGCTTTCATCACACAGTAACGCATGATAAAGAAAACGGGACTTTTGATTGTACGTGTAAGAAGTATCAGTTTGCTGGTATATTGTGCTCACATGTGCTGAAGATATTTAGTATGCAAGGCATTGAGAGAATCCCAGACAAGTATATCATGAATCGATGGACGAAGAAAGCTAGAAAAACAAATGTTCAAAAGAATGACAATGTGCTCATCAGTAAAGGTTTAGATGAGAAGGTTGCAGCTCAGTTACGATATAAGGATTTATGCCAGCTTTACATTCAATTAGCCACAAAAGCCTCAGTAACGGAAGAAGCGTACAGCACGGCACGGAAGTTTCTTATTGATGCACTTGAAAAAGTCGACGAAATTCTTCAAACTGTCCAGAAGACTGATGACAAATGTTCGGCCAATAAGACATCAAGTGTCACCAACACAAGTGGAATTGCAGTAAAAGGCTTAAAAATGAAAGAAAAAACTAGGAGGGGAAAGAGGATGAAAGGGGGTTTGGAAAGGCTCATTACCAAAAGAACCAGGAAAGCCCATGTGCAACAGGTAATGTGCTTATGCTTGTACTGAAATACAAATTCAGTTTGGTGTAGATGATTAACATGGTTTTGTTTCTCCTTTTATTTTCATATTTGACAACACAGGATCAGGAGTGTCAATATACTATGCATATGGCAAGTGGATTAGATGGACAAAATGTACAATTTGTACAGGTAATTAAGATGCTATGAATATTACACTGTTGTATTACACTGTCTTTTTCCTAATTGTTATGTTGTGTTGCATAATAGTCGTATCAGCCTACTTTGACAAGTCCAATGCAGCATGCATCATCGAGCGAATATGTTGAATCAATGCAGGTAAACTATGTTTGTTGCTAATGTCATTCTTATGTATTGTGTTTATGTTTCCGATTCTTACTTGAGGTGGTTTACGCTATAGGCATATCGGCCTACCTTGCCACTGTTTTCTGCACAAGAAAGTCATTTAGCTCCAATTACTTTCCCGGTAATTTGTTTATGTTTTTGTTTTATTAACTAATATGCTTGTGTGTAATAATTCACTGTTTTTGTTTTTATTTACTTTTTGTGGCATCTCTCTTGTCAGGATTATTACGGACATTACGCTGCTTCTCAATCTTCACAAACACATGGTTCGAATAGCATTGGCATTGGTATTGGCATTTCAGATGTGTGTGCGTGTCCACAACAATGCAAACAAGGGTCATTTTGTCCTTCAACCGGGTTTGTACATGGAGATGAACATCGGTTATGATAATGGAGAGTACAATTAATTGAATGGGCTATGAGCTGTGTGTTCGCTTATGACAGGTGATAGCGCAAGAACAGAAGCACCCTCAGGAGGAAGAGGAACTTGTTTTGGCTTTTGATCCTGTTTATGATAGTCTTGGGATTTCTTCAATTTATGATGTAGTGTTAACTTTGTAAGAATTTTAACTTTGTAAGAAACTTCTGCTTGGGCTCTATTCACATGCTAAAAATACATTGCCTTGATTATCCTTTCTTTTACTTCACACAACATTTTATTACAAATAGCATTTCAAAAGGTTCAAATACAAACATCTCGGTCATCATTAGACCCAATCGCTAACCATATGACAAATACAACTACGATGAATATCCAAGTCAGTATATAACGTCGTCTCGCATTTCCTAAATCCGCTTCATGGTTGTCTTGCATTTCGCTCAACCTCGCTTTACATTGCATTTGCATTTCTCGCAATTGACCTTCATGTTGAAATTGCATATCACTTAATTTAGCTGAACACTCTTTTTGCATATCATTTACTTGAGATGAATGCTCCATTTGCATTTTTCTGATGCGATCTTCATATTCCTTTAATTTCGCTTCATGTATATTTCTCTTCCGTAGTAAGCCCGGTATGATATTTTTAGCTCTTTGGCACATCGGCGGATCTATCCACACGAAGAATCTACAAGTTCTGCAACTATGATACCTTCGCCCTGGGTTATCGTCAGTCCATGAAGTAATCATTTTTAATTCCAACCCACAGTGGCATCTTATTGGAACTGTCCCATAGCTTGAATGACTTGAAGATGATGAGGCCATCAAATGTGTTGTACGTTTCCTGTCTATACCATGAACCAAAAAAACAAAATTTACAATCTGAAAGCATCAGAAATTATCAAGCAAAATAGCCTGACCATCGTTGCCAAAAAGGTTACTTGAAATGCTGGATTAAAAAAATCAACAACGATACTTAACATTATATAAACAAAAAATCAGTGAAATTTTAGAAAGATTATCGAAGTATCGACAGAAAAAAAAACACATATATTGCGTGTAACAGATTAAACACCATTTCGTCATCAATAATGGAGCACATATATATCAAACAAGCGAACAAGCTAATCAGAATCCCATCAAAATAAGAACGAAAATCGAATAAAAAAGCCTAAAATCGCATGAATAGCACAAATTCAACAGGAAAACAAAACATGAAAAAGAAAAAGGTGATCTTTCCAGAGAGTCGCTTTTCAAAAAAAAACCAACTGCATTTAGAAAAGAGAAAATCTCAAGACAAGAGAGAACTAATAAGGAGAAGAAGAATGATTATACCTGAGAGTTGAGAAGGGAAGAGAGGTGGAAGTAGAAGTAGTGTAGGAGTTGAGAGGAGCGGGGTTGGCGGCTGACAAGAAAAACGGCGAAGTGAAAAGTTAACGTTGGAGTATCGAATCAAAAGGAAAATCAAAAGGAACCCTCAAGGTTATCGTCGTCGGTGAACATGGCATTGCACCCGATCCTCTGGCATCAAAATATATATAACAACCCAACAATTCAAAAAGCCCCTTCTATTTTTTGTTACAATCCCTAATTTTCACCAACCATAGCTATTTGGAGATGAACCCTAAATTAAAAAAAACAGGGGAAGAAGAAGGAGGGAATTAGGGATGGTTGAAGGAGGGTATTACCTGCTGTGATTGGAGATGAATCCGGATGCTATTGCTTGGAGATGGAGTCGCGCGATTGGAGAGGAAGAAGAAGGGGGCACGAATGTTTTCTGCGATTCTGGCTGAGGAAGAGGGTGTGTGTCGAAAGTTAGGGATGAAAATAATTTTGGAGAGGAGTTTTTTTAGTAATTGGTTTTAAACAAACGAAAATTAAAGAAAATACTTTTTCCTGCCTGGCCACGTGGCGGCCAGGCATTGGCGGCGTCCAATTAGCGTCACACAGCCTGGCGTCACATAATCCGCTCCGACTTGAGTTACGATTTGTTTCAAAAAGTCAGGAGTTTGAACCTAGAGATATGCATAATATAGGTGTTCCACTGGTGCTAGACTGACGGCCTAATTTACAAGAGAACACTTTGTATATGTCACTGCGTAAATCCTCACTCAACCTAGGAGGTGCTGAGCTCCTGATTTGCATCCTTTACAATGGTCCTTGTGACTGAAGCGGTGTAGGCCCTCATAGCCAGAGAATGACTTTTTGTTCTAAGAATTTTTATATATGCATAAGATAAATTAAATGTCTAACAATTCCAATTGTCATCCTATATGTATGGTGGAACTTCTTTATGAGTTTTGTTCTATGATAGAGGTAATAATTCTGTAACCGAACGTTTATTAGTTTTCCTTTACAAAATATTCAAACCTAATTTTATTATAAATTTTATCACAAATTTTAATGAAATACTCCCAAAAAGCTGGGTGACCGGCTGTTGAGCTGTGGTTGCATGTTGTTACCTCTATCTACTTATTCCTCCCTCCCACCTCCTCACTCCATCCCTGCAGTGCCGCCCCTCTCCTTTCTCCTTTCTGCAATGGTGGTGACCATTTTGGTGGAGATAGGTGTAGGGCACGAGACTTTTTGGTGGTGTGATGTGAAATGGTGTGTGTAAGAGTGAGGACGTTGGTGGGGCTTAGAATTGCGGGGGGAAAAGAAAAAGGACGGGACGACGATACAGGGATAGAGGGAGGAGGAAAGGAGGAACAAGTAGATGGAAATAACAAACTTGCAATCACAAATCAACAGTAGTTAACTTTGTTTTTTGGGAACATTTCTAGAAATTTTGGATAAAACATGTAATAAAATCAGATTTTGATTTTTTGTGACAAGAACTAATAAACGTATGTTTGCAAAATGTAATTACCTCTTCTATGATATAATATTTTCCTTTCATGATAATTTCATACGTAATTAAAAAAACGTTCCCGATGCATTTGGCTTCTGCGGTTGCGCATGGTCGGAAGAGAGACCAGATCGTTTCACGATCTGATATAAAATTTTCCTTTCACATTTTTCAATTCATTGATAATTGGCCTCTTATAAATGGCGGGCATTAGAGCAACTAGTAAGTTTGCTTCTTAGTGACCTTCATGTCACGGGTTTGAGCCGCAGAAACGGCCTCTTGCACAAAGTGTAAGGTAAGATTGCATAAATCAGATCACGAATCAATCCGTTCCCTTCCTAGACCCTGTACAAACACAAGAGACTAATGCACCGGAAATGACCTATTTCATGATAATTGACATTTTATATCTTCTTCACTTCGTGTGCGTATTTATGCATGTACATTTGTTTTTGTGTGTAAATATGATAAAATTTTTTAGTGAAAAAACAACATATAATATTTTGTTTCTTTAATAAGTCGGTGAATCTAAGTGATTTCTCATTTAGACGTGGAAAATAGGTAACAACTTGAGTTTTTGTGAGGCTCCCATGATATGGAGGGCAATGCCACCTACCTACCCGACCCTTCCCTTAATTTTGTATAACAGTGATTGCATAAAAGAAGAAAACAACAAATGGAGAATTTGATTGTGTTTTAACAAGACAAAAACATTAGTTGACTTGTAGAATAAATGAAGGAACTCAAAAGGCATGAACAGTGTTGCTTGGTACGCATGGAGGAAGATGTGGATGTCTTTATGTGATCTCTCAATATTCGCCTTTATCAGTTTTATCTCCGCAAAAAGAAAATGTAGAATCACACGCAAAACCATGCTTCTTGGAATTTAAAAAAGGTTGAACCCCAACCAATAAGGTTTATGTTATCTTTGGTTTCACAGGATGTATAGAGATGTAAATCAGGTTTCCAAGATCTACTAGTAGAAGTTTGTCATAGCACAGGGACATCACAAGGAGCCCATTGGCACCGAAGGAACAACCGATAGGCTGGCTTGTCAGCCTGGTTTGTCATAGCACATGGACAACACAAGGAGCTCATTGATACCGAAGGAACAATCGACAGGCTGACCTATCAGCCTATCAGGTCATTCCACGGACCAATAGTGCTCCCACACTATGCAGCTAGCCTGGAGGGGTTCAAACATTCTTACATTCGGCAAGGTTCGAACCTCTGACGTTCCTTTCAAAACTCCTACCTAAAACCATTGGGATATGTCATACATAGTCGAATTTAAGTTTTGATACTTGATGCTACATGGTTTATACAAATTAGTTACTGTAAAAACACAGATATGATGATTTTACCATA
Source organism: Eustoma russellianum (assembly GCA_036186865.1). NCBI lineage: Eukaryota > Viridiplantae > Streptophyta > Magnoliopsida > Gentianales > Gentianaceae > Eustoma > Eustoma russellianum. The sequence goes on from AP025071.1 coordinate 2,846,467, forward strand.
AACAATATTTACACATATTATGACACTCATGGAGTAAATAAGGAACAACTAAGGTAGGGGAAAGGAGCAACGTTTCAGCAAAACAGACACAGACATATTGTAGTTAAGTACTTTTTTTTTGTCTCCAACCATAATTCATTTGGTATTTGGATAGTATATTCTTTCTAAAGATATATGTTTGAGTTTCGACAACCGTAATATAGATATTTTGATAATTCTATCAGGTATGACCTATGAAGGGGCAGGTCTGTGCCTTGTCTCCTTGTGTTGGAGTCCTTGTATGTACTAATTATTGTTTCTTCTATGTAAACGACTGCTGAGTAATATGATTTATATTCTCCATAAAATTTCTTAAGACTAAAGGAATGAAAGTCATCATGGTTGGAGCAGCAAAGAAGCCAGCAAACCCTAGGGTTCCAATTCAGGGATGGATGGTCCATCCCAGCCCAAGTGTTGAAGAAATAGACCTGTTGCAGAGAAGCATTAAGAAACCCAAACGTCCAGCAAGTGGGGAACCGGAATCCCCTTCGGCGGGTGACTACCCGGCGCCGGAAAAGTGGTCGAAGCTGTTCAGCAACTCCGCTGAATCTGAGGAGATTTATACGGGGCTGGACGAGGACGATGATACCATGGATAACTTCTTGGAAGGGTATGACGACGCTATGACGGAGGCGGCGGATGAAGTGGATGCGGGTTGTCTTTCTATAGAAATTCCGGTGGAGGAGTGTAGAGAGTGGTGGCAGCCATGGAGAAGGGCCCTGGTGGTGAAGGTTCTTGGCAGGAATTTCTCCTTCCGCGTGCTGGAGCGCCGACTGTTAGATTTATGGGGCTTGGGAGGTAAGCTTGACATTGTTGATCTCCCGGATGGTTTTTTTGTTGTTCGATTCTATTCTAAGTTACAATATCAATCTGCACTGGAAAATGGGCCTTGGATGCTCCAAGGCCACTACATAACTGTTACAAAGTGGAGACCGTTTTTTACGACATCATCGGAGACGGTTAATTCAACAATGACATGGATTAGAATACCCAAACTGCACTTAGAATTTTTTAAGGAGAGCTTCCTTATGAGGGTTGGAAATTTGTTGGGTAAAGCTATTAAGGTTGATCACACAACTATGAAGGCGGGCCGTGGGCAATATGCCCGAATTTGTGTCGATGTCGATCTGAGGAAACCGTTAGCGTCGAGAATTAAAATAAATAGCAGAATGTTTAATGTGGAATATGAGGGGCTCAACCGGATTTGTTTCAATTGTGGGCGGTATGTACATACGATGGAGGAATGTGGGAAGCAGACTGAGGGTATTTCGGTAGAAGGAGTGACGACTAAGGTGGTTGATGTGCCACCGCAGTCGCCGTTTGGTCCATGGATGATTGCGGCTAGTAATCGCAGGCGTCGAATGCAGCATGAACGTGTGCAAGTGGAGAACGTTGATAATGATGAGAGCTCAGAAAAGGTTGGTGTGGGTTAGACCCGGACGAGAAATAATAATGTAGTGGGATCCAGATTTGATATTTTGAACGATGATGCTGAGGTTGGGGATGAGTGGAACCATGATGTTGAGGAGGATGTTGACTTGTTGCATAAGAATATTTTGGGGATCCATGACAAAGGACCCGCCATGACTTTTACTGCACGTGCGAAGGGAGCCTCAAAAGGGTGCGGGGCTTCGGAAGAAAAAAGGTATTATGGTGAAAGAGCCACCCAGGGCAAGAGTACAAATGAATCGCACGCTATTGGACACAGGGGTTGTGGATAATGACTGTGGCGGTATGCAAATGGGAAGGTTTGGTGGACGCGGTGGGGGGCCATCGTACAGGGGGCGGGGGAATGCCAGTCGCGGGAGAGGTGGAAGCAATCTTTCTAGACACTTACAGGACATCACAAATAATACCCGCTGTGATGTCGTTTCTGCCTCGCGGTCTTTGGAGACCATTGATGAGTGGCCTCCATTGAGTGTCAGTCGTAGGGCTAGCAATGGAACAAAGGTGCGTGATTATCACAAATTTCAACCACCCGATGATGCCTTACGGAGGGGCGGGGGGAACGACGTATTGGCGGACCTAAACTCTGAACCACCTGATAGGGAGTTGATTGTGGAGGATAGGGATGGTGATATGGGGATGGAAATGCTGGCCGATGATGAGGCCAGGCCGAGTGCTTAATCTTTACTATGAAGCTTGTCGCGTGGAACTGTAGGGGAGCTGCTTCGGCGTCTTTCCGGGCAGCTCTAGGTGATATTATTCATGTTCGTAAGCCAGATATATTATTGCTACTTGAAACTCGTATGCAAAGTAAGGGTGCCGATTGGATTTCGGATAAGTTTCACTTTACTGATATGGTTGCCGTGGAAGCTAGGGGCTTTGCGGGGGGGTTTATGGTGCTTTTGAGATGGGGAGAATATTTCTTTGAAGGTCTTGAACTGCACGACGCAGATGATTAACGTCCAAGTCGATGGTAAGAACCATTTAAAATGGTTGATGTCGCTTGTGTATGCTTCACCGGTGGTATCGGTGCGTGACACTTTTTGTGAGTTTGTGGAGTGTATGAGTAGGTACGTGAATGTTCCGTGGTGTATGATCGGGGATTTCAATCAGGTCACTTGTCAAGATGACAAGTTTGGGGGTAGACGAGTCGCGGGATACGCAGTGGAGAGGATGAGGCACTTGTTGGATGTTTGCGGATTTCAGGGCGTACATTTCTCGGGCCCTCGGTACACGTGGACCAATAGTCAGCCGGGCCAATTTAATATCAAGCAAAGACTTGATCAGTGTTGGTGTAATTCGGCGTGGGATGATATCTTTCCAGATGCGAGTGTCAAACATTTAACTCGTATTCACTCGGACCACCACCCGATTCTGCTTGAGACGACGCCCAAGACCGGGGAGCCTCACGGTTTTCGGTTTCAGAATGGGTGGATGGAGCATGCGGGTTTCGCGGCCTTTATACAAGGTGCGTGGATCCACTATCCGCATGATCTTACGCTAACGGTTGAAATGTTTAAATCGAAGCTTGTGGTATGGAAAAGGGAGGTATATGGTAACCTTGCTCATAAAAAGAGAAGATGTTTGGCAAGACTGGATGGCATTCAACGTGAGCTTTCTATTCGTCCGTCCAGGTTTCTTTCTAAATTGGAGTCGCAGTTGCAGGGTGAGTATACTGAGTTAATGCGTCTGGAGTCAGAATTTTGGAGACAAAAATCACAGTTGAACTGGATCACATTGGGGGAGAGAAATTCCCGGTTCTTTCATAAGTCACTCGTCCGAAAGGGTCGGCGTAAGGATATTAATTGTCTCAAGTTTGGGAATGAGGTCTGGGTGGAGGAGGAATCCGAATTATGCGGTAAGGTTAGGGATTTCTTTGTCATGTTGTATGCGGATGTTACTGGGATTTCAGGTTCAACTTTCCTGCTATTTCGCACGGTGACAGCAGGTACTTGAACCGCCCTATGTCGGCGATGGAGATTGAGTCCGCGGTCTTCCAGATGAGGTCACATAAGGCCCCTAGGCCGGATGGCCTTCCCCCGGGGTTTTTTCAAAAGAACTGGCACGTGGTTAAGGAGTTTGTCATACACTTTGTCTCGACGGCCTTCACGACACGCAGATTCCCGGTCGAGATGAATGAATCTTTGATTACGCTTATTCCTAAGGTTAAGCATCCTGAGGATATTAAACATTTTCGGCCTATCGCTTTGACTAATGTTATTACTAAGATCATTTCTAAGGTCATTGCGAATCGGATGAAGGGGTTGGTTGATAAAATGGTGTCAAGCAGTCAATGCGCATTTATCCCGGGTCGCCAGGCTGCCGAGAATATTATCATTACTAATGAGATTGTACATACGATGAGGAAGAAGAAAGGTAGAAAGGGACTCATGGCGGTGAAGATTGACTTAGAGAAGGCCTACGACCGGGTGAGTTGGCCGTTTTTACGTCGTGTGTTGGAGTCGGTGGGGTTTTGTCCTGATATGGTGGAACTAATCATGTTTACTGTTACCACGGCGTCCTTATCTATCATTTGGAATGGTGTCCGCCTCCAGTCGTTCAGGCCAACGCGTGGTATTAGACAAGGTGACCCGTTGGCACCATACCTCTTTCTGCTGTGCATGGATGTTCTCAGTCAGAGTATCACGGCGGCAGTCGAGCAAAAGCGGTGGTCTCCTGTGACGGTTTCTCGTGGAGGCCCATCTATATCTCATATATTTTTTGCGGATGACTTATTTTTGTTTGGTGCGGCTACGGTGGAGCAGGCCGAGGTCATGGAGGGCATTTTGAATGATTTTTGTGCGGCCTCTGGTCAAAAGATCAGTTATGCGAAGTCTCAGTTTCATGCTTCGTGTAACACACCACAGGAGGTTATTGTGGATCTCACAGGCAGGCTGAACATGAAATCCGCTACGGACTTGGGCAAATATCTCGGTATGCCGGTCATTCATGGTAGGGTGTCCAACAATATGTTTGACTTTTTGCTTAATACTCTACGGGAGAGGTTAAACTCTTGGAGTTCAAAGATGCTGTCTCAGGCGGGTAGATCGCTATTGATTAAATCAGTGTTGACTGCGCTTCCATCATATGTCATGCAAACGACCCGTATACTTATGTCGGTCATTATGGAGATGGAGAAAATTATACGTGCGTTTTTTGGGCTGAATTGGATGGCAACCGACATTTACATTATATGTCCTGGGATAGGATTTGCCAACCGAAGGAGTTTGGGGGGTTGGGTATTCGGCGACTGGCCCGGATGAATACCGCTTTTCTCGCTAAGCTGGGCTAGGCCGTGTTGACGGAGCCCGATAAGCTTTGGGTTCGAATTCTACGGGCTAAGTATGGTTCTCCAATTGATGTTTCGTCTCGTCAAGATGTTTCATTTATTTGGAGGGGGATTAGGAGTTGTAAATCGATTTTACTTAAAGGGATGGATGGCTCGGCGAATGCCGATAATCCAGTCGGCGGGGATCCGTGGCCCACGGTTCGGTGGGGGCCTGAAACATCGGGGAGGTTTTCAATTGCGAGTGCGTATATGATTCAAACATCAACCACGGAAGCTATGGAAAGTCAGGCATGGCACAGGATATGGAGACTTAAAGGCCCAAGCAGGGCTAACTTTTTCGTTTGGCGTCTTCGGCATGATGTGATTCCGACGACGTCGTTTTTGCATAGGCGGCACATTAGTGCGACACCGACTTGTGCCGTCTGTGGGAGGAATGGAAGTGACATTTTACATGACCTCCGTGATTATTGGTGGATTGCATAAGTTTGGCGTATGGTGGTGTCGCGGAGGTGTTGGGTGGATTTTTGGGGGCCACAGTCCAGTCAGACGTGGGTTGATCGAAATTTATCTTGTAATCTGGGAGTTAGAGTCACGGCTCTTGGGTGGCGGTATCTATTCCGCGAGGTGGTATATGGTGGCTGGTATTGGCGGAATCAGATTGTGCATAATACGGTGGATAGGTTGTTACCTCCGGCTATTTTTGTGAAGGATGTGATTTTGAGACTTAGACTTCTTATTTTGGCACACGATATGGACCTGGCGTCCTTTTTTGTGAATCCTGTTAGTTAGTATAGTTATGGCCGACTGAGGTTCTTGTAAATTTATTTGACGTTCATTTATAAAATCGATCCCTTTTGTGGAAAAAGTCTTCATGGTTGAAATACAACTTTTTTACACCCAAGTAAAATAGTTTTTCAATATGTCACTTATAACTATGCCAAGTTCTAAGGCCAGTGTTTTTTTCCCCTTCTTTTTGGTAGAAAGAAAAATCTTCATTGGTTAAGGTAATGTACAAGTATGTACCTAATCTAAGTTAACTTTAAATATGCAAAACATGTAAGCTTAGACTGTTTGAACCCCAAAAAAAAAAAAAATACAAACTATAGCAAATCCATCTTCTAGAAGGGAGGAAGAAATAATTATCCTGCCTCATGATCGTCTTGTTAAAGGAGGCATTTTTTAGCATGAAATTAATTTTCTTTTCTTTTTCCCTTTATTCGTTTTTTTTTTGGGGTTTGAACTCTTAAAGTGTGGAACACCACATTTGAAACTAAATAATTTGTGTCTGATATTACTACATTTTAACCAGCTCTTTTAAATGGATGTACATATGTATCCATTTATAATGTTTTTGTCAAATTACGTGTACACAGAATTACCTTAAAGCAATAAGGTGAAATCCCCCACTTTGGAGGGCTCTCACCGTCCAACTCCAAGGAGCATGTGTGGCGGTGATACAAATTAGGAGCCCAGCGACTTTCTGGGTTGGGTGAGATCTTACGCAGTGACTCACACAAGGTGTCCCCCCACAAACCAGGCCTTCGGCTTAGTAGCAGAAGAACACCCACATTATGCGCGTCCCTGGAATCGAACTCTTGACATCTTGGAGCAAATTCCCATCCGAGTACCAACTAGACTATGTCTGTGAACATACACAAAATTACCTTATATTACAGAGGCGTAGGTCATTCTTGCGTAGGTCATTTTTTCTTTTTCACCCTTTTGCTCTCCTATATTAAGAAGACGGGTTTTGGAGTAACTGACAAGGTTGCTGTTTTCTAACCTTGAGGTCACGAGTTCGAGTCACGAAGAAAATCTCTTATACAAAGTGTAGGGTAAGACTGCGTACATCAAATCGCGAAGCGATCCGACCTCTTTCCGTACCCTGCACAAACGAGGAAACCTAGTACACCTGGAATGCCCTACTCTCCAATGTCACTTTTTCTCTGACCTATAACAACTCATTCAAAATTATAAATAATTTTCAGATTATTGTTGACTATCCCAATTAAGTTGAATATAAGGCGATGATACATTTTCATATATGTGAACAAGAATAATTTATTGTATAGTATAGAAAAAGAAAAAAGTAAAAAGCGAGAAAAAAAATGAAAAAAAGCATTCTAACGTTTGATAAGAAAACTGCAAAACCTTCTTCACCATATCTACATGAACGTAACATATACATTATCCTCTTTTTTCCGACAACAAAATCGTCTTATTCAGCTGCCAAATTCAACTATTGCCAACTCTTTCCACTTCCATAAGCTGCAAATTCCTCTTACACTGTTATTTTTCATTCTGGAACTCTGCAACCACAACCTTTACTAGGAATGTTTGAGGAAAAACATGATTGACCTGTATGTTGGAAATGAAGAATGAGAATATGGTAATCACAGAAAATGAAGCCGAGACGTGACAAAGTAGTCACTGTCCTTAAAGCAATTTTGCTCCTACCAAAGAGCAAGGTAGTCTTCAAGCAAATGCTTCCCAGGATATAACGGCTATCTTTCTTCCCTTTGCTCTAGAGGAGAAAGAGTGAACTTGCTTGTTGAAGGTAGAGAAAGAGAAGAAGAAGATCACAATAATGCTGAGAACTCAAATTTTTGCAAAAGATAATTGTCTCTATTGAAAGTAGCAAGGTCTTCTATTTATAGACCTTAGAAGTGTTAAAAACATTCTTTGAAATCACTCTCAGCCTTATTCTAACCTCCAAGAGCCGTTGATTACCGTTTTTAGCCGAAGGGAGATGATTCTTGGATTAAAAACTGTGACTGCTGATGAACAGAGCTGTCTGTTGGACATCGATCGATCACATCGATCGATCGATGTCACTTCGATCGATCGATGTGATCGATCGAAGTCGAACAGACTACATCGAACCCTCACTTCAAATTTACTTAGATCGATCGATGTGACTACGATCGATCGAAGTCATCGTTCGAAGTCCTCAGATCCACATCGATCTCTAACATAGATCGATCGATGTACTTCGATCGATCTATGTTGGAGATCGATGTCCAACTGATGTTCACCCAGTTTTCTACATTCCATACCAATCTCTTGACCGACCTTATACACGCTCTATATAAGTTTGGAGCACATGAAAACGTACTTTAATGTACTTTTTCTAACAATCCCCCACATGATCCAAACTTATATATGAACCTTTCATATGATAAACAACGGACTTCTTCTCAATCAAAATAAGATGAAGACACATAACGGAGTAGTGACAAACGTCTTGAACTATCCGATAGTACATCTGAAGATATATAAACGGAAATAGGGTGACAACCGTCTTGAACCACATATTTCACTACTGTTTATATGATCATACAAATGACATGTCAACACCTAACTTCATACAAGTTCGCGATGTGGTGCATTAATGGCCCTGCACCCAATCCCAGAATTCATAAGCGCTCTAGAGAGTTTTCCAGGCTCTCATAGGAAGCGGCCCCACTTCCACACTTATATAGGTGATATTCATCAAGTGTGTATTACAACACACCACCATCTATAATGGCTATGAATCATCCATTAAGAGATTTACATCTCACCCTCAAAAATGTAATAAGTACTATCCACAAGTGCATCATTATAGGAAGGACAAATAATAGTACTTTATAGAATTCTTCTATGACGTGTTCTTACCACATTGAACTCCGTTTGTAGGATCTCTACTAATAGCGAGTTGGGTTCCTGTCATAGAGAATTCACCTCAACGGAACAAGTCCCATTCCTCTTGATGTCTTAAGAACCAGTTTTCGATTCAAGCCTTTAGTTAAGGGATCAGCCAGGTTCAACTCGGTTTTGATGTATTCCAAGTTAACCACCCCAGAACTAATCAAGTCACGCACAATATTGTGCCTCAAACGGATATGCCTGCTCTTTCCATTGTATATTTTGTTCCTTGCTCGAGCAATAGCTGCCTGTGAGTCACAATGAACAAAAACAGATGGCATAGGCTTAGTCCACAACGGAATATCAACTAGTAAATTCCTTAACCATTCCGCCTCTGAACAAGCAAGTTCTAAAGCAACAAATTCAGACTCCATTGTTGATTTAGCCTTACAAGTTTGTTTAGAGGACTTCCATGAAATGGCACCACCACCCAAAGTAAATACATACCCACTGGTGGAATTTATCTCATCATTATCTGTGACCCAATTAGCGTCACAATAACCTTCCAGAACTGCAGGACTTCCGGTAAAAGCAAGCCCCAAGTCCATAGTCCCTCGTAGATATCTCAATAGCCGTTTCAAAGCATCCCAATGCTCTTTACTTGGACTATGAGTATATCTAGCCAAACGATTAACAGAATATGCAATATCTGGCCTAGTACAATTCATGAGATACATGACACTGCCAATGATCTTAGCATATTCACACTGTGACACACCATCATGTTTATTCTTTTCTAACCTTATGGATGCATCATACGGAGTACTAACAGGTTTCACATCAAAATGGCTGAATTTTCTCAAAACCTTTTCAACATAATGCGACTGAGAAAGCATATAACCCCCACATTTCTCTATCAGTCTAAGACCAAGTATCAAATCTGCTTTCCCCATGTCTTTCATTTCAAAAACAGATGATAAAAATACTTTAGTACTATTTACAACATCAAGATTTGTACCAAAGATTAACAAATCATCAACATATAAACAAATAATGACACCATCAAGATTTTCAAACTTACTGTAAATGCATCTATCACTTTCATTTACAACATATCCATTAGATAGCAAAGCATTATCAAATTTCTCATGCCATTGCTTAGGAGCTTGTTTTAATCCATATAATGACTTTTTCAACCTGCAAACTTTATGCTCTTGACCTTTAGCTATCATACCTTCAGGTTGTTTCATATAGATTTCTTCTTCTAAATCTCCATTTAGAAAAGCTGTTTTAACATCCATTTGATGTATGACTAACTTATAAATTGAAGCTAAAGCTACTAACACTCTAATAGAAGTAATTCTAGCAACAGGAGAATAGGTATCAAAGAAATCTATTCCCTCTTGTTGGGTAAACCCTTTAGCCACAAGTCTAGCTTTAAACTTATCAATTGTCCCGTCCGCCTTTAGTTTCTTTCTAAAGACCCACTTGCAACTGATAGGTTTACAACCTCTAGGCAAGTCTACGAGTTCCCAAGTATTGTTGCTAAGTATAGACTCAAGCTCGCTATTGATAGCTTCTTTCCAAAACTTAGAGTCTATAGACATTACCGCTTCTTGATACGTTGTGGGGTCATTCTCTAAAATGAATGCAGTGACAAAATCATTTCCAAAGGACTTTTCTACTCTTTTCCTTTTACTTCTTCTAGGTGAAGTATCATTACTAGACACTTTACTAGACTCACCTTTTTCAAATTTAGGACTAACTAACGACTCTTTCTTCATAGGAAAAATATGCTCAAAAAATTCAGCATTCTTAGACTCAACGATAGAACCATTATCAACCAACATGAATCTATATGCAGCACTATTTTGAGCATATCCTATGAAAACACAATCATTAGTCTTAGGACCAATTTTACTTCTTTTGAACTCTGGAATACCAACCTTAGCTAAGCACCCCCACACTCTGAAGTAATTCAGGTTAGGTGCGAAGCCTCTCCAAAGTTCGTAAGGAGTTTTATTGGTCTTTTTATGTGGAATTCTATTCAAGATATGACATGCTGAAAGGATAGCTTCTCCCCACATATTATTAGGCAAACCTGAGCTAATAAGCATGGCATTCATCATATCCTTAAGCATTCTATTTTTCCTTTCTGCGACTCCATTAGATTGAGGAGTGTAAGGAGGTGTGAACTCATGTATAATTCCATTATCTTCACAAAATCTTTGTAAAGACAACACATTATACTCACCACCCCTATCTGTCCTCAACCTTTTGATTTTTCTATCTAGTTGATTCTCAACTTCATTTTTATACCTGATGAACATGCTTTCAGATTCATCTTTATTTGCTAACAAATAAACTCTAGTATATCTAGAAAAATCATCAATAAATGTTATGTAGTATCTTTTACCACCTTTACTAGTATAACCTCTAAAGTCACCAAGATCACTATGTATGAGTTCCAACTTATCTGTTGTTCTTTCAACAGATTTAAACGACTTCTTGTGATGTTTTGCTTCTACACAAAACTCACACTTTTCAAAGTCATCTTCACATACATACGAGATTAGGTTGGTGAACTTTAGTCTTTTCAACGCATCTTTATTAACATGTCCTAACCTTGCATGCCAAATATTCAAAGAGTCAACAACATAAGCAGAACTTGATGCATTCTTATTATTCATAATACACACAGCATCTAGAACAAGTAAGCCCCCGGAGCAATACCCTTTCCCGACAAAGTCCCCACTCCTAGACAAAATAAGCTTATCAGACTCAAGAACAAGTTTAATGTTAGCCTTGTTCAGTAGTACTCCGGAAATCAAGTTCCTACGCATCGCAGGAACATGTAACACATTATTCAATTCCAGTCTCTTGCCAGAAGTCAACTTGAGGAGCACCCTTCCTTTACCAAGAACCTTGATACCGTGTGCATCTCCCAAGAAGACTTGCTCGCCATCATCTATTTCTTGATATTCAAAAAATAGATCTTTACTGGTTGCAATGTGCTTGGTAGCCCCAGTGTCTACCACCCATTCCGAAGCACCACCGACAAGGTTTACCTCAGATAAGACGACCGCAGCAATGACTTCGTCACTTGTCCTAGTTGTCTCCACAAGATGTGCTTGACTGCTGGACTGGCCTTTCCGCTGGTTGCACTTGGCTGCTCTGTGTCCCAGCTTTCCGCACACCCAGCATGCGCCTTTCATCTTCTTCTGCCCTTGTCCCTGCACAAATGTCTTACCTTTGCCATTTTGCTGAGTCTTTTGCCTCTTGGGTTTGTGCTCCACCACATTGGCTCGAGAACTTCTTTCATCTCGTTCATTGTCATCAAGCCGATTATTCTCCTCAATGCGAATGTGCTTGATGACTGCATCCAAGGTTAATTTGGCATCATCATGTTTACCTCTCTTCTTGTATTTGCTCCAAGAAGAAGGTAACTTTTCCAACAAGGCCGCTGCTTGAAAAGTTTCATCAACTTTAATGCCTTCTTGCTCCATGTTATCCACCAACTGTTGATATTGGTGAATTTGATCATTGATCGGTATGTGGTCTACCATTTGGAACTTCAGAAACTCGCTGACCACATACTTTCTTTTTCCAACATCTTCAGAACCATATTTGTTCTGAAGTGCTGCCCAAATATCCTTTGCTGACGTAAATTTGACATAAATGTCAAATAGAGAGTTGGAGAGGAAGTGCAGAATGTGTCCTCTACACGTAGTATTGTCAGCATCATACCTTTTGCCTTCTGTTTCGTCTGTTGGTCTGTCTTTAGCAAGCACATACGAAACAGAAATCATCTCTAGAAAGAATAACACCTTTGCAGCCCAACGTTTGAAGAACTTGCCATTGAACGGTTCCATCTTAGACATATCAGGAACTGGTGCTTGTCTTGTTGCCATATTCTCAACTCAAAATTGCTTTAAGACTGTTGATATTGGTGAATGAGAATATGGTAATCACAGAAAATGAAGCCGAGACGTGACAAAGTAGTCACTGTCCTTAAAGCAATTTTGCTCCTACCAAAGAGCAAGGTAGTCTTCAAGCAAATGCTTCCCAGGATATAACGGCTATCTTTCTTCCCTTTGCTCTAGAGGAGAAAGAGTGAACTTGCTTGTTGAAGGTAGAGAAAGAGAAGAAGAAGATCACAATAATGCTGAGAACTCAAATTTTTGCAAAAGATAATTGTCTCTATTGAAAGTAGCAAGGTCTTCTATTTATAGACCTTAGAAGTGTTAAAAACATTCTTTGAAATCACTCTCAGCCTTATTCTAACCTCCAAGAGCCGTTGATTACCGTTTTTAGCCGAAGGGAGATGATTCTTGGATTAAAAACTGTGACTGCTGATGAACAGAGCTGTCTGTTGGACATCGATCGATCACATCGATCGATCGATGTCACTTCGATCGATCGATGTGATCGATCGAAGTCGAACAGACTACATCGAACCCTCACTTCAAATTTACTTAGATCGATCGATGTGACTACGATCGATCGAAGTCATCGTTCGAAGTCCTCAGATCCACATCGATCTCTAACATAGATCGATCGATGTACTTCGATCGATCTATGTTGGAGATCGATGTCCAACTGATGTTCACCCAGTTTTCTACATTCCATACCAATCTCTTGACCGACCTTATACACGCTCTATATAAGTTTGGAGCACATGAAAACGTACTTTAATGTACTTTTTCTAACACTGTATCATTAAAAACATATCTTTTACGAATCAAAATGAAAGAAATCAGTGGAAGAAATTAAACATTTCAGAAATTTCCACCAGGGAATTCATTTAGAATCTTAGGCAAAGTCCAAAAACTAGAAGAGCAAGATAATAGGATTGAATTGAACTCTCTTGTCTCAGCAATGGTTCGAATGTCATCCCTCGTGCGCGTGGTAAGATTTATACGCGAAAAAGAAGAAAAAAGGTTGAAAAATAAACGGGATACTCTATTGTGGTAATTGATTAACTATTAGACGTTTATGGACCAATAAGATAAAAAGTAATTGACATGCGACGATGATGAATGTGCAAACAAAGAGTACGCCTCCAATTATTATGTTTCCTATTGGATAACTACTAGCATTACTTAATAATTACCATAAAATTTGTCGAAATAAGCTGTCTTTAGGTATAAATACTAGGATCACATTCTAATGTCAAAACTATCCAGGGCAGAAGAATGATATACATGAACGAAATATAGTTGGTAAAACACTTGGCTATCACAACAACAACATTATACTATTGTCTTAGAAGCTCCCGCTTATGGCACGGTATGGGGGGTTGGATGTACGCAACTATACCTATGTGTTAGAAACACACAGATGTTGTTTCGCGATGGCACATAATGAAAATTGCGTCAAGTTGTATCGATCAACTGCTACTTCACAATATAAGAAGCGCAATCAATTTAGTGAGTCATTTTTTGCTTTATTCCATCATATTCCGAAGTCAAGAAAGAGTGTGTCTTTGACTCCATTGGAAATGAAAACTAAAACATTTGGGCTATCATGGTACGTTATTGTTTCTCCATGCTACAAATTTTTATCATTCCCCCTTCACCCGTAATTGAACAACAATGCTCAGGCGATACCTTGAATCATGTTTCAGCTCCTTCAGGCAATGTAATCAAGCGTGTCGTTGAATCATAAACCAAATCTGTCCCACATCTGAGAATGACATTGAAATGATTAATCCATGGATGCGCATCAATCAATCATACTCAGTATATCTCAACAGCTCGTTAGGGTCTGAGGAGGGTGAACGGTAGGCAACCGTTTAAGTTGTCAACTTACCCCGTGCATTTGACGTTGTTGGTGGAACCACCACTGGAAACTGTAAGTATTGTGCCAAAGAAGGAGGTGTTTTCGCCACCACAGCTCGGACAGGGGCCCTGGGGAATTTGGTTTTTACACTTAATTCAAATGCACGGTAATCCTAGTAAACTAAATAGTTCACCATAACGCATTGCAAGATCTCACCTTCAAGATCAAGAAGTCTTTCACAACAATCCTTGTAAGAGAAAAAGCTAACCACAGAATCAAGGGTAAGGCAGCAAACCAAGTAAATATAAAACTGAAGGGCTCTGTAAGCTGCAAAATTTGAAACACATCGTTTAGTGATGGTCAATATGATTAGGATGATGCAATAGAGTAGAACGAAAATATAGATGTATATGGATGCTTTATTTCACATGCATCAGAACTCTAGCTAATTTCTGGGCATCATATGGTCAGAAGCATAAGTTATAATATCAGATTCATGTGCAAGAACGATCTTGCCTGCATGTTCTGTATGCTGAGCCAGAGAGATGTATACTAATAGAAGTAATGAACATTTGCATAGTGGTGAAAGGAATTTGTATCGATATCGAAATCATCAGCCCTTATCACCCAAATAAGCCAAGATAACAAATTCAACATGCCCGAATTGAATTCTAAAGATCAGTATAAATGACTAGCTCTTTGACACAGGTAGATTCTGGATAATAAGGAATAATGAACAGTACTAAAAATAAGGGAGAAAGGAACTGACTTTGCTAAAACAAATGAACACAAATTGCTGAACTAATAATATTGCACCTACAGAAAAATAATTAAGAAAGACAGCAATTTCTGTCAGGAAATATTACCTCTAAAAGGTAAGTAAGTTCAAATCCGGTCAAATCATCAAGGAAGAAGAACCTAACAAGAAAAATACATTATCATCAAATCAGCTTCGGATGCAGCACGAACCAGAGGAAGAAGGAAGCATGAATTGAACTATTCCGGTCCTTGATATCTAGTCGGATATGGGTAAGTATTATTATCACAAGAAGAACAACTCACAAAACATATAATGCAGCAGAGCAAAATCACATTCCAGTGTAATCCACTAGTGCTAGGAGAGAGGAGATAGTGTCACTCACAATCCCAATGCAACAACAGCTGAAGGCACATACAGGAGAAACATCTTGAGATAATCAACTGATAGATCACTGTAAACCTGAAGGAGGAAATGTTGATGAGCAATGAGCTAACTATAATAAAACATAGAGGATAATACCAAGCGTAAAATGACAAGAAAAGAAGATTGGGTTGCTTGTGCTTCTACTTAAATCGCAAAGAAATGCTTCCAAAGATCTATTAGAGGGAAGCACTTTATTTTGGTAACTAAAAGTTGTCAAGGCACTTAACACAAAAAAAAGTTAAATCTTTTTTAGTTATAAAAATGAAAATCTTAGTCACCCTGTACCCTTTCATGTTTTAGATATGTATATTATAGAAATACATAGGCAATACAGTAGAAATACAAGTCGAATACCTGTATATATATTATAGTTGATATAGTTCATTTATGAATACACATCACTATTCAAGTGATGACTCATCAATATAGCCGTTGAAACTCCAAATGACCGTTGGAGTGATAGTCCTTCTATATAAGACATCATTGTGTATTTCTAATCTAAGGTTGAAATAATATTATTCACCTTCCACATGTTTCTTCTCCAATTCATTGAATTGTGTCTTTAGAATTTCTACATGGTATCAGAGACATGAACATCCTAGAAGAAGAAGCTGCTACCTGCGAAGAAGACATACCAGGTGGATGGTTCAAATGCTTCCACTTCACAAGGCAAGAACGCCTCTGCCTCAATTTCTTCAGGCAACTCTTCAAGGGCCAGTTTAAACGCACAGGTATCTTCTGTGTCGTCTGTATTGATGTCTTCAGAAACTCGTAGCTTCTTCTTCTCAGGAAAATGGCAAAAACCTATTAATGCATATCTTTTACATATCTTTTCGTCATCAAGGCCATAGAGCCAAAATCTTTCAAAGGCCATAGAGCCATAAATTCTTCAAGGCCATAGAGCCGTGAATTCTTCAAGGCCATAGTGCTGTAAACTCTTCAAGGCCATAGAGCCTAATATTCTTTTAATAGGCCATAGAGCCTTGGCCATGAGCCGGAAAAAATTCAATGAGGTTGTAAAGCCTCCAAGAGACTATGGAGTCTTCAATTAGTTCATGAAGCCAAACAGCTTCCAGGGCTATTCACTATTTTTCAAAGACCATTATGTCTATAAACTTCCAAGAGGCTATGAAGAGCCTTGGCTTAGTGCTGGAATCTTTTTCAAGAGGCTATGAAGAGCCTTGGTATAAAACCGAAATCTTTTCTTGAATAGGCAACAAGAGCCTCGGCTATAAAGTGATTTTTGATAGCTGAAATCTTTGTAACCAAAATCTACTCCAGATGACATTGAAAGAAAGGTGTAAATTAAAAGAAATTGTTTGTTAAAATGAGTCTGAGTTCAGGGAAAGAATTTCAGAGACAACACTTCGAAAACAAAATCCTGGTTGCCTTCGTCTTGATTCTTCTGAAGCTGTAGAAATTGATTGTCCACGAACCATTCGTGATACAAAGACTTGCAAGCCTCTGCTATGTCCATGATTTTTCACTGCTCTCAACTAACGTTCACATATCCATTTCTATACTCTTTTCCTAATAACTTCATTCCTATTTCTCTGCTTGAGTTTCCATGGAAAAATATGTCCTCTTCACAGCCAAGAGTTTCAAAAATAAACGATACAAACTCTTGGGAATGTTTCACGGGAGCAGAGTATTTCAAGTTATTTCAGAAAACCAAAGGTTTGTTTTTGAGGGTGTGGAGAGATAAGACAAGGCCGTGAAGAGAAGTTAGGAAAATCAAAGACAAAAAAAAAACAAAGATATTAGAAGAACAGAGGGAGTATGGAACGAAGGAGATGGGGTGACGGAGAGAGATGAAAATATACTGAAGGATGAGAAGGAAGAGTCTTTCTGCGCTATTGTGAAGTGACGGAACGAAAGGTGAAGGAGGAGTGATAAATGCAGCGGTAAAGAAAGGAGTAATAAATGCAATGAGTTGTAAAAATTGAGATGACTGAAAGTAAGGAAGCACGTTTTTTAACGCAACTTTACAGAAATATATATATATATATATATATATATATATATATATATATATATGGAAAAACCAGTTGTCCCGCAGAATATCCCGAAAAATGCCAGCTGTCAAAAAAAAAAAATTAGACAACGTGACTTCTTTTCTATTTGGATAGTTAATGTGGTGTTTTAGTGAGTCAACACGTGTATATCCCAAGTTGCTCTTTTTCTTTAAGATTTTTTTTTTGTTGCAATTTCTCTGCCTTGAATACCTCCTCCTTCTTCATCAACGTTTTCTGAGCTTTCGAAGATACAGCCCTTGAGCGAAGATTCAACTTGAAGAGTGAAGGCCAATCCGTAGACGCTCTTCTTGACTTGCCTCTGACAATAGAAGCTTTCTGCCCTCAAGTAAAGGAGAAATGGGTCGATGAATTACTTGAGAAATCAGTCAATATTCTTGATATATGTGTTAATGCACATGATATAGTTTCACAATGTAAAGAAAACGTCAGAGATCTTCAGTCATCTCTGAGGAGGGAGAAGAAAAGGGTTTGATTATATGATTGAAACAAGCATCCAGAAATACTTCTCGTAAGGAAGGAAAATGAAGAGAGATGTCAAAAATCACTTGAGGGTTTGACGCAGAAGGGTTCATCTATTAAAGGAGTAGAAAAGTGGCATTATGAAGATGCAGCAATTGCTTTTGAGTCATATGAAACGTGTGCAAAGTGGGTAAGGAAGTTTTAAGGGGTATTTTTTTGTTAATTTAATACTTTCAACTTAAACTAGAAAAATCTTCAATAGATTGTCAAGCCACCTTTTTAATGTCGGCGCTTAGTGCAAAGACTATTGAGGCATAAAGTTCTCTGTTCTTCAGGGAAGGTAAAAAAGACCTGGAGCAATCTTGTGTAATTCTGCACATAAGAGTTTCTCTACTCTAATTTTTGATCAGATCATCAAGTTTTGCTCGGAGTTCCTTTACTCTGTTTTACTTCTCTCTTCTTCTCGGTTCCTTTATTTTATCTTCTGATGGTGAGCTTCTCCTTTCTCTTACCATTTCTTATTAAACACTTTGCAGCTAAATTTCTTTAAACTGCAGTTTTTTCTGAGCTTCCAAGCTCTTCACACTTCAGATCAAGTGGGAATTTTTCACTTGCTGTTTACTCAGCAATTTTCGTTCAAATTCCAGCATTCTCTAGAATTTTCTTCCAATATCCTAAAATTGTTAATTATTTTTTATGCACCGCCCTCTTTCCAAGTAAAGAAAAGCCATGTGTCCCACAAACTTTCTTTTGTGGAAAATGTGTTGCACTAAATTGCAAAAATAATCTTCTGAAATTGCAAACTCTACACGTATGTGTCTTCTTGGACACGCAAAACTCCACTTGCATTTACATGTCATATTTTTTTTTAACTAGCCAACACCTGTTTCTCCCTACTTTCCATTACATCCATCACATCACCTGCACCCACTTGTCCTTGTCTATTGTTTTTCCTTTACAACTTACACTTACTTGTCACGCATGCACGCTGCAAATTGCTCTATCATCACTATTTTTTATCTTCCCCTCTTAGTATCACTGATCATTGATAGATTTATACATATAAAATAAGTTTTGATAAGTACAACCAGGGCTAGCCCATTCAATATATCCTCACTGGTCAGCTGTGTTATTTACAGAGAAAAAAGTAAAGAATCTTGAAGCTCTAACTCAACATATGTTCAAGTATCTCCTCGGTGATAAGTCTCAAAAGATCATGTTCAATATTGATAGCAATTTACTCAACTTCATCGCGTGTAAATCCGCTCTTCCAACCAAAGTCCCAACCTCCACTTACAATGCCCTTGCACCACAAGTCTTTGTCCATTACCTTATCTAGACTGTCACCTAAAGCTTGCTCACTAGTAAGATTATGGTAGCTTCTCAAGTTCTCAATTCCTTCACAAATCTCACCCACTAATCGATCAATATATGTCCTTGATGTTTTGGTGAGAATATGTGACCATGGAGGATGGTAGAATTTGGTGAGAATCGTCAAAAGGTTGGCTAATGTTTTCATATACAATTCAAATGGAGGATGGTAGAGTGCTGCCATTTGTGCAGTATGTTTTTAACACGGCTATAAAGAAACCAACTTCTTGCGATTTCCAATCAGATTGCAGGACAGTTAAAGGGTGAAAGAAAAAAAAATCTATACAACTAACGCTTTCTGTTGCAGGAATATCATGAAACGCACTTGGACTTCAAAAGTTTCTTTGTCTCTAACCTTTATTATGCAGGAGCAGAAGTGTATCTTATGGTCACAGTTTTATGGCAAGTGAGTGCAATGACATTGCAGGTTCTTGTCCTTCATCTGGAATATACTTAAGGAACTACTAAGGGTGATATCTCTCAAGGATTCATGTACAAGTCACAAATACATGGATTTGTTATATGAATGCTAAGACTAGGCAAGTAAGAAAAATAGTGGTGCTCTCTCAGGAACTCTATTGTGCTCGGCCGAACAAAACTAACACTTCTTGCAGGATGTTCAAAGGATGTGTTAAAATTCAAAGGGGACATTTGAGGTAGTCTTTATGTGATAAGTTGAGCCTTCGGGTATGAAATATAAGACTTTATCTGTTGTACTTGAGATTTGTTGATAACTGCATCTTGGACCTGAAGTTCTATAATTAATATGATTATTATTCATTCAACACACCGTTTTTCTCTCCTCACATTCTTGGTTCTATCTCCTTTGTAAAATTAGTGCCATCATTACTCAAGTCTTGTCTAAAAGGTTCCGTTAAGGATATAGATTAATTGCCAACATAATTTATAATCTTTTCTGGAAGATTCAGGACCTTACACTTACAAAATTCTAATTTCTACATTCTTTTTATATTTGTTACTAATGAGGATCTCCTAGGTATATTACCTCGAAGGACCACAGTTTGTTTCTGTTCTTTACAGGTGATAAAGGGAGTATTCAGGACTAGACGTGTTCCTTTTCTCTAAGTTTTGCAGGTGCTTCGAGAGTGATGTTTTGCAGGTGCATCAAGGGTACTCCAGGAGTTCGACAGTCTTATTTGCGGTTGTTTGCAGGCATTGAAGCAGAAAAGTGTCTTGGCATGTTACGTTTGGTTAAGGAGATATTGGAAACATATGATGAAGAATACTCCAAATTGACGCCAATCTCATCAACAAAATTTTCTTACTGAAGATGCTGTCCATAAAGCTCATCAATTGACTGAAGACACTGTCCATTTTATAGCTCATCAACTGACTGAAGACACTGTCCATTTTATAGCTTATCAACTACGAGCTTACTGCAAGCTTAGTTGCATACGTATATATATGCACTAAGCTTGAGGGGGAGTATAGAAATACATAGGCAATACAGTAGAAATACAAGTCGAATACCTGTATATATATTATAGTTGATATAGTTCATTTATGAATACACATCACTATTCAAGTGATGACTCATCAATATAGCCGTTGAAACTCCAAATGACCGTTGGAGTGATAGTCCTTCTATATAAGACATCATTGTGTATTTCTAATCTAAGGTTGAAATAATATTATTCACCTTCCACATGTTTCTTCTCCAATTCATTGAATTGTGTCTTTAGAATTTCTACATATATGGTCTTGTATCAGCAAGGAACAAACTATGATCCTACATATTACAATTTAAATGGATTATAAGATCAGGAAAGCCAAAAAAATATCCTCTCAAATCAATGCTCTATTAATGACTCATCCAAGGATATCTGCTCAAATTTGAAGATGGATACCATTGTGAGAGTCTAGAGAAATAAAGTTCAAAGAAGATAACATCATCCTTTAAGCCATGACTGACTGGATGAATCTCTAAGAGAAGAAGAACTTGCAGCATTGTGTTTTGTATCTTTTTTTTTTGTAAGTACAATGTGTTTTATATCAATGAAAAGTAAAGGATTTTCCTCATAAACTAGTAATAATTTTCTTTCATCTATTTCCTGCTTTCATTCTTCCCCAAATTCTCACTTGACGCAATTAACTGTTCTTGCTTTGAACTAATTGCTTCCAAGGGCCAAAGAATTCCAAACTAGTGGAATTTAAAACCCATGCAGTGCCAAAACATGGTCATTTGTCTTCAGTGTGCAGGAAGAACTGCACAAACGGGATTGGCATAAGGCAATAATGGCAGTGTCCCTACGTGCATAAACTTGGCCATTTCTTCTTTATCTTTATCCCATTTGTGCAGTTCTACCTGCAGCGATTGAAGGGACAAAAACCTTTGCGTATACAGGTGCAAAGTCAAATACATGTGCAAACTAATTCCTAAATAAAACGATTTAGGAAAGAAAGTATTTATGAGAACAGTACAGGAGATAAACGCCCTACATTGAGGTAATGCATACAATCAAACAGAGGAAGCACCAACCTTTTTACTACGAAGACTACAACGAGGACCCTCAATGACTATGTCACTGTCATCCATCTGTCAAGAGTAAGATTAGCATTAGACAAGCTACCACAATAAGCTGAAAATCTGAACAGTCAAATGGAAAACTAATACTAACAGTTGCATAAGTATACACCAAGACTTCTATAATATGATATGATGAATAAGGCAGCAATAAGATCAACTTCCTTTTTAACGCCATTATAGAACATAACCAACAAACTTCTTTATCATACAAACCGCAGCAACTATCTCATCTCAGTGCAAATTATGCTCCATCCATGGTTCTATACTAATGCAATCAAGCATGCTCCTACCCACCTTAAGTTTTAATTTCAGTTTGTCATACTCTTCATCTGACATTATAGGATTCCCTGATACGTAAGCCATTGAAGCTTCAAGAAATTTCTGCTCATCAGTACCTGAATTGCAGGACAAAAGTTGCATCAGCTATAGTGCAGAAAGTTTTGAAGTTCAAAACCATCGGGTGACAGTAAAATGCAGGATGAAATTCATCAACAAAATATATTTGTACTTAGCATGACGACACTGCTCCCTTCCCACATTAATTCTTCCTTGAGGTTATCAAATTCTTCGTTCGACATTATGGCCTTTCCTTCATAATAGAATGACTGCACCACAAGTAGAATAAAGAATTCAGATCTCACATTCTGCGTACATGGAAACGATTTGTAATGACAAAAACAAACAGTAACCGCATTTAAAGAGAAATTGAAAGAAAGTAATGATTGTTTCTGGGACCAAGTCACCACCACACAAAAGCCAAACAAAAAAAGTAGGCGGTGGAAATCCTAGGCTTAATACCTGAAGAGCTTGAAGAAATTCTTGTTCCATTTCTCCCAGTGACTTCTTCTCTTTCCTATCTAAAGAACAATAGGGTAATACATTGCTGTCTTCAACATCTTCTTGTTGTACCTGACCTGAAAGGAAACATCCACTCATAATCTCAATATGACTGCATGGATCCTCAAGCAAAAAGATCAGTCTAAATAACTAAAATCCTATCAGATAGATCAAGCACACAAATTGGAGACCTCAAACTCTGTGCATCTTTTTATCTTTATATATTAAGACAAAAATGAAGAAAGAAAACTACTTTGAAAGGAACTAGATTCTATACAGAATTCCAGCGACTCTATATGCTCCCTGTATTTCTTCCGTACCATGAACTTAAACCAATGATCTGATCAAACCTACCCATCTTTCACATGATCACATCAAGCATAAAACATGTCAGTCTGTGTAAATTATTCATTGTCTAGGGCCATAAAACATTTTCAAACTCATTACTAGGGCCCAATTTAGCAAAAACAAGTTCAAAAACATTTCACTTTTCTGATAAAGGAGCATCCTTTTTATGCATTAAAGTCCATGAGGGAAGGAAGGAGAATCACAACATTCAAGAACTGATTATCATTCAGTTGAGGCCACTACAAGCAGAGAGCTCATCTTTTCTTCGTAATAATAATATAAAATAAAAATAAAAAGCACAACAATCTTTTGCGGAAGTAGTTAGGTTGGGACCCTATCATTCTAGAACAACAAACATTTTTTTTTCCTGTAATTAACAACAGACAAATGTTAAAACTACATATGGGCAACAACAATCTCTTCCTATTTAAGACCATAAAATCACTGATAATAACCCAAAAAATTTTTTTACATCAGGGAAACTCGAGTCAGGGTAGGCGCAATGATATCCAACCTGTAGACCTATGTTTTTTTCGCAGATAACAACGGTCCTCTCCTTTGCAGCTAATTTGCACTCAGATTATTTTTCTTTGAAGTAACAACTTTTCTGATACCAATTGAAGTAAACAACGGATTCAAGAATACAACGCGTAAAAAGCACAACACACTTTTATTAATGTTCAGAAAATAACTCAAAACCGAACTACCACTCGCCGTCACTTGTCAATGACCCTACCCGGCATTGACTCACCAATCACCCTACCCGGGATTGGTATTTGGCACTCTTGTCCTTGGCACTCTTGGCGTTCCTAGCGCTCCTGGCGCTCTTGAGGCACCATCTACTATGACTGACCCCCTTTATTTATAGACCAACTAGTCTAAACAAAACCAAACCCTAATAGGACTAGATAAACATATAATAAAACAAATCCTAACTAGAATAGATAAAGACAACCTAAAGAATATCAAAACAATGACTCTATCTTTAATTCCTACTAATTTCCTACTAATTAGGAATCCTAATCCAATGAGGAAATTATCCAACATTCTTTCCTAAGAAAAAAATCTAATTCCTTAAAGCTGAAATAGAGCTAAGGGATGAAGGAGGGAAAAAGAAACCGACCAGGCTGATCAGTAGTTGCCTTAGCGGAAAGAAGCAAGATCCTCGGGCAAATCTGCAGCTTCCCGCCATTTAAAAAATTGGGCTGAACCCTTGAAAGAGAAGATAGGCTGTGGCTTCCGGCCTGTAAAAACCAACAAGAATGAGAAGCACAAAGTTTTGTAGAAGGGGCGGTGTGGAAACGGAAGATGGTGGAGGTGAGGCCAAATTTGGTGGCCATCTTTCACGATTGGCAGGCTGTGGCAGTTCAGTATGTCAAGATTTTGGCATGGAGTAGTGATCCATTCGTACTGAAAAAGATGTGGGATTTTGAGTAACAATTTGGGAATGGATAAGGTGATTCAAGAATATGTGGAGGGAATTTGCACTGACCGTTATTTTGGTTTTTTCTCTTCCTTTTCTTTCTTCTCTTTTCTTTGTTTTATTTTTAATTCGTTGTTTTTTTTTAATTGTTTTTTCTTGAATGGATGGGAAAAATGTGGGAAGTATGCAGGGAACTAAGTTTTGATGGACTAATCTTGTGCATGCAATCCGGTCTATTTTCATACTCTCCGTAAACGTAGGAGACTAATACAACATAATTGCCTTATATAATCTTGTGTTGGTTCAAGAACATGCCAAATCAGCTTGCAAGTTATGTTTTCAAGGGTGATAGAAGTATTTATATGAAAGAATGATAGCATTATTTCGTTCTATTTTAAAAAGTTTTGTACATGATTTTTATCATTGACAAACATGGAATGTATAGGCGTCTCAAACCTTTAGCTCCAGGTTAAACCGCAAATCCCCATGGTGGCAGCTCTCCCCCCCTCTCTCTCTTTTTTTTCTTTTTAGTTTTTTAGTGTAGCATTTGGGCCTTTCCGTTTCCAATGGAGTTAAGGACACAATCTTCTTTGACTTTGAAATATGATGGAATAAAGCAAAATGACTCACTAAATTGGCCGCACAATTTTCGTTATGGGTCATCGTGAAACAGCCTCTATGTAATCTAACACATGAGTATGGTTGCGTACATTTTCGTTATGGGTCGGATGTACGAAACAATACAACATGGTACATACCCTTTTGCTCTTTTTTTCTCAACTCTATCATGTTCAAATTATTGTTCTTGCACCTCATCTTTTGTGTATTCTTATAAGGGCTTTTGTAAAATTGCAATGCAAGTGTGGTATCTTAAAATTGAATTCAATACTGCTTATGAAATCTATAATTATCTGTGACAACGGGGACTAATCCTCTTATCGTGGGTGCTCTCCTAAAAAATAAAGAGCTGGCTATGAAATGTACTCCATTCCCATAGTCATCAGTCACTAATCCTGTTATTGCGGGTGCTTTCCTAATAATCAATAATCAATAATGAGTTGTGAAATGAGATGAATGTGTTGGATTTGATATGTTCATACGTGTAGTGCACGACACGTGTGACTTAAGTTACATATCAAATACAGGTGGACTTATGTATGTTATATATTATATGTTACTAATGTTACATAATATTTGTTCGTATCCACATGTTAAGTGATCACTTCGGTATATTAATGGATACGCAGTGTAATCTGAATGGATCACTAAATGTGTAGACAGTCATACGGTTACAGTCCTTGATGGTAGGACTCGTAAAGTCGAGACCGTATTATTAATGACACCTGGTCCATGAGGGACAAGAACACACAAGTATTCTTCTCGAAGTGTTTTAAGTAAGCTATTTAATATATATAATAAATTATATATAATAAAATTGCCGTTGCATAATTAAAACTTTCTTTGAAACGTTTGCAACGTTTGAAAGCATTTGCAACGTTTGCAATTCAGTTTTTAAATTCATTGAATTTCCCACTATATATTATGGCAAGTGAAAGGTGTGGGACAGGGTGCAGAACTTCATTTCGTCCCTTTGTTTTTTCAAAAGTTCATTTTGCAAGAGGTTCAGAAGGTCTTCATTTGTTGCCTTCTGTGGTTTGCATATTTGAAAACTGAGAGACCCTTTTTTCATTGCTTCACTTGCATACATATATATATATTAAAACACTTTCGAGAAGAAAACACACTACTTATTCTCTCCATCGGAATAGTAGTGGTAGTTGTTGATGTTTTGTTAGTGAATTCAACAACTGGTGGGTTCATGCAATCCCTTGGAAGACACAGTTGTCACGCGTGTCAGAACCCCTACAGCGTTAACGAATGGAGCAAGGTACATTTCTGCATTTATTTACTTTGCTTTTGTGTTCTCTTAAGTGATCCTTGGGTAATGGATTTACAATGTAAATTCCAACAAGTGGTATCAGAGCGGTCTTAATAGAATACAACGATGTTTTCATTTCATGTTAACACAAATTATACATAGATTTCAAATTGTGCGTGTTATATATCAAGGTGAGCATGGTCAGTGACATAAAAGGCCACTGTGAATATGTGTTCTGGAGTGTACACCTTGTGAAACTGCATTAGAAAAGATTGAAAAAATATATATTTATCGCTTTCACAATGCAGGTGAAGTAGGATCGATTTCGTCATGATTGCCAACTTTATATAATTGTTTCTTGTTAAACCGTGAAGCTTCAGGTCCGCAAGAAGAATGTTTTAAATTTGATTCCTCTGGCATGCAATAATCTTGGAATCTTATAATACATTAATACTACTTCTTTATGTGAAGAAACACTCTGAATGAGTAGTTTGATGGACAGTGATATCTTGGCCTGCTATGGACCTATCAATAATATTATTTTGTGGCATTGATATGCATATTTTATAAACTGTGAATAGCATACATATGTGTAACACGTTTTGAGTTATTATATTATGTTCGTATAGCAGCATGACATACTTTATGAGGATACATCAATGCTTTATATCATGGGTAATGAGGTGATTTCCCATGATGAAGGTTCAGAATCTTCATTTATTTGCTTAATTTTGTCATGCTCTTGTTGAAATCTTTGAAAGGAATGGCATTGCTGGTTTCGGCACTTCCTGGAACAGTTGTATTTGTTATGTCACATGTGTTGTACATCATTAGTATTTTGTCATACATTATTTGTATGTACTGGTATGAGATATACCTATACTGCATTATATATGTGTTATGTTGTTGACTATACAGATTAATCAGTTTAACTGGATTGTTTGACCGACATGAACCCATTTTGACAATTATTATCAATCAAATATATTTGCTTGTGATAGATGAATAATGAAGTTGTGATAAATACACCGTGCACATGGTTCTGTCTTAGAAAACTGGTTCTTAAGTGAGACCCGTCTATGGACAGTGGCTCTACCGGTGGCTTGAGAATTGTGTGCAATGGCAATACTATCTAGATTACTGGGTATTGCCGAATCGGTTCACTTCAGACCTTCATAAAGTTTCATCATTCGGTTATGTCAAGCGGCATTGATTGATAAAGCTTCATTGGTCTTCAGAATTATCAATGAGGCGTTATTTTCTTGATTTTGAGAATTTCAGTGGCGTCTCAAAGTTTGAAGAAAATGCAAGGGTTCAAGTATGCGTATATTTGGATGCATACATTACGGTCAAACATAAATCTTCATGTTAGTTGATAAACTGCAATTGTGTATAGAACCATAAGGATACGCATCTTAGCAAATGTATGGCTTTAATATGATCCCCTTAAAGTGCGGCAATCATATCATCGCATGTGCATTGTTAAGTTTGTGACGGGTGAGTATGTGCTTCGCACAGCTATTAGTCTGCCCAAAGGAAGACGTAGTTGTCGAAGTCACATATATCACATCGTAGTAATTGAAAAAGTCCGGCGATAATAAGGAAATACGTGACTAGTTCATCGGCCCAAAGGAAGGTGACTACTTTACGTATGGTGTATCGTTGCATCAATTTCTACACCCCGATTGTTGGACAATGTTAAGGAGACTCCAAAGAGCACTTAACATTGAAAATTTTTGGGAAATGGAAGTGTTCTATACTTGATTTGAACTTCAGTTATATTGCAGTTGATATTGACTTATGTGTTGTTTTGTTCTTTGTTTTTTTTTTTTTTCATGGTGGTACAAATTTTATGATCTCACTAGCAGAACTACATTTGAGACAAATTCAGCACAGTTTTTGAGGATATCTCGGTTCCGGGGGGGAAATGGTGGTTTGCATCAGCAGATCAGTGAATTAGATGAAAATTGTTCTGATGGTGTAAATATACGAATCGAACCAATCACTGGTGAGATTCTACTAAGGATACACACATCTAACGATCTAATCCCTAGTAGTTCTGGTCCGCAGGAACCTATGGAAATTGTTTCTGATGGACGAGGAACTACTGATGCAGTTAAGGAACCATCAATATCTCAAAAACATGTACCACTAAGACGATCCTCTCGTCTTGAGTTACATCAATTGGGTGTTAAAACTGCTTTTCTAAATGGTGACATCGACTAAACCATATACATGGTTCAACCACCTCGTTTTGAAGTGGGAGATAAAAAAAATGGTTTGTCGACTTAATAAATCCATTTGTGGACTAAAGAAGTTTTAACAGTGGTATTTTAAGTTCGCACAAGTCATTATCTCTTTCAGTTTTGAGGCGAATCAGGTTGACGAGTGTGTGTACCACAAGTTTAGTACTGAGATATCTACAAAGAACAAAACACTACATGCTGATGTATCGGAAATCTGAAAAGTTAGAAATCATTGGATACACAGATTCCGATTTCGGTGGATGCCAGGATAGCATGAAGTCCACCAGCAGCTACATCTTCTTGCTGGCAGGAGGTGCTATCTCATGGAAAAGTGCAAAGCAATCGCTAGTTGCATCATCTACCATGGAAGCTGAGTATGTATCATGCTACCATGCTTCAAGTCAAGCGATATGGCTTCGCAACTTTGTCACAGAGCTGCGTATTGTAGAGACTATTCAGATACCTCTGAAAGTCTATTGTGGCAATAACTCTGTGGTGCTATATTCAAACAACAACCGGAGTTCGTCTAAGTCGAAACACATAGACATTAAGTATCTGGCTGTTAAAGAGATAATTCAGAATGGTCTGATTTGCATTGAGCATATAGGCACAGATCTTATGGTGGTTGATCCGTTAACCAAAAGGGGTAATACCTATGGTGTTTCACGGGCATGTGGCTCGTATGGGTATTGGTAAAGCCAAAGATATTCAGCTTTAGTGGGAGCCTGTTAATTTCATTTTGTAGTGCTCAATAAAGAACATTGTTTCAGACATTCATTATAATGTACACTACAGTTTAAGTTGTACTGCAGTTTCAGGATTGTACATTATTTGCGACTTTCATTCTGAATTCTGTCGATCTCATTAAGTAGGACCAAGTTGGAAATTGGCATGTACGATCACATAGCATGTAATTTCCACACTACACATCCATTCTAGCATCCATGTCATTCAGTTAATGTTGATATCATGATTCATGATTCGGGACCCGTCACTCATAAGTGTGGCGACGTACTGCTTGTTTCTCTTATTGGCATTGACTGAGTGGACCGGACTAAGTTGATTACACTATTGGCCATTCAGTAAAGGAGCTCAAACAAGTAACATAAACATACATAGTCCAAGTGGGAGATTGTTGGATTTGATATGTTCATACGTGTAGTGCACGACACGTGTGACTTAAGTTACATATCAAATACAGGTGGACTTATGTATGTTATATATTATATGTTACTAATGTTACATAATATTTGTTCGTATCCACATGTTAAGTGATCACTTCGGTATATTAATGGATACGCAGTGTAATCTGAATGGATCACTAAATGTGTAGACAGTCATACGGTTACAGTCCTTGATGGTAGGACTCGTAAAGTCGAGACCGTATTATTAATGACACCTGGTCCATGAGGGACAAGAACACACAAGTATTCTTCTCGAAGTGTTTTAAGTAAGCTATTTAATATATATAATAAATTATATATAATAAAATTGCCGTTGCATAATTAAAACTTTCTTTGAAACGTTTGCAACGTTTGAAAGCATTTGCAACGTTTGCAATTCAGTTTTTAAATTCATTGAATTTCCCACTATATATTATGGCAAGTGAAAGGTGTGGGACAGGGTGCAGAACTTCATTTCGTCCCTTTGTTTTTTCAAAAGTTCATTTTGCAAGAGATTCAGAAGGTCTTCATTTGTTGCCTTCTGTGGTTTGCATATTTGAAAACTGAGAGACCCTTTTTTCATTGCTTCACTTGCATACATATATATATATTAAAACACTTTCGAGAAGAAAACACACTACTTATTCTCTCCATCGGAATAGTAGTGGTAGTTGTTGATGTTTTGTTAGTGAATTCAACAACTGGTGGGTTCATGCAATCCCTTGGAAGACACAGTTGTCACGCGTGTCAGAACCCCTACAGCGTTAACGAATGGAGCAAGGTACATTTCTGCATTTATTTACTTTGCTTTTGTGTTCTCTTAAGTGATCCTTGGGTAATGGATTTACAATGTAAATTCCAACAGAATGA
The DNA here is from genome assembly GCA_036186865.1 of Eustoma russellianum. Taxonomy (NCBI): domain Eukaryota; kingdom Viridiplantae; phylum Streptophyta; class Magnoliopsida; order Gentianales; family Gentianaceae; genus Eustoma; species Eustoma russellianum. The sequence goes on from AP025071.1 coordinate 2,877,012, forward strand.
TGTAAAAATAAAGAAAGAATATTTATAAAAAAAATGTACATTTATCATTTACATATATATACACATACATATGAGTGTATGTATGGGTAATAACAAATGTATCTATTAGTGACTAATCCTATCACTATGGGTGCTTTTCTAAAAGGTAAATAACTAGCAACGGAATGTGCTACATTCTCATGGACATCAGTAGTTTCTAAAAATATAAAATGTGCTCCATTCTCATAGATAGCAGTTACTAATCCTCTCCGTGCGGGTGCTATCTTAAACGATAAACAGATGGCTACGAAATGTGCTTCATTCCTATAGACAGGGGTCGAACCTTTGGCTACATGATTGACGGACCAAGTAATCAACCACTATGCCACACCTCATGATAATATATATGTGTATGTGTGTGTGTGTCTATATATATATATACACACACATACATATATACATATGTGTGTGTGTATGTATGTATTGTGTATGTGTGTGTGTAAGAGAGAAAAACCCGGCAATTACTTCTCTTGCACTTGCGTGGTTGCTGCTGGTTCCAAGTGTAGCTAGTGGTTCATAGGTAAGGTAGGTATCTTTTAACAATTAACATTCTTAATGGCTTCAAAAAAAAACCGAAAGCTTTCCTTGTCAATCCACCAGCCGGTCAAAGTAGCTGGCCAGTAACCACCGTTCAGTTTTGCTTGTGACTATTCGTTCCACCATTATAGGAGTGACCTACTAAGTACAAACCATGTATGACTAATTATCCTTGGTTCAAAAAAACAAGTTTAGACCCAATTAGTTTTTTTTCCTTCTTCTTTTTATTCGACTCAATACTCAATTAGGTTTAATCCATTGCCCATCAAAAAGTTGTCTTGATGGATAAACTTTTCAGCACTTAATACTAATCCAAAATATCATTTAAGCATCACATGCCGTGACACTCCAGATGGTTAAAAATGAACGTACTTGAACTCAATTGTAATGATCAATTACTCTTAGAAGTCAAAATAATGTCAATTACAACACAACAACAACCAGTCTTAGAGGCTCCCGCCTATGGCGAAGTATAGGGAGGGTCGGATGTACGTAACTAGGGCTGTTCAACGAACCAAACAGTTTACGAACTGTTCGAGTTTGGTTCGTGTTCGGTTTGTATTTGTTCGTTAATGGTTGATAAACGATCCGAATTTGAACAGCTATTTGGGTTCGTTTACTAAAATGAGCCGAACTATTCACGAACTATTCGGCTCGTTTAAACAGTTAAAGGGTTATCAAGCCGAATTCGAACCAATTTTAAAATTCGTTTAGCTAAAAGAACCGAGCCAAACATTTCATTTAGCCAAACGAATCCGAATTCGAAAACGTAGTTTTCGGTTCTGCTCTATTAGTTAACAGCCCTATACGTAATCATACTCATAAGTTGTGAGAAACACACAGATGTTTTTTTTCCGATGACCCATAATGAAAATTGCATCAAACTGTGCCGATCAACTGTTACTTTACTATATAAAAAACACGGTAAGTCATTTTGTTTTATTTCATTATATTCCAAATACAAGGAAGAATGCGTCAAGTAAGACTTCTAAATTTTGTGTACTAGTAGAAGAAGTTTGTTGGGTTTATAGTTGTTGTGCTAATGTTAGTTGGAGACTTTCTTGATTCAGACCACGTGGTTGTCCAAGATACACAAAGGTCATGCAATAAAATTATATGTCCACAAGGTCTATATATAACGTGAAAAATTGAAACACAGCATAGGGCTTGATAATTTCATTCATCAAAAGTAAAGATCAAAGCACTTCATTTAGCAATCAGGAATCATGGGAATTCCGGTTGTCCCCAGAGTAGAAAGCTTGGCCAGAAGCGGCACCCAAGAAATTCCAAAAGAATACGTGAGGACTAAAGAAGAGCTAACAAGCATTGCAGATGTTTTTGCTGAAGAGAAAAACGACGAGGGGCCTCAAGTACCCATGATTGACATAAAAGACATTGATTCAGAAGACATCAGTGTGAGACAAAGGTGTCATGATGTATTGAACAAAGCTGCAATGGAGTGGGGAGTGATGCACCTTGTCAATCATGGTATATCAAGTGATCTGATTCGTCGCGTAAAGTCGGCTGGACAAGCCTTCTTTGATCTTCCAGTTGAGGAGAAAGAAAAGTATGCCAATGATCAGGCTTCTGGGAATGTCCAAGGATATGGGAGCAAACTTGCTAATAATGCAAGTGGGCAGCTGGAGTGGGAGGACTATTTTTTCCATTGCATTTTCCCTGAAGAGAAGCGTGACATGACTATTTGGCCAAAGACTCCAGAGGATTACATGTAAGTCCATTATATTAGCAAGTACCATGTATAGGTGTTGTGTTTTATATACTTTATCTAGTCGCACATTTCTGATGTCTAATTTGTATTATTGCGTGTGATTTTCATGTCTTCTCTAGAATATTTCATTAGAGAGAGCGTGTTTAACATGCTCACACCGCGACTTTTCTTTAAATCTCATCCAAGGGATTTCCCAAAATCTTGCTGCTGTTGGATTTTCCAACAGTACCTAGGATCATTTGTACAGCAGAATGTGGACATAGATAGAAATGTAGTGCATCGAGTTCAAATATGCTGGTGTAGATGGAGGGCGGCCTCAGGGTACTGTGTGACAATAATTTTCCAACTAAATTAAAAGAAAAATTTTATAGGGTAGCAGTGCGGCCGGCAACGTTATATGGGACAGACTGTTGGGCCATGAAGAGGACACAGTCGCAGAAGATGGAAGTGGCAGAGATGATGATGCTGAGGTAGATGTGTGGACATACAAGGCTAGATCGGATCAGAAATGAGGTATTTCAAAAGGCTAGGGGGGTTAGTATAGCGGATAAGATAAGGGAGGGGAGACTGAGATGGTTTGGGCATGTCAAGCGGTGACAAATAACGGCGTCTGTCAGAGCAGTTGAAAGCCTCTTTGTAGAGAGGAAAAGAAGTAAAGGTTGACCCGAACTGACTTGGGAGGAACATATTAAACATGACCTACTAGATTTGCACTTGTGTGAGGACATGGTCTAGGATAGGTACTTATGAAGACGGAGGATTAAGGTTAGCGAGGTTTAGGCAGGATATAGGGGCAGCTTAGAATATATAAACGGGCGTAGATACTCGCTCACTGTTAGGTTGACTTTGTATTTTTTTGTCTTTGTCTTGCATTATTTGTCGTGCATTATGTGGCTATGCAGGTACATACAGAGTCGGGGGTCTCGCTGGAAGAAAACTCTCTATCCTTTGAGATGGAGGTATTGTTTGCCTGTCTATCACACTCTCCAGACTCTAACGATAGCTTTTGCTGTTGTTGTGATATACTGGGTATGTGTTGTTGTTGATGCTGTTGATGCTTGCAACTGTTGGATTTAATTTTCAACTAAAAGCCAACGGTTGCAAGGTGCAAGGTCTTGGGATATCCCTAGAATGCACTTGAGAGAAATGTCTCATCTATGGACTTATAGAGAAAGTCACTTATACCAGTCATTTGACCAACGGATAAAAGTCAAAATTGTGTGAATTATTGCAGACCATCAACAAATGAGTATGCAAAGCAATTGAGAGCCCTGGCTAGCAAGATTCTTGCTGTGTTGTCTCTTGGCCTAGGATTAGAACCAGGCAGGCTAGAAAAAGAAGTTGGTGGCCTGGAAGAGCTAATTCTACAAAAGAAAATCAATTACTATCCCAAGTGTCCCCAACCAGAACTGGCTCTAGGCGTGGAGGCACACACTGACATTAGCGCGCTTACTTTCATCCTCCACAACATGGTTCCTGGCTTGCAATTGTTCTATGAAGGCAAATGGATCACAGCCAAATGTGTCCCGAATTCGATTATCATGCATGTAGGTGACACCATTGAGATTCTTAGCAATGGCAAGTACAAAAGTATCCTTCATAGAGGACTTGTGAACAAAGAGAAAGTAAGGATTTCTTGGGCTGTTTTCTGTGAGCCACCAAAGGAGAAGATCGTCCTCAAGCCACTACCTGAGACTCTGTCTGAATACCAAAGGGTAGTTCCTAGATTTGTTGTTGTGTGTTTGAGTCAAAACTCTCTTTATACTTGGTCCAGAAACATTGTTGCTGATGTTTTTCGTTTTATTTTATTTAATATATATAATAACTACATTGTCAATTATCTTTAAGGTCTTAGCTCCAAGATTAATATTGATGTCAAGACAAAAGACATGGATTCAACCATGTAATATGCATGATTTTCTCCACTATGTGTGATAATTATTTAGTTTATATAATCATGCCTAAAGAAAATGGTTGAAAACGGGAAAAGTTCAGATACAAGAAAATCACCCTTGAGATATTGAAACAGAGTCCCTTAGTATTGGGGCTTACAAAAATACTACCTTTACACTAAAGTTAAATAAAACTAACATTACTTCATACAATTACACTGCACTTTCTTGGAATGAAAGAGAAAGCAATTAACCTTTCAAGTGAATATTGTGGCACTACAACAATGAAACGACGACTCACACTCAACATGAGGTGAAACAAAATTAAAAACTGAGTTGTTACCGATATTCGATACCCACTAGCACTTAGTGTATATGCATTTATACATGCATACATACATACATATATATATATGTGTATTCGAGATTCTATTACATTGAAATCTCTTGTGCCGAAGAGTTTTTCCGAAATCAAGTTCGGCAGACCTCTAACTTTTCATTGTTTTGCATCAAATTATCTATTGTATGGATTTAGTTTAGCTGCATACTTAGCCTAATTTCCCGTTCATTTGTTTAAAACTCATAACTGCTCAGCTGTGGGCCTAATACTATTTGAAGTCCAGCCAGAAAAATACATTTAGATCCTCCAGAAGAACGCACACCAGATTCGTCATGTAGATCAAAGTAAGGTCAAAGTCGTCAATAAATAAACTATTGGTCACTAACTGTAGCTACTGCATGGAGTAACTATCTGATGTACACATGTCGTTCTTAGTGGCTAGCAGAGTGATTAATTTAAAGTGTGAGATCTACACATTTTGAGTTCCACACCAGTCAAAAATAACAAGTTCTTTATTAAATAATTTTTGATACTGGACCTCACATATGAGTGGGTAATAGTGTAACGGTCAACTTGCAATCAGTTTATTAATGACAGATAAATCATTTACATACCAAAAGAATGTGACGATAAAAAGAGTTATAATAATAGTTACAGTATATTTCCTTCATCCTTTTTACCTGCCACCCCATTGTCACAATCTACATATACTTTAAATGGTAGTATCATCGAGTAGTACTTCATGCAAACAAAAATGGGAACCTTTTCAAAAAAGAAAAAAGAAAAAATTTATTACATGTACAGGTCCTGAGCATACTATTCTTTTAGTTGGAATTCCAATATAGTAATATATCATTAAGTGATAAAAGGTAATAAAGGACACTACCATATCATAGTAAGACAAAGGTGAACATATCCTTAGACATTTTTTTCCCAATGAAAGTATTGTGTGAGATGTCAACTTCAGAGAACCTTTGTTTGGACGATACACCATATTTTATCGTAGAAGACAACGATGAATTTTCTACCCATATCCTAGCTATGTCTCATTTTCCATTATCAATCGAGTCAAAGACACGCTCTTACTTAACTTAGAAATGTGATGGAATAAAGCAAAATGACTCACTAAATTGGTTGTGCTTCTTATATTGTGAAGTAGCACTTGATCGCACAGTTTGACGCAATTTTCATCATTTGTCATCGAGAAACAACCTCTGTATGATTCTAGCACATGGATATAGTTGCGTACATCCGATCTCCCACATTCCGCCATAGACAGAAGCGTCTAAGTCAATGGATAATGTTGTTGTATCCTAGCTGTCTCATAAAGTCCTCCAATGACTTTCGGAAATCGAATCAGCGAAACGAAAACTATATTAACATATTCAAACATCTACAACTACATAAGGATCACACTAAATGCAAAATTAGAACATAACAATTCATTTTTTTCTTATACATCCTCAATCTTGTTTCTCTTCCCAGTCCCAGTCTTTTGGTGATGATCAAACGATCAGATCAGCTAAAAAATCGCGAACCATGAACTTCTCTTCTAGTCTTATACTAACATGCCTATTATGTGTCAGATCATTGGCATTAGACACTTACATTGTTCATGTTGAGTTACCTGACATAACCACAAGCTCTATCCCAACTTATGACTTAGACAATTGGTACAATTCTTTTCTACCAAAAAGCACATCCGATTCAGGCCAATCAGCAACCATGGTGTATTCTTACAAGAGTGTGTTCAAAGGATTTGCAGCTAGATTATCGCCCGAGCATGTTCTGGCGATGGAAAAGATTCCTGGTTTCATTTCTGCCACACCTGAGGAAGTTTTGTCTTTGCACACAACTCACACTCCTAACTTCCTCGGCTTGCAACAGAACATGGGATTCTGGGAGCAGTCGAATTACGGAAAAGGCGTGATAATCGGAGTCTTGGACAGCGGAATCAAGCCTGATCACCCTTCATTCAGTGATCAAGGAATGCCTTCACCACCTAGTAAGTGGAAGGGGAAATGCGAATTCAATTCGACATCGTGTAATAACAAGCTGATTGGAGCAAGAGTTTTCCAATACGGAGATGGTACACCAATGGATACGAGCGGCCATGGCACGCACACGGCAAGCACAGCCGCTGGAAACTACGTGAAAGGAGCTAACATGTTAGGAAATGCTAATGGGACTGCCTCTGGAATCGCGCCGTTAGCCCACCTGGCAATGTACAAAGTATGTACTGGTGTTAGTTGCTCTGAGAGTGACATATTGGCTGCCATGGATTCGGCTATAGAAGATGGAGTGGACATTCTTTCTCTCTCTCTTGGTGGAAGCTCAAGACCATTCTTTTCGGACAACATTGCCCTTGGTGCATATAGTGCGGTTGGAAAGGGAATCTTTGTGAGTTGCTCAGCTGGAAATCAGGGCCCTGTTGGCGAGTCTTTGTCGAATGAGGCTCCCTGGATTCTCACGGTTGGTGCTAGCACAGTTGATAGAAAATTTGTTGCAAATGCAGTCTTGGGAAACAAAGTAGAACTTAAGGGTGAGTCGTTATATCAACCAACGAACTTTTCTTCCACTCAGTATCCGATTATTTACCCTGGATTGAGAAACCGAAACTATAATGATCGATACTGCATGGATGGCATGCTCAGTAATGCCACAGAATTCCAAGGAAAGATTATGGTATGTGAATCTGGTGGCGCAACAACAGATGTCGAGAAAGGAGTATATGTGAAATCGGTTGGTGGAGTAGGCATGATGATCATCAATGATGTTATTTATGGTAATACCAATTTAGCATATCCTCATGTACTTCCAGCTACACAGCTGACTTACGTGGATGGACAAAAGCTTGTAGCATATATGAACTCGACCGACCGGCCAACGGCTTCACTAACATTCAAAGGAACAGTTATTGGAGATGATCAAGCTCCAGAAGTGGCATTTTTTTCATCCAGAGGACCCAGCAAAGCAAGCCCTGGAATTTTGAAACCCGATATAATTGGCCCTGGAGTGAACATCCTTGCTGCTTGGCCCCTGTCGGTTGAAAACATTAACAATACAAAATCAACATTCAATATAATATCTGGTACATCAATGTCCTGTCCCCACCTGAGTGGCATCGCGGCATTGATCAAAAGCGCGCATCCTGATTGGTCTCCAGCTGCCATTAAATCCGCGATCATGACCACAGCTGATATAGTTAACCTTGCCAAAAACCCGATTCAGGATGAAAAGCTTATCCCAGCTGACAGTTTCGCGGTTGGTTCTGGACACGTGAATCCGTCCAGGGCAAGCAATCCAGGACTTATCTATGACATTCAACACGAAGACTATGCTCCATACTTGTGTGGACTAAATTACACGAGTCAGGACGTAGGAAAAATCGTGCAACATAAAGTGAAATGTTCGGCGTTTACAAGTATTTCAGAGGCACAACTGAATTATCCTTCATTTTCAATTCAATTTGGATCAAAAGTTCAGACGTTCACAAGGACGGTAACTAACGTTGGGGACCCTGATTCTGTTTATGATGTCAACATTGTTTCACCGGCTGGAGTGAATGTGACGGTGAATCCGAATAGACTGCAGTTTTCGCAGCAAAGCCAAGAACTGACGTATGAAGTCACATTTATCAAAGACGACAATGCCCAGAAGATAACCTTTTCTCAAGGATCTATTACATGGGTTTCAGGGAAGACATCCGTTAGGAGCCCAATAGTTGCAATTATGAACATCTAGGAATGCTTCCAGCATTGAGTTGTTTATCTTGGGTGTTTCTTCTATTAAGCTGAATAAATATTGCAGTTAGCTTTTTACTTTTTTATTTATTTAGTATTTGAATATAAGGCCAAACTAATTGGCTTTTTTATTTTTATTAACAGGGCAAAGAAGTTACAAACTAACAATTTTGAAATGCTAGGTGAGACTCAAAAAGAATTATTATAAATTTGTTAAGTTGGGTGGAACTGAAATCAGCAGCCTGGGCCGTGCTGCAGTGCTGAAGTTAAGTTAACTTGAATAGAACTTGGTGAACACTGCCATAACAGAGCTGGATAGTGCAGAGCTGGAGAATGCTGAGTTGAGCTGCACAGCTAAGGTTACCTCGGACAAAAGTTTTGCCGAGCAGAGCTGAACAGCAAAGCATTGACCTCAGCTCGGCAGCACATCAGAAGTTTACAGGATGAAATATTCATTGATTAGAGATTTGATAGAAGAGAATCCTGTTCTGAATGGAACTTTCCATACTTATCTTTTTATAAGGAATATCTGATAGAGTCCTATTCATGGTAATGTAGCAATGTAAAAAGAAAACTCCATAAATCATGTTGATCCTTTACTCCCTATAAAATCCCCCGTTAGACACAGTTTTCATGTAACTGAAAATCTCAATTGGTCGATAGTGAATTTCTTGGCTTGCCGCCGCCGTGAGTTTCCCTTGAGGGTTTTCTCACGTAAAATCTTGTATTTTTCGTTTATTGTTTTCTTTGATCATTATTCATTACGTTTGTGCGTTCTTGTTAACAATTGTCGTAGTTGTTTCTACTGTTTCCAACAACTGGTATCAGAGCACTAGGGTTCTTTGTTCGAGTGGGAGCAATGACCGAGGATGGTAAATCAAGGATTGAGAGATTTGATAGATCAAACTTCGGCATCTGGAAGATGCAGGTTGAAGACTATCTATATCAGAGAGATCTATATCTGCCTCTTGAAGAGAAATAGATGAAGCCTACTGACATGACGGATCAAGAATGAGAAATTCTGGATCGTAAAGCACTTGGTGCCATTAGGTTGTCCCTGACGCAAATCGTAGCATTTAATATCTCAAAGGAGAAGACCACAAAGGATGTAATGAATGCTTTGATAAAGATGTATGAAAAGCCATCTGCCTCTAATAATGTGCATCTGATGAAGAGACTTTTCAACATGAAGAAAACTAAAAGCAAAACGATGCAGGAACACTTGGGTGAATTCTACACGATCACTAGCCAACTTGATTCGGTTAGGATTGTCTTTGACAATGAGGTTCTGGCCTTGGTGATACTGTCAAGTCTGTCTGACAGTTGGGATGGAGTTGTCATGGTTGTGAGCAATCCAGTATAGATGGTACAGAAAGTAACTTGCTGAGAGAAAGAAGATTATAGGCAAAACTAGGTACAAACAGTACATTATGTATAATGAGCAAAGGATTGATAATGACTGAAACAATATGAGTGGTTGATACTGTAGTTTTATTTGGAAGTTTAATTGATATGCTATGAATGGGCTGATAAGAGTGAAACATACTGAGGCTACATGTAATATGATCAGTAGCTCCTGAGTCTAGAATCCATACATTCAAATTATTACTACAACTGTTACCTATTTCATTACCAGACAAAGCAGACATCACTATTCCTTGGTTTCCAGAAAATTGCACCGAAGCCACAGCAGACTGACTAGGATTCTTAACATTCAACAATGACATCTATCTCTGAGTCTGTTCCTGAGTCAGAAGGGGAGTTTGGCATGCTTGTCCATTCTGGTCAGGATGCTGTGTATCATACTCTACATCTTGAGCTTCTGATAGATTGGCCTTTGGTTTGTATCCTGGAGGAAATCCATGCTTCCTGTAACATTTTTGTTCAACATGTCCAACCATGCCACAGTGAGTACACTGTGGCCTTCTTGATCCCTCGAGGAAGAACCTACCACTTCCTCTTCTATGTCCACCTCCTCCTCCTCGACTATTGAAGGCATTCACACTAACATTCACACCATTATCAGCTAGCATTGCAGTAGGATTATTGATAAACTGCCCAGGTATAGCATCACCATTCAACTTTCTTTTATATTTCAAGGCCATTGAGAATACAGTATCTATGCTAGGCAATGGTGTCACAACAAATACTTGAGATCTCACTGCATCATAATCATCATTCAAGCCTTTTACAAATTTGACTACACAATCATTTTCTACATACGCTCGCATATTAGCTGTAACTTCACATGTACACGCACGATATGTACATATGGGAATAGGCCTTACGACCATCATCTCTTCCCGTACCGCCTTAAGTTTAGTGAAATAGTCACTAACAGAGACTGCTTCTTGCCTTATATTGTAAAAATTTACAAGTAAATCAAAAAGTCTAAAAGGATCACAACTACCATACCTTCGCTTTAGATCACTCCACACCTCTGTAGCACTGTCATACCACATCACGTTTTGAGCTATTGAGGGAGACACACTATTCATGATCCATGAGTGAATCATGGAATTAACTTGCCTCCAGGTATTGTATTGAGGATCATTAGGATTGGGAGGCACGATTGTACCATCAACAAAACCTATCTTATTCTTTACAATCAAGGCCATAGAGAACATTCTACTCCACGTGTGATAATTATGAGAATTCAAAGGAGGCTGAGCAAGAATTATTGATGGCCTATCATTCGGGTGAAGATAGTAAAGATTAGTAATCGGATTCTCTGGTGCTTGAGCACCATTCCGTATATTGTTCGCCATTGTATATACGCAAATTCAACAAGAAGAGGAAAAACAACATCTACTACGATTCAAGACAACAACATCATTGTCTCTGATACCATGTCAAAATTGCCTTGATCAATCAAGGACGCAACACACAAGAATTCAGCTATTGAAAACTACAGAGAAAATGAAACAAAATTGAGAGCAATTCTCATTAATCGATTGAAGAAATAAGGCTGCAGCAACTCATCCATTTATACAAACGGTTAAGGTGGGAAAGAAAAGAAACTTAAAAGTACAAATTTGCCCTTCATTACATCAGACCCCAATACATCATTAAGGACATACACGTCATTTCACTCGATTTAAACTTTGCCGTCTTCCTTTCTTCTTCCCATACTCTCTGGTTCACTTCCTGCACCGAGTTTTCACGCACTTTACCAGCCACCTGCGTGTGCAGTGATAACCACTCGTAACTGCGTTGCCAGCCTTTGATTTCATCTCTGATCTAACGAATTGAGTTTGTCCTACACTGTTTAACTGGATTTCACTTCTTACGCATGTTCCATTTCATCACCATCTTCAACACGAGTAAGTTTTCCACCAAAGCATAAATACAAGGAGAAGCCAATGCTTTCACCTCAGCCTTCAAAAGGATATAGCTAGTTTTGCACGACAATTTTTTGGTTCTTTAAGGAAAATTGTATTTTGCTGAGTTGCTGATGATATTATATGTAAAGGACTTTCTTTTTTTTGGTTAAATACAAATTTGCCGAGTATATGGTACTAGAAAAACCAACTTATACATGGCAACGTTGAGCAGCTACCGTCACCAATCCAAGTGTACAGGGAAATAGCAAGTCGTTTATTTAAGTAGGATTTTGTACATAATCTTAATCATAATGCTAGCAAACAGATTAGTAGTACGGATTCTTATTGATTAGAAATGCTGATGTACATTCGATGATTGTTTTTATTAATAAAGTTCCCTGTTTCAAAAAAAAAAAATTGCAACCGGATACTTCAAAATATGGCTATCAAATATAAAAACAATGTGTGTATTCTAAATATATAGATACGGATTCTATGAATTAGATCCCGAAATATATTCTGTTTTTAAGGAAAGAAGGGTCCGGAGGCTTTTATCCGCCGCCATGCGTTTCGAAGTTGGCGATTTTGAGCCGTAAGTCAGCGGGTCTCTGGATATGTTAGTGTACTCTCTCTCTCAAATATAGTGCATCAAATTACCGGATGAGATCAGGATAAACTAAATATGAGGTTTTCAATCACGCTAAACCACGTGTATAAAACAGTCTTTTTTTAAAAAAAGAAAAAAAAGTAAACAGTGGACCTTTTTATACACGTAGCTTCGCGTGATTGAAGGCCTCATATTTAACCTCATATTTTATCACCTCTGATCTCATCCGTCAAATTACGTATCTAATAGTTAAGCTTTGATCCATTAACGTGCTGCCACCTGTTGCTGTTCTTAAATAGCTCCCTTGGCCATGTTGTACAATGGTTTTTACTGCATTTATGACTTTTCCCGCTTTGTATTTTGAACTTGGTTGCTGTCTAATGTCCCTGATGTGGCTAACGTAATGATCATTTATCAACTCGCTCTTAATTTATTTATTGTTTCAAGATTATTTGTTTAATGAAGGCAGATCTTAAAAGCTGGTAAAGTTGTTGATTTGTGATCTTGAAATAGTAGGTTCGAACAGCAGAAATATCTTCTTGCACAAAAGGTAAGATAAGACTGCATACATCAAATCTCAAAACAATCCGATCCTCTATAATCTTACGTAAATGCATAAGTCTAATATAGTGTCATTGAAGATTATTTGTTCAATGAGAGACCTAGAAAAAAAGGAGAGATTACTTGTAACAAAGAGGAGCATATTTCGGTTTAGTAATGGGTTAGAAAAATAGGCATCTGTCTACTACACTAATGACAAAACGAAAACAAAGGAAACTCAATCTACGTAATGGAAACCATAAAACTTTGATTAGATTTTAACTCGGAAACTAATAAAAGACGAAATTCATACTAGTTATAACACTCGGTTGATTAGTACAGACACACCAACACCAAGATACTTGGAAGCTAACATAGCTTGTTAATATATAGTTGATAGGGGTGAAACATAGGGGTAAGAACAATGCCAGCAACAACACACTAAAGACACACTTGACACAATAGAGATATTAACGAACTCTTGAGATTCTTGATGATAGACCCCTCGTGTATTAGTTGCTTGGTTCACTGCTGTCCCACGACTTAGTTACTTGACGCTGCAAAAACGAAAAGTGCATCATGAGGGTACTTATAAAACGTTGTCTATTTTTATAAATACAGTATTTTTCTTATAATTACAGCATAGTTTATCGTTTCATATATTCTAAAAGCAATCTTTGTGTATTTTTGACACATGAGTATGGTTGCATACATCCGACCTTCCATACTCCACTATAGTTGGGAGTCTTTAAGGCCATGGGTATTGTTGTTGCGTTATTGTTTCATATATTAAGAAGTTACCTTGCGCAGTTAACATTGGGGTTAATAGGGTAAGGGATGGTGACGCCACATCGACCAGGGAGGCTAGCAGCATTCCGAATGAAAACAGCATTGCCATTAGCATTAGCTGCCATGTTCTTCAGACAAGTACACACGCTCTGACGATCATTCGTCGTCTTTGCGGCAGCATAGAGAGATTTGATCCCAACACAGCAAGATGATTGCAAAGGGCCACTGCCTACCACATAGCCTAAGCATGGATACAGTGTATTGTAAACTGTGTTGCATGATATATCAGCATCTGCATGGGGTGCAAGAACTAGCAACATCATGAAGCCCATGATGATCATCTTAATCATGTGGTTTTCAGGGGAGTTTGCCATGGAAACGAGTGGGAAAAGGAAGGGGAAATCGAAGGAAATTTTGGTAGTGTTTGGCAGTTTGGGATGGCCAATGATGTGGAGTGGTTCTACTGTATAAGGGAAATTTTGGGAGCAAAGGGGTAGTTGGTTGTTGAGTTTAATTAAAACTCTTTAATGGGACGCTCCTACCAGTCGTTCCAGGTATTTAATTTTGTAGTCTTTTCATAGGATACGGTTTGAGGAGGATGTAGATCAGGAGTTCAGCGGTTTTCTAGGTTGGTGAATACCTTACGCAAAGACCCACATTAGGTGCCTCTGTAAACTATGCCTTGGGCCTAGCAGCAGTAAAACACACACTAGATGAACCTCATATTGACAAATCCAACCAGAATACCAACTGAGCTATGCCCTGAGACTCCCTTCTCATATGTAAAAGGTTGAACCCCAACCAGTAAAGGTCCCTGTCACACCCTTGGATATGCCCTGAGACTCCCTTCTCATATGTAAAAGGTTGAACCCCAACCAGTAAGGGTCCCTGTCACACCCAGTTCCAAAGATAGTGTAGGGATGTAAATCAGGTACCCAACAGCCCGCCAGCAGGAGCTTGATCATATACACAGTAGTCTGCACAAGGGTAGGGATGTAAATCAGGTACCCAACGGCCCGCCAGCAGGAGCTTGATCATATACACAGTAGTCTGCACAAGGAGCCCCCAGCACTGCAGGCAAGCCTACAGGCTAAGGAAGCTCCCACACTATGCACTTGCTGGAAAGGGGTTCTCTTACCTTTGGCAAGAATTGAACCCCTGACCTCCCTTTCGAGAACTCCTGCCCGGAACCAGTTGGGTTATGTCCCAGGCACCCCCTTCTCATATGTAATGAAGATATGGGTTGTGTTTCAGTTCTTCCTTAATATAGCCTAATCTTAATAGGTAAGATAGATGTTGGGACATTTAGTGTAATCGAAGATCCATACCTTTACTTAACCCTTCCATTATTTAGGTTTTTTTTTTTAAATTTTGTTTTTGAGAAGATCCAAATGTTCAAGTAATTTTTTTTCTTTTCTAAATCCTCCTAAAATAAAGGTGGTACTCCAATGAGTAATGGTCCCTATCACTTTCCATTCCACAGAAAATGTAGGAATATAAATCAAGAACTCGATAGATTCAGACAAAGAACATATTATATACACGGGTACAGGAGCCCAAACAATAGAATTTCCTACAAATGTCTCCAGAAGGATTCGAACTCTCAACCTCCTTTTTTCAATAGAATTCCCCTAAAATAACTTCCTCCTATCAACGAAGTCAAAGTGGCAAATATTCCTCATAAATTATTTATTGTTATGGTACCTTTCTTTTCCCTATCTACAATAGCCAATAAGGGAAAATGCTTCCCAAATAAATCATATATATATATATATTCCAACTTAGTTTAGTTCACAGGGGGTATTGCAAGTATTACTTTTTCAGAATTGTTAAAAAGTATTTTTTTTCTTACCCGATACATAAATAGGAAGAAGGTGTACTATATTGACGTACTAAATTAAGAATTGACAATAATCTCTAACTCAGGTTTATTGTAACGTTGCATGTTGGACAGTTCCATTTTGGAATATTTTACATGTTGGTTCTAAGTTTACGACTGAACTCTTATTTTGCTGTGAACTATCATCCTATTACCAATTTTAGGAGAGATAATAGTTGGTAATGATATTGTAAAGACCCAAAATAATCTTACATCGATTTAAACTGAGATGGTGACATGATATATAAGTATATCTCAATCGCTAAATGTCATCAAATGTTAGGTGGCGTTTGGTTGGGGGATATGGGAATCAGGGAATGGGTTTGGAAGCATCCAAACCCATTCCTGCTGTTTGTTTGGGGTAAATGGGGGAATGGATTTCATTTTGATATCCAACTATTTGGTAATGGATATCGTTTTTTGATATATTAGGCCCCCTCTTATCTATCAAATTGGGGGAATGGGGAGCCGCCGGTCAACGCCGGTCAACGCCGTCAGCCACCGCCGCCGTCCGCCGTCCGCCGCCGGCCCGCCGCCAGTCTGCCGCCAGTCCGCCGCCGTCCGCCGCCACCGGCCACCGGTCCGCTGCCAGTCCGCCGCCACCGGCGACCACTATTCCGGCCGGTCACTATTTCTATTCTCATTTTAATACCAAACAACTATCACTTTTAACCCCAAACCCATATCCTCCAAACCCATTCCCTATCATACCCATTCCGATTCTAATTCCGATTTCCAAGTGTGAACCAAACGCCACCTTAATTTTTTCGGACCAGCAAAGACAAAAACTCAATTCAGTTGATATTCAATATTGCTTATAGTGACGATGATGGGTCCGAACAGACATCAGACTTGGAATTAGCTGGGCAAATCTGGGACAGCAGACTTAGAATCGGATAGACAAATCCGGATTTGTACAATTATAGTATTACAGTCAATGAGCCGTCGCCGTGACAAAAGCGTCAAATCTTACTCATAGAGACGATGCCGGCCAAACTAACACTAGGTCTGAAATTGATTAGACAGATCTGAATTGTTACAGTTATGTTAAGTGAGTAAATGTAAAGACCCTAAAAATCCTACACCGAAAAGAAAGATGATTGTACATGTTATATAAATATGATTCAAGTGCTAATATCAACAAGGATTAATCATTTACAGGCCAATAATGAGGATGAAAGACCAATTCATTTGACATTCAGTAGTGACAACGTTGGAACCGAACAATCGTCAGACCTAAAATCGATAGACAAATTCTAGTCGTTACATATATTGCCTGAAAAACTATTATAGTATAAATATCATATTTTCGACATGTCCCATTAAAAGAAAAGCCATATAAAAATGTATGCCTTTGTTTTCATGCAGATGAGATCCTTTTACCGCACGGTGAGTCACCGCACTCCCCATCACGCGACACGTGGTAAAAGGACCATCATCCAGCCTTACCACTTTTTGCTGTCACGTGTCGTGCGATGACGCACGCGGTGAAGGGGTTAGTGAGGAAATCTGAACCTGTTTTCATGACCCTGCTTTAACCTTTTAGACCGTCAAATGAAAAATAAATTTGATTTACTCAAAAGTCTTCCGTTTGTGTCAGAAGCGAGTTAAATAAGTAACACGAGGAGTGCTGCTTTATTGCTTTGGCTCGACAGTCGCCTACGGGTTCAGATCTCTTCACCGGTCTCCCCTCACCGCGTGCGTCACCACGCGACACGTGGCAGCAGTGGAAGGTGGTGAGGCTGGATGAAGTTTATCCACATCCAGCCTCACCAACCCCCACTGCTGCCACGTGTCGCGTGGTGGGGAATGCGGTGACTCACCGTGTAGTGAGGGGATCCCATCCGGTGGCCTACTCGCCTCAAGCCCTCAACTACCTTGCTTGCAACAGTTTTCACTTCATCCAACACTTCGGGCTTAATAAAATTTTGTTTCAATAGTTATAAATTATGTACGTCATATTGCTATATATAATATACCACTAATCAATACAATAAATAAAGTGGTCAGCATAATCTTCTTATGTCATGCTGTTTTGTATTACAACATATTATAAATAAAACACCGACAACATTATTCTCTAACTTATCAAAAAAATATTATCATATACGTTGGACCACTAAACTATAGCAGTTTGTCATTTTTACCGTTTTTTGTATTGATGTTTATTATTTCATATACATATATGTTTTCCGCATTTGATCTCAGTAGGATTATTTCAACAAAAAAAAGCATAATGTTTTAAATGTTAAATTAAAAAGTGGACATGTTAAAAGGGCTATCACAAAAGAACAATTGACTAATTATTTGGAACAGTAGGAGTAACTACGATTTCACTATTTATGTTAACAATCTGAAGGTCACATAGTAATACGATATATCCCTGCGCCCCCAAAGAATTTTTATTTATTTTTCTCTCTCTAAAGTGACGACTTTAATGCTGGGAGATGGTACTTGTGCTTTAAGTCTCGCACCTGAAAAGGCTAGTCAAACTAGTGAAATTGAGGATAGGGAACTTAGTTTCAATATTTAAATTAGTAGCCACAACCGGCATGGGTCTCCCCCCCCCCCCCCCCCTCTGAGAACGACATTGGAGGATTTTTTTCGGATGAAGTTCTATACATATGCAATAATGACACTTGATGGTTTCATTTCTATGCATGTGAGGTGATACTGTTTTTTTCTTCGATATGATATTGTTAGGTTTCATATATATATATATATATATATATATATATATATATATATATATATATATATATAATGCTAATATATTAACCAGATCAAAGCATCAAGGGGATGCAACTCATACAAAAGTCCTACTTGCAGGTCAACATGATGACCTACATGTACTGTTCAGTAATGTAAGCAATTTTAATCAATATGAGCAGCACCTATGTCTAAAATGTGTGGGTAAAACTTATACTTACTTTATACACATGAGTGCAGATTCTATGTGTTACATACCTAGATACAAATGATGTTCTTTCAAAAATGTATATGTTCCGGACTTGCCACATATGATATAACGTGACAGCCAAGGCAATTTTTGCCGCATTGGCTCTCAGAGCTTTCCCTTTGAGTCTACGTGAACTCTAGGCCAGGAGTCTGCTTATGGAGGTAATTTCTCTTGGCAGAGCTAGCCGTGCCGAGATGATTAGCCAAACATGTCTGGTAGCTGAGCAGGAAAAGAGTAAGTGCTGCAGTGTCTCTTGTTCCGCCGAGCAGATGTGACATGCTCTGTCTTGTAAGTAGACCAGTTTTTGCTTGTTCTGCGCAGCAAGCCACAGAATAAAAAGTGTTTGGGAGTTACTACGGAGTCCTAAACAATCTTGGGTCAATTGATTTTCCTACATTTGTCCTTAAAATATTTATATACCAGAAATGATTTGAGAATCTCCTACGAGGTGAGTACTTCTACGGTCGAACTGTAGGAGCCTACGCCTACCAGCTGCTTATTTCTAATCTCCATAAGTTTTTTTCAGAAGGGAAGAGGCAAAAGAAACTACAAAGTAGGATGATTCACAGACATCCAAAAGAAACTCCAAATTAGTATAGCAATGATCAAGATTTCTAGCATTACAGCAACTGGAAGTGGTTTTTATTTTTTTTGCATTTCTTCCCCCCTCCCCTCTCCCCCCAATGCTCACCCCCACAAAAAAAAAGGAGGAGGGGGGATTGGAGCTGCACTGTCAAACGAAGTGATGATGTTTGTCATTATTTGTTAGACCAATCTGGTCAGTCTCATTAGTCTGGCTAGTAGCGTCACCTGCATGGGTGGAAAATAAGTACTACATATGATGTAAGTATACAAAATAAATTGAGACTATGGTTTTGATTTTGTATTTTTCATCTTTCTACTCCTTTCATACAATAAAGTAAGTTAACACTGCATTCGGCAGTGTCACATTCAATTTCATGAGTTTAGTATCTTTTAAACCATTTCAGCACAAAGTTCTTTTGATTTCAGCAACAATTCTTTCTTCCATCAATGTTGAATGTTCTTCGACGACCATGGATTTGATTTTGTTGCATAAAGGGAAACGAATTAAGCTACAATATTTCATCACAGACAAACAAATCATAGTTCAGAGTTTATATGCATAAAAGTGTATCAAATATCTAAGAAAAGTGTAGTGCATCCCATCTTAAACAGAACCTTTGGAATGGCGGATAAATGTAATGATTCTTACTAAATTGGCGGCATTTTAAGTAACAGTTCATCAACACAGTTTGACGTAATTTTCATTATGAGTCATCGGAAAACCAGTTCTATATGTTTCTAATTTCATTTTTTTTTTAATTTAAGGACAGAGCAAGATAATTGTGGGCTTCAATCATAAGTGGCAGAAGCTGATCCTAAAAAGGAAAAGCTCATGTGAACTACTCTTCATCTTTGCTATTAAAATAAAGCATGAACAAACAGATGATCATCAGAACATTTAAAACAACACAGTTCTAGAATAAGGGCCAACGTATTTAAAAGAAAAAAGAAAAGAAAACGTGATCCACGATGAAGGAAGATAATCATCAGATTGTACTAAGAGAAAAAGGAATTTTAGGATCATCAGATTGTACTAAAAGTGGCTTCTGATTTTAGCAAATCTAAAGCAAATTTTGAAATAGATGTATACTTATGGTCACATGTGGTTGAAAATGTAATCAAGACTTGCACTTTTTCCCTCTCTAAAAACAGATATAAGTCATAGGCACATCACATGCAACGAAATAGAAGATAAATCAAATAAAAAGGGGAATGTAGAAAGACCCGATGAAGCCGATGGTTTTACATGAGCCATTGTCATCTGCTCACCCCCGAAATCGTCAGGAAGAAGAAAGTTATTGAGAATCCTACATTGGCTAATTTGAGAAAAAATGCATGGTTTATATGAGGATAGGTCCCACCACCCAAGATGTTCATGCCTGACTTGTGGTTTGTGATTGAGGGCAAGTTGTAAGGCGCGTGTGTATGTCAAGCCACGTCACGTGGCGGGTATTGAGAATCCCACATTGGCTAATTTGAGAAAAATGCATGGCTTATATGAGAATGAGGTTCCACCACCCATTACCTTAAGATTTTGAGTGGATATGGGCTTCATCTCACGTAAGCCCAAGTTTCAACAAAAGTCTAATTAGAAGCAAACACCACACAAGTTATGACAAAGCGCCCAAAAATCCATTTGTATCATGAAAGGAAAAAATAAACATACAAGAGAAATGAAAAAAAAAATAAACTTAGAGCATCTTGG
This sequence comes from Eustoma russellianum, assembly GCA_036186865.1. Classification (NCBI taxonomy): domain Eukaryota; kingdom Viridiplantae; phylum Streptophyta; class Magnoliopsida; order Gentianales; family Gentianaceae; genus Eustoma; species Eustoma russellianum. The sequence goes on from AP025071.1 coordinate 2,897,679, forward strand.
TGTCTCTACTTTTTTATTCTTTTGTATATTTTTAATTCTTAATTCCTTCAAATTGGTGTCAAAGCGAAAAAGTTTTCTTTCTAGATGGAAGGAGAGAGTTATCCAACATTGTCTTGTTTTTATTTTTGTTGGTAAAAATAACTTTGGCCAATGGACTATACTTATGTGAGATTCTTTTCAAAGTTCTTGGCATATGGGATGTCGTAGAAAATAGATTTGACATTCCAAATGTGACCAAAAAATTAAGTGGCGAGGGCGCCAAAGCTTTGGTGATAAAGAGGAGGCAAGATCGTTTGTTCGACATTATCTCAACAACGATGTCGAGTTATCGACCTTAGACAAATTATGAATGCTTAGTTTACAAAAGAGGCTTAGAGAATTTTTGTGAATGTAAATAGAGGAAACAAGGAAGTTAAAAATTTCGCTTATAAGAGTTTTGGAGTCAGTTTGAAATGGTCCAAATGAAAACAAACAAGTCTGTTGCATATTTCACATCCAAGGTTTGTAATAATTGTAGAAAAATAAATGTCAATGCTAA
>AP025071.1:2903216-2908838 GCA_036186865.1 Eustoma russellianum
ATCACATTTACAACCATAAATAAGAATATGCACCATAAATATGTGCCATATCTAATATATACATCACATCTAATCAATCTAATCACATTAATACAAAATATTCTAATACTCCCCCTCAAGTTGGCGCATGGATATCGAGCATGCCCAACTTGCCAAGAAAGCGCCGAAACAAGTCAGGACCAAGGGCCTTCGTGAACCCATCAGCAAGCTGGTGTAGACCGGGAACTTTACACGGATGGATAAGGCCAGTGACATAGTGTTGGCGAACAAAATGACAGTCGATCTCAATGTGTTTGGTGCGCTCATGAAAAACAGGATTAGCTACAATGTGTAAGGCAGCCTGATTGTCACAACGGAGGTCAATGGGGCGCGAGATACTAACGCCTAGATCAACAAGAAGCTGCTTTAACCAAACAATCTCACTAGTAGCGTGGGCCATGGCACGATACTCAGCTTCAGCAGAAGAACGAGAAACAACAGGCTGTTTCTTGGAACGCCATGACACAAGAGCAGGACCAAGAAACACCATATAACCAGAAGTAGAACGTCTTGTAATTGGCAACCAGCCCAATCAGCATCACAATAAGCATGAAGAGTTAATTGAGACTTAGCAGGAAAGAATAAACCTTGACCAGGAGCACCCTTAAGATATCGCAGCAAGTAAAAGACAGCATCTAGGTGACATTTGCGAGGTGCATGCATAAACTGACTGAGAGTATTAACCGCAAAACAAATGTCAGAACGAGTAACGGTGAGATAAAGTAAACGGCCAACAATGCGGCGATAAAAAGCGGGATCATCTAAAAGGGGTGCAGTGTCCGAAAACTGCCCCTTTTGGTCCATGGGCGTGGCGGTTGGACGCCCCCCGAGCAAACCGCATTCCTTGAGAATGTCAAGGACATACTTGCGTTGATTTAAGACCATGCCATCAGAAGAACGAGCAACCTCAATACCAAGAAAATACTTAAGAGAACCAAGATTCTTGATCTTAAATTTGTGATCAAGATAGGACTTGAGAGCCTCAATACGTGAAAGATCATTGCCAGCAACAATGACATCATCAACATATATTAGAACAACAACAATAGATGACGCAGTGGTAGAAATAAACAAAGATGGATCTGCATGAGATTGAGAATAACCAAGATAGAGTAAGGAGGAGGTAAACTTGGCATACCAATTGCGGGAAGCCTGTTTCAAACCATATAAAGACTTTTGGAGTTAAAAAACGAGATTCTCCCCCTTTCGAGAAAAACCAGGCGGAATCCGCATATAAACATCTTTAGTAAGATCGCCATGTAAGAAGGCGTTATTCACATCGAGTTGGTGAATATACCAACTGCGAGCCACGGCTACAGCTAGAAGACATCGAACCGTCACTAGTTTAGCCACAGGAGCAAAAGTCTCATGATAATCGATGCCCTCAACTTGGGTATAACCACGTGCGACTAAACGAGCCTTATAACGTTCGACAGTACCATCAGGATTGTACTTGATCTTATAGACCCATTTAGAATCAATAGTACGTTTATCTAGTGGTAACGAAACAAGAGTCCAAGTACGATTCGCCTCAAGAGCAGCAATTTCACGCTGCATTGCATCACGCCAATGAGCATGTTTAACTGCCTGCTTAAAAGAAACTGGCTTATCACCATCAGTGACAGCAGCAACCAAAGCATAATAAGAAGGCGAGAGACGAGCATATGATAGATAACTGGAGAGGGGAAATACCGTGGAGTTTGCCGTGGAAGTGGTCGGAGCAGAGGATGGCACTAGAGAAGGAGGCAATGTAATGTCAAAGTCAGTAAGACGACGAGACAATTGACGAGTACGCAGACTGCGGGAAGCCGGGGCAGGGGCCGGCGGCGAAGGGGTAGCCGCCGGTGGATCAGGCTGCGCCGAAGCAGCTGGAACGAGAGAATCAGCAGGGACGGGGGCGTCCCAGCAGACGACGGGCGATGGAACTGGGTGGGGAGCGACAGCGGGTGTGGTTGTCGACGAAAAAGGGAAAACATCTTCATAGAACGTGACATCACGGCTAACATAAATTTGACGACTAGAGAGATCATAGATTTTGTAACCCTTTTGGGAATGTGGATACCCAACAAAGAGACCAGGAGATGAGCGTGAAGCAAACTTGTCACGAGGACAATGATACGTGTATCCATAACAAAGACAACCAAAGACGCGGAGATGTGTATAAGACGGCAAATGACCCATCAAAGTTTCATAAGGTGTTTTGTGGTGAAGGGGAGTGGCAGGCATGCGATTAATGAGATACACAGCAGTAAGAATGCATTCTCCTCAAAAAGACACGGGAAGATGAGCGTGAAACCGAAGTGCCCGTGCAACCTCTAAGATGTGTCTATGCTTTCGTTCAACAACACCATTTTGTTGAGGAGTGTGTACACAAGAAGTTTGTGCATCTATGCCATGATCAACAAAATAAGTGCGTAGAGTATGATTAGTGAACTCTAACCCATTGTCACTGCGAACCCGTTGCACTGACCGCCCAAATTGTGTATGAACCCACCGTAAGAAATGTAAAAGAAAACGACAAGTGTCAGATTTGGTTTGCATCAAATAAACCCAAGTCTACGACTGTAATCATCAACAATAGTCAAAAAATAACGTGCCCGGACAAACTAGGCGTTTTATAAGGCCCTCAAATGTCATAGTGTATCAACTCAAAAATGCAACTAGTAGTGCTAGTGCTGACAGAAAATGGTAAACGAGTTTGTTTAGCTCTATTACAAGCATCACAAAAGATCTCTTTATTTGTAACTAGAATAGACGGAAGAAAACGAAATTTAGATACTGGAAGATGACCCATGCGGCGGTGCCAAAGAGACGCTGAAAGATGGATAGCAGCCTGCGCTGTACCCACCGAATGTGTCAGGAAATGGTAGAGGCCATCGTGCTGCCTACCCACTCCAATCAGCTTCCTCGAGGGTATCTCCTGCACAACACAAAAATCCGGTCCAAATGTTAGTGCGCAGTTCGAATCTTTCACCAAACGACTGACAGAAATAAGATTGAACGCAAAATCTGGGACTCCCAAAACACCATGGAGAATCAAATTGGGGCACAAATGAATAGTCCCAACCGCATGTACAGCGACATATGTACCATTTGGTATTTGAACAGTGGCATTTAACTTATCAGAAACAATGGACGTGAAGAGAGACAAATCATTCACAATATGGGCATTAGCACCACTATCCAAAATCCAACCTGATCGTGAAGTAGGAAGAGAAGGAACAATACCCGATTCTGGCTTGCCTGAGGGAGGCGGGTTTGGACCGAAATTACCTCCATTGAGATGATCAATGAACTGCGCTAGCTGATGCTGCTGGGTGAGAGTAAGCCCTGCAAAATTAGAAGAGGCCGGCTGCTGTTCCGGAACCAGAGATGACTGCGCAACCAGTCCCTTGGCCACTCCTACAGCGGATGACTGACCTGGACCTGCATGGGCTTTATTGCGACGACTACGATTCCAATCAGCAGGGTAGCCAATAAGATCAAAACAAGTCTCGCGTAAATGTCCAACCTTACCACAATGGTTGCAACGAGGCCGCTCCCCCTTACCTCGGAACTTTGGTGGACCGCCGGCCTGGGCAGATTGCCAGGAAGATGGCCGGGGGTCTGAAGACGGCTTCCAGGCTGCCAAAGCCGTAGCCTCGAACTGCGGTACCAAGTTCTGAGCAACAGTACGTTGTTTCTCTTCCTGCGCTACAATGGCATATGCACGACCAAGCGAAGGTAAAGGATCGATACTCAAAATGTGAGAACGTACCGTACCGAAGGTTTCATCTAGACCCATGAGAAAGTCAAAAACTATCTCTTTCTCACGAACTTTCTCCATGGCCTTTGTGTTATGACCCGTGTGTTGCAAAAGATAATATTTATCTCAATACTACTAGAATTGAAAGAGGAGATATGGATTAACTACCCAAAAGATATACTTTACATAAACTAACTATGCCTTATAGGAAACCTAATGTGAATAGGAGAAGAAAAGATAGACTTTAAGTTAAATCCAATTCCTAGTTATCTTAGAATTAACATAACTTAGATACCCTAGGAGACTACCTACCTTTACCTATATCTATACACACATTCAACACAAGATAAAATCACCATCTTCATTAAGAAAAATTTTCAGCCCTATTCTCTCTGAGAGAGCTGCACACGGCAACCACCATATTCCAAACATATTTGCTGCCGCCGTCAAATTAGCAAGCAAAGCTACAATTTAATTTCCAAACTTCAATCCTCCAATCTCCATAACAAACGGCAACCCATTTATAACCTTCAACATCCGTCGTTTCTTTATTCTTCAAATCCAAGTTGCTGCTGCTAGTTTCAAGGGCCAAAAACCATAATTTTTGGTCCGCTTTCATCCAGGTTCTTTGTATATTGCGTATAATCGAGATACGGGGTAAGTATCCTTGCTATATTTACTATGATTTTCCAATGTTATTCTGTTAGTTTCGTATCAAATTGGATCATACTTGATTAAATTGTGATTGCATCGATTGATGAAAATACGTGCATTTATGGCCGTGTTTATATATATATATATATATATATATATATATATATATATATACACACACACACACACACACTATGCATACAAGGGGATATCGAATTTGTAAAATAAAAAAAAATTATGCTGGCCGAAATTTGATTACAATCATTTGAAGAAAATTCGGCCAGCTGAGTTGGTCATTGTTAAAAATATTATATTGAGACCACATAAGTATGTACGTTTTATAAATATATATATATATATATATATATATATATATATATTTAGTGTGGAAAAATATGCATATATAAAGGCTTTAGGGAGATAAGAATAGTGCTATTTGTTTTGGTAAAATCAAAAGAAAAAAAAGAAAAGAAGTGCATGTGTTTACGTTGCAGAAAGGATCTTTGCAATTTTATGAAAGTACAATTTCAATTATGTGCATGGCAAAAAAAAAAGCCAAAGTGATATGTATTGGTTGAACATTGCTCTCACGGTTGAAAAAGAAAAATAATAATATGATTTTTTTTCCATATACCTACTTACTTATATTTAATATGCTGTGTGTATACATTGACATATATATATGAATCCCAATTGGTCGGAGTTATAAATCTTTATGATTTGTGCACGGTAGTGTCTTATATGTAAATATGATTACGTTTTGTGAATATTATGCGTTTAGTGACTGAAAAGTAATTTGAATTTGGAAAAGAAAAGTGGATGAGCGCAAAACGCGTATATGTACGTGTATAGGCGCGGGCATATACGTGGGTATACCTATACGTAGAAGATAAAATGGAATTGAAACGGAAATAAATGGTAAACGAATAAGTATAACGGTAAATAAAAAGGTGTTAAAGTTGTACTTGTCAACTTTCTGGATTAAGTGTGGAAGTTAAAGTTTTTGTCCTTTTCCAAAGCAACCATCCGAGGCCTTTAGGAAGAAAGGAAGGCTGTGCCCAACACCAAGCATAGAGGTCAGCGGGTTTGGGGAGAAAAGATTTTGCGTAGGAAGTTAATTCGTCAAAAAGGTAGGTGCCTCTTCCCCCTCAAACGGGTATGGTTCATGCATGCTTTGATGATAT
>AP025071.1:2919991-3069991 GCA_036186865.1 Eustoma russellianum
TCACATGGTTTCAGTAACTCATTGTCCAGCATTTCAGCTCCACGTGACTTCCTTAACCGTCTAACGTCAATTGTAGTCATCATCTCTCCACACCTGTGTTCGACATAATGCAACACATGCTCGACTTTATGAAATGTAACATCCCCAGAAATATAACATTCCCAGAAATATGCCTTCATGAAATGTAACATACCCAGAAATATACACAGATTTGTTCTGAAGGTCCTGCTGTATAAAGCCTTTTGTTGTATGTGAAAGCCCCAGGAACACACTCCTCTTGGCCCTAGGAGCAAACTTATCTTTGTGGGGTTAGCTATCTGTCCCAAAGGCTAAGCATCCAAAGACTTTGAGGTTATCATAAGCAGGAGGAGTATTATATAGAAACTCATGGGATGTTTTCTGATGTAGAATAGGAGAAGGAGTTATATTTATAAGATATACTGAATGTTGAACACAAAAGCCCCAATAAGGAAAAGGTAGATTATAGTGAAATATTAGGGCTCTTGCCACTGATAATATGTGCTGATGTTTTCTCTCAACAATGCCATTCTGTTGAGAAGTATGAGTACAATTTGTCTGATGTACAATGCCAAGAGATGAATAAAATGAAGGCATATTAAACTCTTGTTCATTGTATGTTCTTATAATTTTGGTATGTGTATTAAACTGGACAGAAACATAATGACAGAAACTTTAAACAATGGATCTAACTTCTGTCTTTGATTTCATCAAGTAAACCCAACAATATCTACTATAATCATCAACAATTGTAAGAAAATATTGTTGTTTATACATGGTGCAATATCTGTAAGGTCCCCATATGCCTATATGTATAATAGCAAAGGTGAAGTAGATATAAGAATGGGAGACTGGGAAAAGAGACCTTTTCTGCTTAGCCAAATGGCAAATGGTACATTGATATTCATGGTCTGAGATTAGTAGAGTAGGATGAATTTTACGTATTTCTTTGATTCTTGATGCTGACATGACATATGGTCAAGCCTTGAATGCCACAATATTGACTCTGAGAGTTGAACAGATAAGGCTTTGGAAGATGTAAGGTGAGGATGAGAGGAAGAAACAGCTGGAAATTTCAATGTCCCTTGAAGATGGTACAACCCTTGACAAACTTCAGCTGAACCAATCATCTTCTTGGTCTTTACATCCAGAATCACACACATATTTGAGTAGAAAGAAATCTGAATGGCATTGAACTATGTCAATTTACTCAAAGACATCAGATTAAATGCAAATTTATGGACATAGAATACATCATTAAGTTTTGGGAAATAGTGTTACCTGACAACTTACCAGGGTCAGCAGCCATCTGAGCTGACATCACAGCATGGGAGGAGTTAGCCATGTTAGCTACATCACTGATGTTCTTACTTGCCTTACTACTATGCTCCAGTAAAATATTCACAATCTATGCATACTGTTCTGGGGTAAAAACAGGTGTAGGTTGAGACAAAACTGACTCTGACTCCTGGTCACAAGAATTCCAAGACTCATAAAAATTCAGTTCTCCTAGGCTATCTACTTCACTAAACTGCTAGTTTCCACCTTCAACGTTCACCATATTCACTTGTGCCCTAGGCTTAAACCCTGGTGGATATCCATGTTTTTAATAGCACCTGTCTATTGTGTGTCCAGACATATTACAAAATGTACAAAATGGAACTTTGGCATTATTCTTGCCATATCTTGGAATCTCTCTCCTGACTCCTCTACCTGCACTTCCTGATGCAACCAAACTCATACTTTCATTACCTGAACCTCTATATCCATTTGAACTAACCTTAGACCCGTAATTGACACTCATAACAGCAGATGGATTGTTAACAAATGGAGTTTGAGAATGAGCGCCGAAATACAATAGCTTCCTCCCAAGCTTAACAGCCATGGCAAACGCAGTTTTTAAGTCAAGAAGGGGTGCTGTTAGTAGGATTTGAGACTTAACTGCTTCAAAATCATTATTCAAACCTTTCAAAAACTTAAGACATAGTCATCCTTGATAAACTTGCTAATGGAACTACTAATATTACAAGTGCATTTTCTGCAAGCGCACACGGGGAACTGATTTCAGAACCAACAGTTCCTCCCAAGTCCCCTTCAATTTGGTATAATATTCTGTTACTATCATGTTATTCTGCCTAAATCTATAAAATTCTTCTTGCAAATCAGACAAACGAAATGAATCTATATTACCATATCTAAATTTCAGATCACTCCACATGTCAACCGTATTATCCAACCATACTACACTTTGAGCAATGCTAGGAATTAAAGAGTTAACTAACAAGGAAGCAACCATGTTATTTGCTTTAATCCAGGCATTGAACCTTCTAGCTCCTTCAGCAGGTCTTCCAATTGAAGCATCCACAAATCCTACCATGTTCTTCGATTCAAGTGCTCTCTTAACCGATCTACTCCAGCCATGGTAGTTATTACCATCCATTAGTGGTTGAACCAATATCATCAAAGGATTATCACTAGGATGAATATAAAATGGATCCTCAGAAGGATCAGTAGCTATGGGATGCATATTCACTCTGGAAGGAGAAGCATTACTACTAGATGCCATGAACGATCCAAAGTTCATTTACAATAGCTCTGATACCATGTGTAGAAATTGATACAAGAAATCAACAGAAAGGATTACGATCAACTATGAATCACAAATTCAACCAACAAAATTTTATTGATCAAAGAGTGCTTGAGAGGAGAGGAAGTACAGAGAAGAAAACTTGAGAGGAAAAAAAAATTTCCATTCATCAGGTAGAAGTGATAACCGCCAACATTTAAAACACAAAATATCAATACAAAATGACAAAAATACCCCTAACTAAATGACCCATGCATTTGTCACTTAAGGGTAAAATGGACGATTCACCCCATTTAAATCATTGTCGCCATTCTTTATCTTCTTCCCTTCGCTGCATACGCATCCTAGCAGGACCACCTCCAGACCTTGAGTGCTGCTCTGTGTCAAGACGGTTATTTCCCCACTTGGGCCCACCATGTATCATCTAGACCCTTTAGCCTTCAACTACACATCTCAATTCAACAATTGTACCTCTCATTTATGCGAATCACCTTCATCACCTTCTTGGTCCGTGACTTTAACAAGTTATGAGCCGAAACCAAGTTGTTCCCTAGTATATGGATTCAACTAATTCGTGTAAAGGTTTTCGCATCTAGTTGACTTAAGGGATATCGGGTATCCCGTAATTCCCTGGTGCATGGTATACATAATACTAAAATCAGACAAACGTGTGTACACTTTATTAAAGAGAGAATCTTATTTAGTAGTCAAACGTTTGGCTCATTACTCAACTAACAACCAAACGTTGAAGAGAGAATCTCATTTAGTAGTCAAACGTTTGGCTCATTATTCAATTAACAGCCAAACGTTGATGAAACTCACTTAATAACCATTCTTTTTGGATAATGGATCATTTACAGCCATTCAAACAGCAAAAGACAGTCATCAAAACATATATTAAAAAAATTGCAAAGAAACGGACACCAGCCGGTCATCAACCGGTTGAATGGCTGTAAATTAGCCATTATCCAAAAAGAATGGTTGCTAAGCGAGTTTCATCAACGTTTGACTGTTAATTGAGTAATGAGACACACGTTTGGCTACTAAGTAAAATTCACTCCTTTATTAAACATTTTTTTCTTAAGCATTTTATCAAACAGTTTATATCTGAAATGCTTCATGAACATGAAACATGCACGCTTATCATCCTTTTATGACTCTTAAATCCTTCATAAAAAGTACTGAAAGAACGTATTTCATAATAGAAATTTATGATTCCTTTGCAAGTTTATAAAAATTAATATGTATAGTCTCTAACGACTGATGTGTACAATGTACCTAATGCAGTTCCATTGTCCAAGTATAGCTCCTCGTTTAGTCGTAAAATTTACAGAAACGAAACAAACATTTGACCAAAAACTTGTGCACATATAAACGCAAGTGGGGATCAGTAGGTGATCATTTTCCTTATTATATAAGCAGTGTGCCTGATTTCATTAGGGGAAAAAATCAAGAAGTTTAACATATTTTGTCATGGCAATCATTTTTCCTTTCTGCCTTATCATTTGTTGCATCATCCCAGTCCTTGTGCTTCTGTTCTCTAAGCTATCAAACAACAAGAAGAGGCTTCCACCAGGCCCTAAAGGCCTTCCGATCATCGGAAACCTCCTAACGATTGGTGACAGACCACATGAATCACTAAGCAAGTTGGCCCAAACATACGGCCCCCTCATGACCGTGAAACTTGGCATGGCCACCACCATCGTCGTGTCTTCGCCAGATGTGGCTCGAGAAATTCTAGTGAAGAATGCCCAGGCCTTCCTTGGCAGGTGCGTAGAGCCTCATTGTCTTGAGTGAAATTTTGCTTACCTTTGCCTTCCTTTTTTTGGGACCACGGTTGTTTTCGTAGTTCACAACAACAACGTTACCCATTACCTTAGAGGTTCTCACTTATTGCGGGATATGCGATAGTCGAATGTACGCAACCATACCCATGTGTTAAAAATACATAGAGGTTGTTTTCCGATGACCCGTAATGAGCGTCAAGCTGTGTCGATCAACTGATACTTCACAATATAAGAAGCGCAGCCAATTTAGTGAGTCATTTTGCTTTATTCCATCATATTCCAAAAGTCAAAGAAGAGTGTGTTCTTCACTCCATTAGAAATGAAAAGTGTTGTTTTCGTAGTTAATTATGGTATATAAATAACCACTAATCATTCATTATTATACACAAAGCAAAAGCGATGCTACACTAGCATCTGGTTATGCATATGATCATGTTTAAATAAAGGGCTCAACCCCTGCTTGGTTATCAGTTATAAGGTGACTAATAAAATTATCAAGACAAAAATCAATTTTACAGATTACTCTTGTGTCTAAGCTTACTGCGTGTAACATAAATTCGAATGTGCTACTAGTATATATAGTTTTATTTTTTACAGATGATCATTATCATCTTACTGCAGGCCAGTCCCAGATGCGGTCACTGCAATGCAAGACTATGAAGTGACTTTACCATGGATTTCCGGAGGCCAACATTGGACGAGACTCCGAAAGCTCTGCAACATGGAGCTTTTTACCACGCAAAGACTAGACGCTTTACGAGACTTACGACATCAAATGATGGAAAATGTGATCAAAACAGTTGGTGAAGCAAGAGATGCAGGAGAAGCCATCAGCATACCCAAGTTAGTGTTCGTGACGTCGCTGAGTTTGCTGTCCAACATGATGTTTTCAAGTAATATTCTTGATACGGAGTCCCTGGAGGTAGATGAACTCCAGCAACTCATAAGGAGGATTATGGTGCTTGCGGGCAAGCAAAACATGGTAGATGTCTTCCCATTCCTTAGACCCTTTGATCCTCAGGGCTTCAGGAGAAGAATCAAAGTCTCCTATGATCGTTTGAGGGAGTTGGTTGAAATGAGAATGGATCACCGAAAGATTCAAAGGGCTTCCATATCTCATAGGAATGGTGATTTCTTGGATGCGTTGCTTGATTATAGTGAACGACATGGTCCTCAAGAACTTGATCGTCGAGATGTCAGACTACTGCTAATGGTATGCTCCACTTTTATATAATAATATATCTCTCACTACCGTCCAAGAATAAAATGCGCATAGAGCTAATGATTCCTTTTTGTCAGTGTCTAATCATTTTGGTGTCCGTATCTAACCATCTTAATCTATCATTACTATTTTGGCCAAATTGCGAGTTTGTCTGATGACAATAAATCACTACCATCCATCTATGTGTGTATATATGTATACACATATATTCCTCTACACATATATGTGTATATATACATACGTATATATACCTCTACGCGTGCACGTGTGCACGTGCACAACCACATGACAGATTGGATCACTTTTTGATTTAGGCATGAAAGTTTGATTTATTATCTTTTTTTGGATGAAATGCAAATTTGTAATACCCGAATATCAAGACACCAAAGGGATGTATCCCATAAAATAGTCTTATTCGTTGGACGGCATGCCGATCTACATGCACTAATCAGTAATGTAAGCTATTTTAAACAATAGAAGCATCGCATATGTCTAAAATATGAAGGAAGAGCTTGTATATTATTCTATACACATGGGTGTGTATTCTATGCACTACATCTCTAGATACAAAAACTATGTTTTCAAAAATGTAGCTATTCCATGTTGCCGAATGTGATACACCATAGCTGCCAAGGTAACTTTTGATGCCTTGGCCTTTAGTGTATTCCCTTTCAATTTGCATGAGCTCCAGGCCAACAATCTGTGAACTGTTTTAGTCCTCGTGAGGTCCAAGCCACGTCGAGATAGATAAAACTTGCTTGGTGGCCGAGGAGTAGAAGAAAAGGTAAGGTAGTGTCTCTTATACCGCAGAGCAGAGGTGACATGCTTTGTCGTCTAAGTAAACAAGCATGTCCTTGTTGGACAGCCTATTCAGCCCTGCCATCCATAGTGTAAAAGAGTGTTTGAAAGTTACAGCTGAATCTCACTCAATTGATTTTTCTATCATTTTTCCAGAATTAGTTGTATGCGAGGTGAGATTTGAGGATATCATCCACTGTCCATGAAGTAAGAACATTTGGTTAACAATCAGTGGTTTTAATAATATTCTAGCAACGAGAAATCTATGGTAATCTAACTAATTCTATTAGAACGTCATTTTACAACACCAATCAAGATTCTACGATCTCATTAATTAGCTCAAATACATAAATCATTCAAGTGGATTTGTCATAAAACCTGGAGGTAGGCTTCAAAAGATTGTAGGAACTCTCTTTTATATCAGAATTTTTGATTATATATCAGCCAGGCTAATGATGTTAAGTTCTAAATCTAGAATCTTTGGTTATCAATAGGAAATGTTCATTGGAGGCACTGACACCACAGCTACTACAACAGAGTGGGCGATGGCGGAGCTCCTCCATAATCCACCAGTATTCTCAAAGTTAAAACAAGAACTTGCTGAAACTTTTGGATCAGAAGGCTATGTTAAAGAGCAAAAAGTTATGCAACTTCCATACCTAGATGCGGTTGTTAAAGAAACACTGAGGCTTCATCCTACAGCACCTCTTCTTTTGCCACATTGTCCTCAAACTGATGTACAACTTGGTGGTTTTCACATTCCAAAGGGCACAAGGGTCTTGATCAACTTTTGGTCCATATCACACAATACAAATTACTGGGAAAATCCAACAAAATTTGATCCAGAAAGATTTATAGGCTGTGAAAACGATTTTAGAGGTAGGGACTTATCATTCATACCATTTGGTGCTGGACGTCGAACATGCCCTGGGTTACCACTTGCGACTCGAATGGTGAGCCTACTTTTGGCCACATTGGTGCACAATTTTGACTGGAAACTTCCTAATGACATAGCTCCAGATGACATGGACATGACCGATAAGTTTGGAGTAACTCTTCAGAAAGCTGATCGACTTGTTGCTATACCTGTGAAAATTTTAAAACCTTGAAATTTTCGTATTGCTCCTATGAAGAAGAATATTTGTGTATTGATATTCACATCACTGTCTTACAGAAAATGTACGTATAAATACAAGTCAAAACAAACTAAAACTCCTACAACTAAGGACACAACTTTAACTAATGGATAAACTCTGTCTACAAAGTGGTTAGCCAACATATCTACAAATATCTCAATAATAACAATAATATCTCAATACTCCCCCTCAAGTTGGAGCATGAATATCGACAATGCCCAACTTGCTCAAGAAATGTTTGAAAACCGCAGGACTTAAGGCCTTCGTTAGTCCATCGGCCAATTGCAAGGAACCAGAAATTTTTCGAGGTAGAACACAACCCGCAGAATAATGTTGGCGAACAAAATGACAATCAATCTCAATATGTTTAGTGCGCTCGTGAAAAACAGGATTAGCCACAATGTGTAACGTAGCTTGATTGTCACAATGAAGGGGAACTGGCGCAGAAACGGAGATGCCTAGATCAACAAGAAGACGACGTAACCAAATAATCTCACTAGTCGCATAAGCCATTGCACGATATTCGGCTTCAGCAGATGAACGAGAAACAACCGATTGTTTCTTGGATCGCCAAGAAATAGGGGCAGAGCCAAGAAAAATCAAGTATCCTGTAGTAGATCGACGGGTAATAGGACACCCAGCCCAGTCAGCATCACAATAAGCTTGAAGACATAAGGAAGAATCAGCAGGAAAGAAGAGCCCTTGTCCAGGGGCACTTTTAAGATACCGAAGTAAATGAAAAATGCATCAAGGTGACACTTGCGCGGCATATGCATAAACTGACTGAGCGTATTAACAGCAAAACAATGTCAGGGCGCGTGACAGTAAGATACAGCAAACGACCAACAATGCGACGATAAAAGGAAGGATCATCAAGAAGTGGATCAGACTCAGAAAACTGACATCGTTGATCCATTGGAGCACTAGCAGGGCGGCAACCAAGCATTCCACATTCCATGAGAATATCAAGAACATACTTACGCTGATTCAGAACCATACCAGAAGGGGAACGAGCAACTTCAATACCAAGAAAATATTTCAGCGGACCTAGGTTCTTGATTTTGAACTGATGATCAAGATATGCTTTCAAAACGTTGATGCGCGTAAGATCATTACCAGCAACAATAACATCATCAACATAAATTAAAACAGCAACAAAAGACGAATCAACAGACGAGACAAACAAAGAGGCGTCAGCATGGGACTGAGTATAGCCAGTGTGGTGAGAGAAGCAGTGAATTTAGCATACCAATTTCGCGACGCCTGACGCAAGCCATATAAAGACTTGCGTAACTTAAAAACATTATTCTCCCCCTGACGAGCAAAACCAGGTAGAATGCGCATATACACATCCTCCGTGAGATCACCATGTAAAAATGCATTGTTGACATCGAGCTGGTGAACATGCCAGCCACGAACAACAGCAAGAGCTAACAAACAACGAACAGTAACCAACTTGGCTACAGGAGCAAAGGTTTCATAAAAATCAACGCCCTCGACCTGCGTGTAGCCACGAGCTACCAAACGCACCTTATAACGCTCGATAGTGCCATCAGGATTATACTTAATTTTGTAGACCCATTTAGAATCAATAGTACGTTTTCCAGGAGGTAAAGGAACAACTGACCATGTATTATTTGCTTCAAGAGCAGAAATTTCCCGTTGCATGGCTTCACGCCTATGCGCATGCTCAACAGCCTAGCTAAAAGAAATCGGCTCATCTCCAGCAGTGATGGCCGCAACATAACCATAATAAGAACGGGATAAACGAGCGTATGAAAGAAAACTAGATAAGGGAAATACCGTGGAGTTGGCTGTAGGAGCAGGTGAGGCAGCTGACGGGACAAGAGACAGTGGCAACGCAACATCAAAATCCTGAAAACGACTAGACAACTGACGAGACCGTGTACTACGCGTGGGCTGCGAGACATCAACCGGATTAGAGGGAGACTCCAAGATGGAAGAGGGCAGGGCAGCCGAAGGCAAAAAACCTTCGGCTGGAGGCAGATCTTGAGCACGGGAAGGCTGCAAGGAGGCAGCTGGTCCTTCATGCGAATGCGGCTGGGGTGGACAAAAGTTGTCAACACAACAGGCTGTGATGACGCACACAGGGTCCCAAGCAAAAATAGGGGCACGCAAGGTAGGATTACAATAGGGATCAAGAGAAATATTTGTAGCAAAAGGAAAAATAGTTTCATAAAAGGATACATCACGACTCACATAAACTTTACGACTAGATAGATCAAATATTTTATAACCTTTTTGAGAATGAGGATAACCAAGAAAGACACCAGGCGCGGAGCGTGGAGCGAATTTGTCGCGAGAACCATGATAAGTATAACCATAACACAAGCAACCAAAGACACGAAGATGTGAATAAGGAGGGACACTTTTCATTAGCAGCTCATACGGGGTTTTATTTTGAAGAGTAGGAACAGGCATGCGGTTAATAAGGTAAACAACAGTAAGAATGCACTCCCCCAAAAACATGATAGGCAAATGACATGAAAACGAAGAGCACGAGCGACTTCTAAAATATGACGATGTTTACGCTCAGCAACCCCATTTTGCTGCGGAGTGTAAACACAAGATGTTTGGGATTCTATACCATGATCAGCATAATAAGTAAGCAGAGAAGCATGAGTAAATTCTAAGCCATTGTCACTACGAACTCGTTTGACTGTGGTGTTAAACTGCGTGCGAACCCATTTCAGAAAATGCAACAAATAGCGACTAGTTTCTAATTTAGATTTCATCAAATAAGCCCAAGTACTACGACTATAATCATCAACGATAGTCAAGAAATAATGTGCACCAGTCAACTAGGCGTTTTATAAGACCCCCAAATATCGCAATGAATAGATCAAAAATATGCATAGTTGTACTAGTGCTAAGAGGAAATGGCAAACGAGTTTGTTTTGCACGAGTACAAGCATCGCAAATACTTCTTTAGTAGAAACAACGATAGAAGGAAGAAAACGAAACTTTGAAAAGGAAGATGACTCATGCAATTATGCCATACTGACTCATTGCACTTTATTGCGGCGAGACTGTGGCTAGCCGAAGTTTGGGACCCAACGATAAAGACCATCATGCTGCCTACCCACTCCAATCAGCTTCATCGAATGGCATTTCCTGCACAACACAAAAACCCGGACCAAACGTCAGTACACACTTCTGATCTTTTACTAGCCGACTGACAGATATCAAATTAAATGCAAACTCTGTTACTCCCCAAAACATCACGCAGAACCAAAGAATCCGAGAGGCCTGACTGTCCCAATGGCACGACGGACACATTGTGACCATCTGGGGTTTGTACTGTTGCAGCTATTTTGTCAGTAACAAACATTAATAAACAGTGACAGATCATTGACAATATGTGCATTGGCTCCACTATCAAAAAGCCAATGAGATGATAGGAAGACGGAAAAGAAACAGTATCCGAATCTTTCTTACCTGTCATCGGGAACATTTGATTCAAAATTACCTCTGTTCAATTGATCTGATAGATGCAGATAATATGGCGACTTGGGATCAGTGGTAGTGAAATGCTTGTTCTGCCATGACGACAGTACTGGACATAAAAGGCAAAAGGACAAACACAAGTTCGTGCGAAACTGAGCGACGCAAGGAAAATGAATTTTGTGGTGAAATTGACAAAGTGAATTTGGGGCTCTGCTGGACCAGAAATGCCAGAGGCCACAAAGGAAAAAAAACAAGCGGTGAGGACGCTGCCGCAAGTTCGAAAAAAAACAATTTGATAATGGATCAAACCTGACGCTCTGATACCATCAAGAAGAATATTTTGTGTATTGATATTCCACATCACTGTCTTACAGAAAATGTACGTATAAATACAAGTCAAAACAAACTAAACTCCTACACTAAGGACACAACTTTAACTAATGGATAGACTCTGTCTACAAAGTGGTTAGCCAACATATCTACAAATATCTCAATAATAACAATAATATCTCAATATCCTATGACTATTTCATTTCCTACTTCATGCGACTAGCAATGAAAGATATAAATATCTTATCTGTAAGATGTATTTTGAACCCTTTTCTGTCTAGATACCTCTTTCTTGATTACTTAAAGGGTAACTATAAAGATACTAGATAGTTAATTTTACACAATTTTAAAATTTCATGGATCACACTTATGTTTATTGTATTCGGGTCTTCTTGAAGAAGCAAATATATAGGTTTTATTTTACATATGACCTGCCTCTTACTGCAGGCCAGTCTTTTTATTACAGTAGTTAACACGTGCATTCGTATATTTTTTAGTTGAACGTCAAAAAAACCTTCAAACACTAGAAAAGAAAAACATCTTTTATTCTTCATGTCCAGGATTACGTATGGGATCATTAGTTAGAAACCCAGAGAAACAGATATATCACTACTGTGTACCAGAAAAAAACAAAACATATGACCATACAGTTTTTCTCCTTACAGTTTTCTACTGCTTATCTTCCACGGATATGAAGAACCAAATTCTAAATAGAAAGGATATTTTCAGAAATTCAAAAATTTCAGCCGTGTTGATAATTGTAGTAATCTTCATAGTTGAGGTGTTTAATCGATATTAATGTACTGTGACTGTAGCGCCCGCTCCCGAACCCTACATCGGAACCGGTGCACCGCCGTAATCCACTATGTGAACTACAAAGCGTTTTTCAATTCTCTTACACGTCAGCAGTGACGTAGAAAATTTCGCAGCGGAAGGAAACGAAATAAATAAAATAAACATTCATTTTATTTCAACAGTTCAACCACGTCAATAAGTTGCCCTGTCCAAGTTCATTATTACATTTCAACATAAAGAAAATAAACTGCCAAAGTAAACATCTTCTTGTTCTATCTACCCCACTGCCCGAACTCAGCTCCGTCTTCTATGTATATATAGTCGAACTCCTGCTCACCTGGGGAAAATAAGGGGTGAGTGATATAGAAATATCACCCAGTAGGTTCCCACCTCATTCCGAACAATTCCATATATGGCAACAAATAGCAATAGCACATATATAGACATGAATAACAAAGTAAATAAATAAAAACACAACACAACAATCATGCGATGTCATGATGCATGCTTGTGTCACACGCAACGACTTCTCCGCATACAAATGCCTGTCGCTCTACCGTGCTATGCATGAACCTCGAGGTGATCCTACCACACGCCTCGTCAGGCCACACGCCCCGTCGGGCCACACGCCTCATAGGGCAACACGCCGCGTAGGGCAACAAGCCTCGTAGGGGCCACAGCCTCGTAGGGCAACACGCCTCATAGGGCAACACGGCTCGTAGGCCAACACGCCTCGTAGGGCAACACGGCTCGTAGGCCAACACGCCTCGTAGGGCAACATGGCTCGTAGGCCAATGAAATGCTGTGCCATGAAATGCAATGTAATATGTCCGCACCATACAATTTTCCTTTTTCCTCTTTTCTACACTCATTATCACATCCCAACAATTTTCCTTATTTCCTTAACAATTTTAAATCATTACTCTCTTTTCTACAAATATAATTCATGACTTATTAATGAAATTATTATCCTTACTTTCGTTTATATTAAAGAATTTGTATATATTAATATCCTTACTTTCATTTATATTTAAAGAATTTATATATAATAGAATAAATAGTAGAAAGACTAAAAATCTATTTTTTTTTAAACATTTTAAAGTTTTTTTTTTTTAATTTACGAAACCCAACCCCAAAATCCCCTCAGCAACCCCCAGCCCGACCTCCCCAGCCCAACCTGCCACCCTGCCCAGCGCCCCCCTGCCCAGCCCGCCCCAGCCCCCAGCCCCTTTTCCTTTCCTTTTCTTTTCGGGCCATTCCCTGCCAACAACCATTGCCCAAATACTCCTTTTCTTATTTTTTTTTTCAGTTCTTCTGCTTGGGCTAACACTCCCCCCAACCCATAACCGAAAATAGGCTTTTCTTCCTACTACTCATTTCGGCCTGCCACCTGTTTCCAGGCCAGCCCCTTTTTGTTTTTTTTTTTCATTTCTCTTTAGATTAAAGCCCAATTACTACAAATTTCCTAAAACAATATATCTACCATTCCACTTCTTATTCTAATTAAAATTCCAATTAAATTCTTTAAAAGGATACTCCAACCCAATCAACCACAGAAACTAATGAATAAGACATATATATAACATCTTTATGCTACAATGGAGATACAACCAAACATCACATATCATCTTGAATACAAGCATGCCAAATAAACAATAAACAAAAACACATAGCAATTCATTCATATATGAAATAAATTCGAAAAGAGAGAGCCACCTACCTTGTAATTGTAGACTAGAATAAGTAGTGTTGATGGTGGTGGTGTATGGGTGTTGTAGACTCTCTTCCCTACCTTCTTCTTTTTCCTCCCTTTTCTTTCTCTTTTCTTTAGCCTCAGCACTTATCTCCTTTGCTCTCAATTTTTTTTTCTTTTCCCTCTTCTTGTCATGGCCGTTTGGCCTATATAGTTAATAGGGGGAAAATGTTTCATCCCCCCTTGCTTATTTGGATAAAGGATCATTCATGGGTGGGGGGGGGGGGTTTTGAAGAGTTTTTTTTTATTTATTTATTTGGTATTATCATATCTTAATTAATTTTTTTTATTACACTACCGAGTATAACAGGGCGCTACAGTGACCTTTTGTTTAAGATTTCAGCTATGCGGCCAAGGCTCTTATGCCTTTTAGGAACAGAAGATTTCAGTATGAAACCAAGAATCTTCAAAGTCAGTTTAAAAAAGAGAAGATTTCGGACATGACAAGGCTCTTCAAGCCAGTTCAGGAGAGTTTAGAAAAATATTTACGAAGTGTTAAAAAAATATTTGCACAGTCAGCTGAGAAGAAGACATCCAAAGGATCTGCTGCTGGAGAAACTTGAACATGTTCTTACCAGCAACAGAGGTGAATGAATGTCTTTTCCTCATTCAAAAGGTTCAGTGGAACAATCAAGAAGTAAGAATTTACAAGAATTGAGACTTAAGTATCGGAAGATTTCAACTAGGCAGCTAAGGTTCTTCATAACCCATGAAGATTTCATATATTTCAGCTCGACAGCTAAGGTTCTTCATAACCCATGAAAATTTCAGCTCGGCGCTAAGGCTCTTATTGGCCTGATTGAAAAACAAGATTTAAAAATTATGTTTAAAGGTTTCCACACAAATGCTAAGGATCTTCTCAGCCTGTTAGAAGAACAATTTTTGAGGTTGTGTGGGATTGAAGATTTCAGCACACAGGTTAAGGCCCTCCATAGCCTATTAAAAGAGTTTTTTTTAAAAAAACAATGTGTGCGGATGAAGATTTCTGCTCAAGGCAAAGGCTCTTCATGGCTCAAAGATGAAGATTTCTGCCTAAGGCAATGGCTCTTCATAGCCCAGAGAAAAAGCATTTGAAAAAATGGTATGAAGATGAAGAGTGAAGAGTTTTGAAGAAAGCGTTTAGCCATGTCAGGTGAGTTTTTTCCCTAAAAAACATAGTTTTCAAATAAAGGAGAAAATGATGGCCATGCGTATTTTCTTCACAGCTTCTCCTTCTTCTTCTGCACTCATAGGTCTAATACCATGTTGGATTTTTCAGAGTTGCATTGTATGGAAGATGCGAAAGCATTTTAAAGCATTTAGAAGAAACGCATTGTAGAATATTAGAGAATAAATTGTACACAGAAGAGTTGAAATTTAATTCAGACCTTTTAAGTTCTTTATCCAGAACTTCTATTTAAAATGTACAAGTGTTTGCCCTTTTCATAAGGCTTGTGAGAGGTAAGAAACCTCAAGCCACCAACGCCTATAATAATGGCTATATTCTATTTACATTTGTTTAATCCACCGAGCTAGTGGATATACAGTATTGGTATAAAAACATGAGCTCTTCTTTTCTTGTGTTTTCTGGATTGTGTCGTTGCTTAGTTTCTCTTTAGTGCTGCCTCTAAGTTCCTTGTATTCTTCTAAGTATTTTAGCTCGCAGTGCAGTCTCTTGTTGCTGTCTCTTTGTTTCGCTCTGCTTTACTTAGAACAGCTCGGCACATCTGCTTAGTTTATTTGCTTTCACCTCATCTCCTATGCTTGACATCTCATCTTTGGATGTGTGCCTTTATTTCGTCACTTTGGCTTGGCCTTCTTTCCCTCAGCTCCGCTATTTTATCACCTCGGCCCTCCTTATTTTAGTTCACCTCGATACTTCTTGTTTTGGCTTGGTACTGTATCTTGATTCTAACTTTTTTTTCACCTTGGTGCTTTATCTCATCACCTTGGCATCGCATCATTTCACTTCAGACTACTTCCTGTCACCTAGGCACTGCATGTTTGAGCTCGGCACTTCATCTCAGCTCAATTATTTCTACTTCTAACCACACCTCGGCTAGACACCTCAGTTCGGTACTTCTACTTCTGTCTCACTTCATCTTATCACATCATCTCGGCATTCCTGTTACCTTTCCATGTTTATCTTTGATCCTTACC
Organism: Eustoma russellianum; assembly: GCA_036186865.1. Classification (NCBI taxonomy): domain Eukaryota; kingdom Viridiplantae; phylum Streptophyta; class Magnoliopsida; order Gentianales; family Gentianaceae; genus Eustoma; species Eustoma russellianum. The sequence goes on from AP025071.1 coordinate 2,936,025, forward strand.
TCGGCGTGGTACCTCGGCTCGGAACTCCTTTGCTTTCTTTACTTCAGCTAGGCACCTCAGCTCGGCTAGTCACTGGTTCCTGTTCACTTCAGCTAGACACCTCAACTCGGCTGATCACTTTGTTTATTTCTTTTTGATTAGTAGTTGCTAAGGTTGATTTGTATCATATTTTGATTGTAAGTGGAAATTTCAATAGACTTCCCTCGTGTGGGTTTCTATAAAATAAGCGTTAGTCATTATTTTTATTTTTTTATGATTGTGTTTGAACTTAATTTATTCTTTTGTTTTATTAGTTTGTGCAAGTAAATAAAATATAATTGTCCATGTTAACCGATGCTTCCAACATCATACTTCTCCTTCCTTTTTCTTCTTTCTTCTTTCTGTTTTCATTCAGTCTTAAGCCATAAAATAAAAACTAAAAAATACGTAAAGTTCATAATTTTAAAAAAAATGCAACAATTTATTTGAAATAATCAATCCGAAGAACAGTTACACAATGATGCAAGTAAAAAACAAAACATGAGTAGCTTTTGTTCGAAACACCAAAAACATAATACATGTAAGGGCACTCCTCAAATCCTCTCATTTAAAAACGGCGTAATTATTTTGTATCGACGTCTTTCATCATACTACATACGAATAACTGAAACATGTGATATTTCTTGTAAACTCCATCACAAACAAACTGTGGAAATACTCGACTAGGCCACGATCATAAAGAAAGAAGTCATTGCTGCAGCAATCATCCATTTTAACAGTTTGGAGGAAGCCATATTGCCACCGGCGGCGGAGTCGCTGCCCGGAGTTCCGACGGGAGGTAGGGCAGGAGCATCAGATTGTGATAAAACATTGACTGCTACCTTTAAATTACCCTTGGAACAATGATCAGCAACACCACAAATATACCATTTCTTTCCGGGAGTGGCAAGGGTAATCATGTCATTTCCAGTGGTCAACGGCTCGGGCGTCCCCGAAAGGTCCGCAGTTTAGAAATTGTGTTTGATTTGCTTTGATCACATTGTGAGCTCCTTGTTTATAGTTGAACACTGTTACAAAATGTTTTAGAGATTTTATTAATCAACCCGACATATAATAATAAAAGTAGACATTCAATGTCACATATCGATTATTTATTATTTTATTGTTTAATAATATTTATAACTATTTACTGATCACCATTAAATTTTCCCACAACAATACTATAGCTACGTGAAAAGATGTTAAGACGCATAAAAGATCATATCATATATCATATATGTCAACTAAAAGAAATTCAATATATATGTCATGCTTCTAACACAATCGCTATTTTTAAAAGAGCAAAACTTGTCTCGTCATATAGAAAGTAAGTATTCACGTTATTGTAGAAACAAGTCCAGCCGAGGTGTGCCGAACTGTGCAGAGGTATACCGATCTGGTCTAAATAATCACCGTGTTTGAAAATAAAACTAGGTGAACAAAGTCAGTCAACCGAGATGAGCTGAACTAAAACAAACGGACAAAGGTCGAGCTGAACTAAGATAGACGGACAAAGGAAGACTGAGCTGAACTGAAGAAAAGCTAAAGTAAATGAAGAATGACTGTGCTGAACTGAAGAGGAGTTGAGATGAAGAGAAGTACGGAACTAAGACAAGCCGAAGATAACAACGAAGTTGAAGTAAAGGAGGTACTGACCCGAGGTGAGATAAAAGCATAAAGGCAGCAACACTGAGACCTAGATGTCATACTTAGTAAATATTGTAACGTGGAATTTATCACTGTACATAAGGCAGAGCTGTGCAGGTAACTAGCCGTTATCTTAGACAGAAAACGATGCAGATGAATAGTAACCGCTATCCAAGTGAAAAAATAAAGTTGTTACGAGTAGGGTTTTCCCTGAAAAGAGAAGCAACCATGTAAATTTAAACTTAAATTGAATGAAATCAAATTCTTTCAATCTGGACAGTTATAAAAGTCGGATATATACATATATAACAAAGGAATTGGAACATACCAAGTGTATCACCCACGTAGAACTCCTTGCCGGCGGACCAAGCTTTGAAATCAAAATTGGGCTTCCATCCATGTTCATCTCCCACAACAATTTGCTTCGCCGTTACCGCTGCTCCGACGGCAAAGAAAAAGGCAATGATAGAGATCAAGAATGCTTTAGATGCCATTATATTGAAGGGGAAGAATTCGATCAACTTTTGCAAGAACTTCTTCGATTAATACTTAATACCCTTTTGATATCTGTTTGCCTTATGCTTTTAGAAGAGATCATGTCTATAACTATTTATAGAGACAGAGTTGCCTTGTGTTTATCTGCCCGTTTGACGGCAATTACAAGCTTGATTTTGGCATTGAGAAAAGAACCAAAAAAATAACAAAAAAGAAATTAAAGGATGATAGTTTCAAAGAAGAAATCACTTTGGTTATTTCAATATCTACATCATAACAAAAACAGGGGAAGAATTCGTAAGCCAGTGTCTCATTGCTTGTTTTAACTTAAAAATTCAGATGCATATGTATAACATAAATACATACCAAAACTTGGTGGGCGAAACTTAGAACAACTGGTAAGATTGCTAATTGTAACTTTGAAATCACGGATTCGAGATGCAGAAACAGCCTGTTACACAATTTGTGTAGAGTAAAAACACATACATCAGATCGCAAAGCGATTCGCGGAGCCTGTGCAAAAGCGGAAGCTTCAAAACCCATTTGCAAAGTTCGAAAAGTAATATAGTAAGCGAGTAGAAGATCTATCGTCACAGAAAAAAGCTTTTTGAACGGATGCAATTTTCAGGTCGGCAAAATATATACTTCAGTTCGTATTCGGATTGGGATTTATTCCAAAAGGTCAAGAGTTCGAATTTAGGGTCACGTACAGTGTGGGTGTTCTACTGTTGCTAGGCGGAGGCCTAGTTTAGGGGGGACACCACATTGTGTGGCTCACTACGTTAGTCATCACCTAACCTAGGAGGCTGTTGGACTTTTGATTTGTATTGTTCTTTGAAGTTAAGACGTTGGGGAGCCTCAGAGTCAGGTAATGACCTTTTGCTCGAAGAAATCCTTGAAAGCAAAATCTTGTCTTGATGTGTCAAGTTTTTCTCTACAAGAAAAAGGAAAGGATTTTCTATTTGATTTATATAAAAGTTGTTTTTTATTCATCAAAACTAAAACTTTTTGGAAATGGATGAACTTTTAAAGTTAAAGGGACGAAACATTCTATTACCTTCTTTATTACATTATTTATCACATTAAGACATCTTTTATGAAATTAAACGAGATAATCTCATGCATATTAGTTTCTTAAAATTTTGATATACGCTGGATGATCACATTAGTAATATAGAAGATGCTTTTAAATAATTAAAAAAACGTATGACCAGACAACTTCACCAGAAGACTCCTGTTAGCATCTTAAGTATTTTCACTTAAGAATTTGCACAAAATATTTCCTCAAATGACTAAATGAACAAATGTTCTACAAAAATCTCACTCTTATTTGGCTTCTAAGTTCTAACCTAAACATAGTCAGATAACTAACAGTACTTAAGATATCAGAAATTTAAGATATCCATCTGATCATTTTTTCTAGTCATAGTAAATTTTATAGTCTGACATAAACATGTTTGACAATAGTTATTTACGAAACTCGTACTTGAAGTGAATCTGCTAAGTACCACATAAAACAGTTTATCCTCGGCCAAAAATGGACCGAGACATACATGTGACCACGACAACAACACATGTCCAGTATATCCTAACAACAGTAAAAGTTATCGTTAGGATTTGGAGAGGATGAGAGTCAGTCAAACAATACCACCATCCAAAAGCCAGACATACTTAGGGACAATAACCATATCTCTTTATTTCGTTCTTATAAGTTTGGTTGGAGAAGTTTACCATCACGAGAAAACTTGATAAAATTCAAACCAACCGATAAAATCGAAATAAAATTCAAGATCATCAACAATTCAATCAAGAAATGTGATAAGAGGAAAAATCACGAAGCACCGAAACAAAATTCAATTAAGAAGAAGAAAGATAAGAAGTAACCGTCGTTCCATCGACGAAGAGAGAGAAAATAAAGGGAACTGGATTGATCAGCCAAAAACCTCACAGAGAGTTTGATTGGAATTGAATTACAAACAAGCTGCTACTTTCATTTTATACACGAAGCAGCCTTACAAAGAAGAAGAAGAAACTGTAATTCGCAAATTACAAGAAAGCCCCTCATTCTAATTTTACTTCAATACAGTCATTAAGGGCAAACTAGTCATTTTGCCTGTTTTAAACTTCTGGCACCAAAACATTTTGTACTTTCCGTTCTTCTTCATCCCATCAACCATCTCCTTCTTCCTCATTCGCTGCTGTTTTTCCTTTTGATCCAACAGCTAATTCATCATGTGCTTTGACAAAACTTAATATACCATGAAAGTAAAATGTTGACCGTAACGATGGTGAAGCTTTTCTTGTTTGCTCTTTCTGAATCTTGCCCAAGTCAATTGGTACCATGTCTTTCATCTTTTCCTTTCTCTTTTTTCATGAGGTTATTTTTGTTGAACCTTGCCTTTACATAAGGTGAGGCCTATATCCATTCAAAACTTTAAGACATGGATGGTGACCCCTCATCCTCATATGACTCATGTATTTTATCCCAAAGTGATCGATGCGGAACAATATTCTCAGTCACAACCTCACGTGCTTGATATACACACGCACATTCAAACATGTCATCAATCACAACCTCACGTGACTTGACATACACACGTATCTTAGAACCAGCCCTCAATCACAAACCACAATTCATGCATGAACATCTAGACGCACGCACCTTAGAACCCCCTTCAATCACAAACTACAAGTCAAACATGAACATATAGACTTGGTGAGGAGAGACACCAATTGTAGGTCAGGTAAAATGTGAGTTCACATCTTAAACCTGTTCTGATACCATGCTGCAACTTGGGCTTACATGAGATGAGACACGTATCCACTGAAAAGTTTAAGACATTGGGTGTTGGTACCTCATTCTCATATAACCAATCTCAGAATAACCAATCTCAGAATAACATTATTTAAAAGCAGTCAGGGATAAACCTGAAGTAATTGTAGCACAAATACAAGGAAACAGAGACAACAAGCAAGTGAATTTTGAAACTTCAACTGCACAACACACCTGAAAGGCTGGAAACACGTGGGACGCTTCTTTTTGGAAGATACAAGGAAGGAGCATCAAGTAGCTGCAACATTGGTAGATTACATATACCTGAGACAGAAACCAAAAACCGCTAGCTGGGGCGTCTTAATCATTATCAAATACAAACCTTTCTGTTTAATGGAAGAGCTTTAAATCTACAAACATTTGACATCAGGTTTTCAGTTTCGCCAACAATTTTTTGTCTGAAATGAGAAGATCAATGATCATTTCAGTCCTGAATCAGTTCAATATACATCATTACAACCCCAGAAAGATGTGTGGAGCACCTTGATCTTTGTGGCCATTGAGCTGTTTCAAGGTCAGGCTCTCTAGGGATTGTAAGCCTTATCTTGTCCTATGTGATGCTCCCATCACCTTTTCCATCCTATAAGGTAAACAAACAAGATCAACAGTCATATTTTGGGATCAGCATTTCCATTCTACATTTGTCACTTGAAACTCCAAGATACTCCGTTTGATGTTGTTGATGATAAAAAAATAAATTCTAAATTAAGAACATAGCTGATGACTGAGAAATGTGTGCCCATGCTTTAGGGACTTCGACCAGATGGAAGTGTAAACACCAGTGGACACAAGTCTCAGCATGTGTGAGCTATACAGAAAATGGTCGTCCCATATTTTTTTCCCATATATTTTCTGCTCTCAATAACCATGAAGTTCTGAGCATTCTAAAGGCACATATTATACATTCATTATTAGAAGACGCACAAGGAGTGTATGATTTAGGTTACGAGTAAAAAACAAAAACGAAAAACAAGAACATTCAAGCCTTTTCCCACTATTGCTTGAGGTAGCAGATGATTTGAAAAGGATGAAAAATGGTAATGTGTTTGGACTCGATGGTATTCCAATTGAGGCTTAGAAATGCCTAGGAAAAGAAGGTATTATATAGCTCATAGACTTTTTTGACATTATTATGAAAACCGGTAAGATGTCTGACCAGTGGAAGAAAGACATTTTAGTATCTTTGCATAAAAATAAAGATATACACAGTTGTGCAAATTATAAAGGAATTAAATTAATGGACCACACATTGAAGCTCTGGGAGCAAGTGATTGAGAAAAGACTTAGCAAAGAGACTAGCGTATCTGACAATCAATTTGGATTTATGCCAGAAAGAACAGTGATGGAGGCTATTCATCTCTTTTGAAGATTAATAGAGATATCGAGAGAAGAAGCAAGATTTGCATATGGTTGTCAATGACATGCAAAAGGCATATGATAAAGTACTATGGAAAGTGCTTGAAAAGAAAGGTGTTAAAGTAGCATATATAAAAAATATTAAAGACATATACGAGAACGCGATGAAAAATGTAAGGACTCCAGACTCCAGGAGATCTAATCTCAGAGTTCCCTATTACAGTGGGTTTACACCAAGGATCTGCATTAAGTCCATACTTATTTGTTTTAGTTATAGATGATCTCATTCGACACATCAAGATAGAGTTCTGTGGAGCCTATTATTTGCAGATGACCTTGTGTGGATAGATGAGACTAGTAAAAAAAGACTTAAGAGTGTTGTTGTTGTTGTTAGAAACCATGCAGTTCGATTTCCAAGTTTCCATGTAATACAGAGGATATGATCCAAGGAGAAAACTGCATATTAACTAGTATTATCTGAAGTAGATATATCATCTCCAATCTTATTAATTAGCCAACATGTCCGAGATTATCCAAAGCTATGATGATCCATTCTGCATAGTGTTCAAAAATCCATATATGCTGTCTTTACCTTCTTCGGCAACTTGTGAACAAAATTCAATTGCTGCTTGGTTTTCTGCAACCTGACAATAGTCAAATTCAAATGTTAGTACTGATCCCAAAGAAATGCAAATGCAAAAAACTGGAATACAAGAAATAGAAAAAACTGACATGAACCTTGCATAAGTGTCCTCCCTCAAGCTTTTGTCTCTTGGCAGCTTGAACCTCAGTCCCACATGAATTACCTGAACTCTTTCCAATCTTGTCAATCAAGTGCTTCTCAAATCTAGTATACAACAAAACGTAAACAAAAACGAGATAACTAAAGCAGTTTAGCTATTCAAAGGCCAGTAACCAGAACAAAACCACCAGGAGCAAAACTCCCGTGTATTTTGGTCTCGTGAAAATAAAAGACAAATAAAAGCATTGCCGGTTGGAACAAAAACATGTGGTTAGCTTATCCTCTGACTTTGACACTGCTAACTGTCGGAGAAATTGAAATGGCTGAATGAGAAATTAATTCTCAAAGTGGATGAAAAACGCGGTTACACGGTTACGTTTAAACAAAACACGGTTAAGTTTGATAAGGCGTTCGGTTATGGTTTAAATCGAACGGTTGTTTAAACCTGATTCAAACGGTATCCTTCGATATAAGATAAGATCAATCTGGTTTGATCTAACGGTGGCAGGGAAGGCAGCTTTAATCTAACGGCCGAGATTTAAACTGTCCTAACCACCCCAACCGAATGTGGTTTCCATCTAACGCTCTAGGTTTAAACCTGCTAATCTATCTTCAATCCAAAGGCTGAGATTAAACCTTCCTAATCTAGATAGGAGGTTTTCATCTAACGGCATAAATCAAACTTCGGTTTTGATCCAACGGTCACGGTACCTTGTTCTCCAACCGATTCCCCTATATAAAGAGGGCTAAGGGTGCATTTATTCACACACCTTGCTCTAGCATTTCATAGCATTCTGCATTCATAGCATTAGAGGCTTGCATCACGTCCGGGAGAAGTCAGGACATTCGAAGGCTCGAAGTAGTTCAAGTTCAGCAGTGCCGCTCAACTGAACAGGTACCCATTGTATCCTGGGAGACGATTGCTCACACCGGTTGGGCACGGTATACCGGAGCAATACGTCTTAAGGACAGAGTCCTCGACTCGCCCTGGGTTTGATTATTTTTGTATTGTTCATATGCACACATTGAACGACCGCGTCTTGGTACAGGATTGATTGTATCCAAAAATCTTAAGACGTATTTTTATTCAATTACTTCTGTACCATTTTTTTTATTTCCCGCAAAGGCAGTGTTCATACTGATTTGCAGTCTACTTCTACTCCTTTCTTAAATCTGATTCTGTTCTGATCTACACGTTTTGATCAACTAAACAGAAATCTGATGGAGAACGCTAGCTCTGGCTCCGTTCATGGCGCAGACATTCAGAGCTCTGCTCCAATGGCACCAATTGCTGGGGTGCCAAGACATGCTCCTCCTGCACAGGGTCCTGCAGTGGCCCAAGTGGAGAAACCGGAAAAGTTCAGTGGAAGCTTCTTCAAACGTTGGTAGCAGAAGATGCTGTTCTTCTTGTGTAGCGCCTCGCTTCCGAGCCCTAGTATCGGAAAGGATGCACACGCCTGTAGCGCCCCGCTCCCGAGCCCTAGCATCGGGAACAGTGCACCCGCCGTATCTCACTAAGGAGAATACAAAGCGTCAAATCAATCTCTTACTTGTCAAAGATGACGTAGAAATTTTTTCGCGGAAACGTAAACCATAGCATATATTAAACTTCAATAACCGTCATTACATTGCTAAATAAAACTCTGGAAATAAAATAGTAAAGTAGTGTGTGGAAAATCCTCAAAGTATAAATAAGAACAAAACAGCTGCAGAGTCCCCTCATATCCTAGCTGCAGCTCTCAACCAGCCCACTCTGATATGTCTGTCCCGTCCTCAATGAAGATGTGCTCATAGTCCTCATCCGGCTCACCTGGGAAGTAGGGGTGAGTGACAGAAATCACCCAGTAGATGCCCGCCTCAAACAAATACAAAACGTACATACCGAAATGATATAGCCACATAGCACATAAACATGATATAACACATAGCACATAAACATGATATAACACATAACACATAAATATAAGATAACGTGCATAAGATAAAGTAAATGCGGTAAGTAAAGCACTCCACATAAAATGCGCAAGTACGTGATGCATGCTCAATTAACGTGTCACACGCAACAAGAATCATGTCATGCAATATGCCCTAGACCTATATGCAATGCATGATCCCGGGATTGACTGGATGCCTGTAGCCCGTGCACTACAATCCACCCTTGCGGATGCCCGTGGCCCGTGCACCACGATCCACCCCAACCGATGCCCGTGGCCCGTGCACCACGATCCACCATAACCACATACTCATGGCCCGTACACCATGGTCCATCATAATCACATACCCATGGCCCGTACACCATGGTCCATCATAATCACATACTCATGGCCCGTACACCATGGTCCTCTTCACTCGAGCGTCTGAGACCCGTACATCTCAGCCCACTCCCAATGCAATGCACGTGCCATGAATGCAACAACAAAAATCGCCTGGGGCCCGTACGCCCATCCTCACCAACTCCGGCACTCAATATTTAGTCGCCTGGGGCCCGTACGCCCATCCTCACCATCTCCGGCACTCAATATTTGGTTTAGTAAATTTTACGAATATTGAAAAGTTGTTATTTAGCATTCCTTTTATTTTTACTTAGCTTGTATTAATTTTCTAGAATTTTCTACTAATTTTTCCTTATTTAATTCTATTTATTACTAATTATTTTTAATTACTTACATTTCTCAAAATTAAGAAATTAAGTGGGAATAATTTAATTTTAACCTTTTATATTTTCTGGAATTTATTTAGAATTTTCTGATAATTAAATATATTTTTCTGGAATTTTAAACTAATTTTAATTAATTATTTATTATTTATTCATTTCAGAAATTAATTTCCAGATTTTTTTTTTATTTTTCGGGTTGGGCCGGCCTGATGCCTGGTCCGGTCCGCTGGCCATCCGGTCCGGTCCGGCTGCCTGGCCGGTCCAACAGTATTTTCTTTTTTTTTTTATTTTTTTTCTATTTCCTTCTAACCTCCATAAAATCTTCGTTTTAACTCCGATTGACCTCAAACCAGTTGCGTTGGACTCGTTATAACGAGACGCAACTTTTGAAGGTGGACACGTCATCACGTGTCCGGACGCGCCGTCAGGGGCCGCGCGTGGGCCCCACGCGCCACCCCTCTGAAACGCGTCCGTCAGACCCGTTTTTTTGATTTTCAACCAATCCTAACCTATTCCGGACTAGATGAAGTTATTCTAAGGCCAAAACGAAATTTTTAAACCCCCTAAGTATGTAAATCCCTAATCTTTTGAGTTGTTTCAAGAGTATTCTCACCCTAATCCAATCATACCATCAAATTCACATTCATACACATACATAGCAGCAATTAACAGTTACCTCATGCTTTTCAATTATAAACAAATACACATCTATAATATAAATAATTAAAACAAGTAAATCACATAAAATATATCATCAAGGAATGCATGTATTATACCCATTTGAGGGGGGAAGAGGCACCTACCTCGATTAACGATACCAATAAATTCGACGGACTAAGATTTGGGTTCGGGGCCTCGCCTTCCTCCTTCTTTTTCTCTTTTCTCTCTTCTCTCTCTCTCTTCTCTCTCTTTTTTTTTCTTTTGCCGTACGTTTATTATTTTGTGTATGTGTGTGTGTGTGTGTGGCTATGCGTATAATCGTGTATATGGTGGGGGGTGATGGTAGATTTATTTGGTTTTCCCATTTGGTTTTGGTTTAGGTTTCCTAATGTGATTCTAACACTATTAGTTTATAATTATCTTTGTTGTCATCATCATCTTTTTTTTTTATTATTATCATTATTATTATTATTATTTGATAACATTTATGTATACATATATCTACTATATGTATATGTATATCTATATATATATATATATATATATATATATATCTATATATATATATTTTCTTCTTCTTTTTTTTTCGGCCATAACATCCTACCCACCTTACAAAAAGTTTCGTCCTCGAAACTTGACGTACCTTATTCGAAAAGCTGTGGTTATCTCTCTTGCATTTGCTCCTCAAGCTCCCAAGTCGCCTCGCGCTCGGTGTGATTGGTCCACTTCACTTTGACATAAGGGATGACTCGGTGTCTCAATACTTGGTCCTTGCGATCCACTATTCTGATAGGAGTCTCCTCATATGTAATGTCCGGTCGAATCCTTAACGGTGGCGCGTCTAGAACATGACTTAGGTCCTGAACATATTTCCTCAACTGAGAAACGTGAAATGTGCTGTGAACCTGAGCCAAGGCAGGAGGTAATGCTAATCGGTAGGCCAACGTACCAACCCTCTCGAGTACCTCATAAGGACCAATGTAGCGAGGCTTCAATTTACCCTTTATACCGAATCGCGAAACCTTCTTCGTAGGTGACACTCTCAAGTAAACCTTCTCGCCCACGTCAAATTCTAGTGGACGTCGTTTTGAATCGGCTCAGCTCTTGCTTCTGTCTTGAGCAATCTTTAGTCTATCTTGTATCAACTTTACTTTCTATCTAGTCTGCTCAACCAACTCAGGGCCGGTAATAACACGCTCGCCAACCTCGTCCCAGTGAACAGGAGACCTGCACTTACGTCCATAGAGAGCCTCAAAAGGTGTCATACCGATGGCACTGTGGTGACTGTTGTTGTAAGAGAACTCAATGAGATTGATCATACCGTCCCAGTTCCCCTTGAAGTCCAATGCGCACGCTCTCAACATGTCCTATAATGTCCGAATGGTCCTTTCAGACTGCCCGTCTGTCTGTGGATGAAAAGCGGTACTGAGTCGCAGCTCCGCCCCCAACCTTTTCTGGCAAGCTGACCAGAATCGAGAGGTGAATTTCGAATCACGGTCTGAGACGGTACTGACTGGGACTCCGTGTAGGCTAACAACATCATCAATATATAATGTCACCAGTCTTTGCACGGTCACATCACTAGGCACGGGTAGGAAGTGAGCAGTCTTCGTCAATCAATCAACGATCTCCCAGATCATATCGTTACCGTTTCTTGTTTTAGGAAGTCCTGCTATAAAGTCCATCGTCACATGCTTCCACTTCCATTCCGATATCTCTAATGGCAACATCAAACCTCCCGACCTCTGATGCTCTGCCTTAACCTGCTGACAAACGAGACATCTCTCAATGAACTCAGCAATGTGTCTTTTCATCCCACTCCACCAGTAGTGTTTCTTTAGATCGTTATACATCTTCGTAGCACCGGGGTGGATCGACAACTTCGAATTGTATGCCTCCTTCAGCAATTCCCTCCTTAGCTCCTCATCGTCAGGCACGCACAACCTTCCTTGGTACCAAATACTTCTATAATCATGAATCTGGAAGCCCTCAATTAAATTGGTTAACATCCTCTCTCGGATATCACTAAGCGTCACATCTTCCTTTTGCGCCTCCTTGATACGCTCAACCAGAGATGGTGTAATTTCTAAGGCTGCCAGAATATTAGCAGTGGAATCAACAATGTCGAGATCAAACTCTGCCATCTCTTTCTCCAATGGTGTCTGTCCAGCGTGATTAGACTTCCTGCTCAAGGCATCTGCAACTCGGTTTGCCTTCCTGGATGATAACTAATGGTCAGGTCATAATCCTACAATAGCTTAAGCCATCGCCTCTGATGCATATTCAACTCCTTCTGTGTGAATAGATACTTCAAGATCATACGATCTGTGAAGAATTTGCACTTTACACCGTATAGATAATGACGCCAACTCTTTAATACAAACATCACTGCTGCCAGCTCCAGATCATGAGTCGGGAAATTTTGTTCATATTGCTTCAACTGTCTCGAAGCGTATGCAATAACTCTATCTCCCTGCCTTAACACGCATTCTAGCCCATTCTTTGAGGCGTCGCTATAGATGACAAATCCTTCAGTGCCAGAGGGTTATGCTAACACTAGTGCAGTCGTCAATTTCTGCTTCAACTCTGCAAAGCTTTTCTCACACTCGGAGGTCCATACAAACTTAGTCTTTTTCTGAGTCAGTCGACTCAGTGGTGCTTCAATCCTCGAAAATCCCTTCACAAACTTGCGATAATAACCGGCAAGACCAAGAAAGCTGCGTACCTCAGTGACGTTAGTAGGTCGTGGCCATTCCGTGATCGCCTCTATCTTCTTTCTAAGAGTCTCCAATACCTCCCGCAAGTGTTCGGCATGAGCCTCCTCATTAGGCGAGTACACCAAGATGTCGTCGATGAACACCACCATAAAATGGTCCAACTGCTCCCTGAATACTATGTTCATCAGATCCAGGAAAGCCGCAGGTGCATTCGTCAGTCCAAAGGGCATTACAAGAAACTCGTAGTGGCCATATCGAGCACAGAACGCAGTCTTTGCTATGCCTTCTGCCTTAATCCTTAACTGATGGTAGCATGATCGAAGATCAATCTTCGATAATACCATGGCACTCTTCAACTGATCATTTAACTCATTGATCATCAGTAGTGGGTATTATTCTTTATCGCGATCTTATTAAGCTTACGATAGTCGATGCATAGTCTCAGACTACCGTCCTTTTTCTTCACAAATGATACCGGGGTCCCCAGGGCGAAACACTAGGAACTTTCAGTCCAGCGACCCCTATAACTGTTCCTTGAGCTCTTTTAACTATGTTGTTGCCATCCTGTATGGCGCCTTCGAGATCGGTTTACCTTCGGGTATAAGATCAATCTTGAACTCTGCTTCCCTGCTCGGTGGTGAAAATGATAGCTCATCAGAGAAGCCGTCCTTAATTTCTCATACCACTGGAATGTCCTCCCCTTTGCTTTCTGCTACTTCTGACCCTGTGGTGGAGGGGCTTGTGCCGGTGTAGGACACTCTCTAGCATAATGTCCCTGTTTGCCATAGTTGCAGCAAACCTTTTTGAGCTCTCTAGCAATGATCTATGTGCGAATAACCACAATGTGTACCTACTAGGGGTGGCGGTACAACTGCCTTGAGTGGCTGTGCCGCTGTCGCTGCGGGACCCTCAATCATCAATGGTCGAGACGCTGATCCCTGTTCCTACTGTGGTGATCTGAAAGATTGCCCGGTCAGATGGCAGCATGAGATCTTTAACCATCTCTCCTATCTCCTAGGACGGAACTCGTCTCGCGGTCTCTTAGCCCTGTCGACCGCTCCAACCCTCTCGAGATCACCCTCAACCTCAAGACACACTTCCAGCAACTCTTCAAAAGTGGAGGTTGATTGCAGATGATCAATGACTGAAGGCGAGAGCTCAAGCTGGTCTTGAACTCCACCATCTTCGCTTTCTCGTTATCCATGATGACGGGCATGTAACTCGCAAGTGCATGGAACCTCTCAAACTACTGGTCCCCAGTCATGGACCCCTATGTCAGAAGCTGAAACACCATCATCCTCCTCTAAATGACACTTTTAGAAACATAGTGCTTTTGGTACTCCTCCCTGAACCAGGTCCATATCGGTGATGGAGTCAGTCTGCGTGCCATGCCCTGCCGACATTGCTCGGCATTACCCTCTGAGAATGGTACAACCGCATCAACCTTCAGGCCATCCGTAACTTGCATCAATCTCAACTGCTTAGACACATTCTTGAGCCAGATCTCTGCTCCTCTGGTCGTGTGGTACCTCTGAACATAGGTATCCGGCAGTTCTGCATCTCCCGGTAGAAAAATCGAAGCCCCCCTGGGATGGTGGTGCTGGAGGTGGCTGCTGCTGCTGCTGTTGCTGCTGTAGGTGAGCCATCTGTATCTGCTGCTGGGCTATCAATGCAGTCAGCCTGACCAGGGTATCTACAAGGACCTAAGGAATGGTCCCCTGACCCTGCTGATCATCGACATCGTGTCCTCCGTTTCCAGCTGGCGGCTCGCGTCGTGGAGGCATTATCCGGAATTTGAGTTCATGAAACGAATACAGATTTGTCGATAATAAGTTGAAAGGTGGAACGCGGATAAATTGATAATTAGACAAGAAAAGCTCACCATCGGCACACACCTCCCATAACCCGATCATAACTTAGGTCTAAAATCATCTCTTAAGTCTACTTTGTTTATTAGGGGTAAAATCGTCATTTTACAAAAGATCGTAACTTACGTCTAGTGATCTAGTTAATCCTGTGTTTCCGAGGCGGATCTGAAGCCTCGGCTCTGATACCACCTGTAGCGCCCCGCTCCCGAGCCCTAGCATCGGGAACAGTGCACCCGCCGTATCTCACTAAGGAGAATACAAAGCGTCAAATCAATCTCTTACTTGTCAAAGATGACGTAGAAATTTTTTCGCGGAAACGTAAACCATAGCATATATTAAACTTCAATAACCGTCATTACATTGCTAAATAAAACTCTGGAAATAAAATAGTAAAGTAGTGTGTGGAAAATCCTCAAAGTATAAATAAGAACAAAACAGCTGCAGAGTCCCCTCATATCCTAGCTGCAGCTCTCAACCAGCCCACTCTGATATGTCCGTCCCGTCCTCAATGAAGATGTGCTCATAGTCCTCATCCGGCTCACCTGGGAAGTAGGGGTGAGTGACAGAAATCACCCAGTAGATGCCCGCCTCAAACAAATACAAAACGTACATACCGAAATGATATAGCCACATAGCACATAAACATGATATAACACATAGCACATAAACATGATATAACACATAACACATAAATATAAGATAACGTGCATAAGATAAAGTAAATGCGGTAAGTAAAGCACTCCACATAAAATGCGCAAGTACGTGATGCATGCTCAATTAACGTGTCACACGCAACAAGAATCATGTCATGCAATATGCCCTAGACCTATATGCAATGCATGATCCCGGGATTGACTGGATGCCTGTAGCCCGTGCACTACAATCCACCCTTGCGGATGCCCGTGGCCCGTGCACCACGATCCACCCCAACCGATGCCCGTGGCCCGTGCACCACGATCCACCATAACCACATACTCATGGCCCGTACACCATGGTCCATCATAATCACATACCCATGGCCCGTACACCATGGTCCATCATAATCACATACTCATGGCCCGTACACCATGGTCCTCTTCACTCGAGCGTCTGAGACCCGTACATCTCAGCCCACTCCCAATGCAATGCACGTGCCATGAATGCAACAACAAAAATCGCCTGGGGCCCGTACGCCCATCCTCACCAACTCCGGCACTCAATATTTAGTCGCCTGGGGCCCGTACGCCCATCCTCACCATCTCCGGCACTCAATATTTGGTTTAGTAAATTTTACGAATATTGAAAAGTTGTTATTTAGCATTCCTTTTATTTTTACTTAGCTTGTATTAATTTTCTAGAATTTTCTACTAATTTTTCCTTATTTAATTCTATTTATTACTAATTATTTTTAATTACTTACATTTCTCAAAATTAAGAAATTAAGTGGGAATAATTTAATTTTAACCTTTTATATTTTCTGGAATTTATTTAGAATTTTCTGATAATTAAATATATTTTTCTGGAATTTTAAACTAATTTTAATTAATTATTTATTATTTATTCATTTCAGAAATTAATTTCCAGATTTTTTTTTTATTTTTCGGGTTGGGCCGGCCTGATGCCTGGTCCGGTCCGCTGGCCATCCGGTCCGGTCCGGCTGCCTGGCCGGTCCAACAGTATTTTCTTTTTTTTTTTATTTTTTTTCTATTTCCTTCTAACCTCCATAAAATCTTCGTTTTAACTCCGATTGACCTCAAACCAGTTGCGTTGGACTCGTTATAACGAGACGCAACTTTTGAAGGTGGACACGTCATCACGTGTCCGGACGCGCCGTCAGGGGCCGCGCGTGGGCCCCACGCGCCACCCCTCTGAAACGCGTCCGTCAGACCCGTTTTTTTGATTTTCAACCAATCCTAACCTATTCCGGACTAGATGAAGTTATTCTAAGGCCAAAACGAAATTTTTAAACCCCCTAAGTATGTAAATCCCTAATCTTTTGAGTTGTTTCAAGAGTATTCTCACCCTAATCCAATCATACCATCAAATTCACATTCATACACATACATAGCAGCAATTAACAGTTACCTCATGCTTTTCAATTATAAACAAATACACATCTATAATATAAATAATTAAAACAAGTAAATCACATAAAATATATCATCAAGGAATGCATGTATTATACCCATTTGAGGGGGGAAGAGGCACCTACCTCGATTAACGATACCAATAAATTCGACGGACTAAGATTTGGGTTCGGGGCCTCGCCTTCCTCCTTCTTTTTCTCTTTTCTCTCTTCTCTCTCTCTTCTCTCTCTTTTTTTTTCTTTTGCCGTACGTTTATTATTTTGTGTATGTGTGTGTGTGTGTGTGGCTATGCGTATAATCGTGTATATGGTGGGGGGTGATGGTAGATTTATTTGGTTTTCCCATTTGGTTTTGGTTTAGGTTTCCTAATGTGATTCTAACACTATTAGTTTATAATTATCTTTGTTGTCATCATCATCTTTTTTTTTTTATTATTATCATTATTATTATTATTATTTGATAACATTTATGTATACATATATCTACTATATGTATATGTATATCTATATATATATATATATATATATATATATATATATATATCTATATATATATATTTTCTTCTTCTTTTTTTTTCGGCCATAACAACGCCGTAGTCTATTACGAGAGCTACAAAGCGTCGTTCAATTCTCTTTCACGTCAGTAGTGACGTAGAAAATTCCGCAGCAGAAACGAAATAAAAATGAAATAAATATTTATTTATTACAACCCAAACTGTATCTCATATATAAACAAGTATGAAATCCAGTACAACTTATAACTGATATAAATGAAGTAAAAGAAAACTACAACTCCTGTTCTCGAACTAGTTACCCCACTGGCCATACTCCGCTCCGTCTTCTATATAGATCAAGTCGTACTTTTGCTCACCTGGGAAAAATAAAGGAGTGAGTGATATAGAAATATCACCCAGTAGGTACCCGGCTCTTTCTGAATAATTTCATATATGACAACAAATAACATGAATTACACATATAAACATGAATAACTGTGTAAATAAATAAAAGCACTACACAACAGTAATGCGATGTCATGATGCATGCTTGTGTCACACACAACGATATCTCAACACACGAATGCATGTCTCTCTACCGTGCAATGCATGAACCTCGAGGGAATCCTACCACATGCCTCGTCAGGCCAGACGCCCCGTCGGGCCACACGTCTCCTAGGGCCACACGTCCCGTAGGACCACACGCCTCATAGGGCCACACGTCCCGTAGGACCACACGCCTCATAGGGCCACACGTCCCGAGGGACAATGCACGTGCCATGAAATGCAAATGTAACATGTCACATAACACGTTCTCTTTTTTCCCTCTTTACTCCTTCCTCATTTTTACATTTCTTAACAATTTTTTTCATAATAATAATAATTCCCTCTTATTTATTAACTTCTCTTTGTGAATTTATTTATTTATTTATTGGTGAAGCTACTTAATTTCGACTTTTCAAATAAACCTCAAATATATTCTTAATATTTGTGTTTATATAAATATCTATTAAAGATAACCGAAACTTCCTCTTTTTTAATTTAATATACAGTTTTTTTCCATTTATGTATTTACCGAAGGAATATTTTTTTTTAAAAAAAAAAGAAATCTGTGTTTAATTCTATATTTCAGAAAGTGTTTTGTTATATATATACTTTCTTCATTTTTTTTACGTTCATCCCCCCTATTAATTTTCTTTTTTTTTTAAATTTAAAACACAATTTTTCTTTTCTTTTTTTTCCTAAACTGGAACTACTTTAAACAAAGTAGTTTTTTTTAATAATATAAGACCCAAACCCTTTTTTTTCTAGTCCAGAACCTCTTCAACTCTCTTCTTTTAACTCCTCAACCCAAACTAATTTAAATTTCTCTTAAAACCCAAATACTCTTTATTTCTAGTTCTAACTTTAATCAAATTTCAACTTCTTCAATTGAACTCCAAAAATTAAGATACACTTACATATATGAAACAAACCTCCGAGACATATTCTTTTAATTTTTCTTTAAAATTTATTTCTTCTCTATATAACTCCAATGATAACATATGTAATATATCAAATTCTCCCAAAACCCATTTATAAAATTCTAATACATAATATATACTTCAAACAGTTTATATAAACAATAAACATACACAAAACATTTTGATTCAACAAATGAAGCAACTAAAGCATATAACACATGATATATATATCCAATTTCATTATAACAAATAGAATAAACTAGAAGTAAAGAAAACATATAGCAAATAACAAATATATGAAATTGACTCAAAAAGAAAGAAAACATATAGCAAATAACAAATAGATGACATGCTAATCATGGGGAGTACTCGGTACATAATCTTAAACACAAAGAAGATGTTGACGAGGAACTTCGATATGAAGGATATGGGAGTTGCCAATGTTATTCTAGGAATTAAAATTTCTAGGATGACCGAGGGACTCGTACTGTCACAAACTCACTATATTGAGTCTGTTCTAAAACGGTTTAATATGGTTGATGTGAAACCAGTAAAGACCCCGCTTGACTTAAGTGTACACTTAAGGAAAAATCGAGGCGAACTTGTAGCTCAGTTGAAATACTCTCAGGTAATCAGGAGTCTGATGTACATAACGAATTGTACAAGGCCAGACTTAGCTTGTTCAGTAAACAAGTTGAGCAGGTTTACCAGTAATCCAAGTGATGATCATTGGAAAGCTCTTAACAGAGTGATGAGGTATCTGAAATACACAATGAATCTTGGACTACATTACACAAGATATCCAGCAGTATTAGAAGGATATTGCGATGCAAATTGGATATCAGACAGTAAGGACTCGAAGTCCACCAGTGGATACGTGTTCACTGTTGGTGGTGCTGCTGTGTCGTGGAAATCCACGAAACAAACATGCATAGCTCGGTCCACTATGGAAGCTGAGTTCATAGCGTTGGACAAAGCTGGGGAAGAGGCTGAATGGCTTCGGAACTTCCTAGGAAGATATCTCGTGCTGGCCTAAACCAATCGCTCCTATTAGCATACACTGTGATAGTCAGTCAGCTATAGGACGTGCTCAAAGCAGCATTTACAATGGTAAGTCACGACACATATGTCGAAGACATAACACCATTAAACAGTTGATCTCTAATGGCGTGATTTCCATTGATTATGTAAAATCAATGGAGAATCTTGCGGATCCGCTTACAAAAGGCTTGCCTAGAGATCAGATGTCAAGATTGACAAACGGAATGGGACTAAAGCCTATAATGCAAGAATCTTTGTAACGGTAACCCAACCTTGTTGACTGGAGATCCCAGAATCTTGGTTCAATGGGACAACTAAGTTACGAAGCTTCAGTGAGCACTTACTCATTCTGTCACATAAAAGTGATGTCTGCAGAGAATGTTCAGGGTAAGCTAAAGCTTTTAATGGTGTCCTATATCTTGATACGTCAAGTGGAGTATGACAGAATACTCTTGATAGGAATCACCTATGTAAGTGTGAAGTGGGGCCGCTTCTATGAGAAAGTCTAAGAGGCAAGATTTCTCTAAAACACTTTCTGAAACCAGGTTGTTCATGGCCAAAACGAACACAACCATGAGAACCAAAAGGGTGTTAAAGGAAATATTGTATGAGTATTGTTGTCTTGGTTCACAACAAAGGCTGGCTAGTTCAAGACATCAAGTCACTATTTAGCCGAGTGAATCAGATGGTACATCACTATGAAAGGTTCAAAGCCAGAAGCTACCTCTTCTGATGCAATATTTTCTTGTCTGACTTCTCGGTAGAGTCTGCATAAACACTTTCATTAATTCCATTCATGTGGGGGATTGTTGGAGAAATTGAAATGGGTGAATGAGAAATTAATTATCAAAGTGGATGGAAACGTTTAAACAAAACGCGGTTAAGTTTGATAAGGCGTTCGGTTATGGTTTAAATCGAGCGGTTGTTTAAATCTGATTCAAATGGTATCCTTCGATATAAGATAAGATCAATCTGGTTTGATCTAACGGTGGCAGGGAAGGCAGCTTTAATCTAACGGCCGAGATTTAAACTGTCCTAACCACCCCAACCGAATGTGGTTTCCATCTAACGCTCCAGGTTTAAACCTGCTAATCTATCTTCAATCCAAAGGCTGAGATTAAACCTTCCTAATCTAGATAGGAGGTTTTCATCTAACGGCCTAAATCAAATTTCAGTTTTGATCCAACGGTCACGGTACCTTGTTCTCCAACCGACTCCCCTATATAAAGAGGGCTAAGGGTGCATTTATTCACACACCTTGCTCTAGCATTTCATAGCATTCTGCATTCATAGCATTCGAGGCTTGCATCACGTCCGGGAGAAGTCAGGACATTCGAAGTAGTTCAAGTTCAGCAGTGCTGCTCAACTGAAGAGGTACCCGTTGTATCCTGGGAGACGATTGCTCACACCGGTTGGGCACAGTATACCGGAGCAATACGTCTTAAGGACAGAGTCCTCGACTCGCCCCGGGTTTAATTATTTTTGTATTGTTCATATGCACACATTGAACGACCGCGTCTTAGTACAGGATTGATTGTATCCAACACTAACATTTATTGTGTTGCTTACCTTTCACTTATTTTGAAAGGCTGGTTCTGCTTGGCTAATGCACTTGCTGTTGGTTTCATCAGTGTTGAAGTCCTTGGCCGGTATGGCTTCTTTGTGTTGGCATTTAACCCATTTCTAATAGAATTCTTACGTTTCTATTTTCAATCGAGTCAAGCACACATTCTTCCTTGATTTTGGAATATGATGGAATAAAGCAAAATGATTTACTAAATTAGTTGCACTTCTTATATTGTAAAGTAGCGGTTGATTGGCACATCTTGACGCATCATTATGGGTTATCGAGAAACAACGTCGGTGTGTTTCTAACATATGGATATAGTTGCGTACATACCGCCCTCCGTAACCCGCCATAGGCAGGAGCCTACAAGGCGTCCCTGAAAAGATATACCATTGTTAGCAAATCTTTCAACCATCGAATCCTGCCAGGTGAAGTTATTTTGAAGGTCAAATGTCTAAGCTGCAAAGATATCCGGAGTGCTAACAATTTCTTTACTACAAAAAGTCTTAAGAAGCATAACATTGCTAAGGATCATGAACAAATTTCTTCACTCAGATTTTGAAAAAAAGAGATCATATGAAGGACAGCCACCTGAAGGTAGCAAGTTGGATTGACACTTATCACTTGCGATTCACCCTTCTAGAACCTAACCTATGGTTTTGGATGGACCTTTCCGTATTAACCAATGTTTCCAGTATTGTAGCATCTTTATTACACAGTTACATTGTGAAATGAACCGCAGCTTCTGTTTTAAATAAGCCTGGCGTCTTCTAAGATTGCAGAAACCAGTGCAGAAGTTTCTGTAAGGATAAGAAGATTAGCCAGACTTTGACATGGATCAAGTTCTTCAGAGCAAAACATGATGTAAAATGACAAATTGCATCGAACAGATCATGAAAATGAAAAGAAGTGCTTGTATTTGATTTGCTGTAAGACAGCACATTTGAGGGTAGAACCCGCTGCGGCTTTTCTGTGAATATAGAAGATTTACCCCCAAAGGATTCTAAAACTTATGGCTGGCTATCATACGAGACAGGTTCAAATTGCTTCATGCGTTTGCTATTGTTTAAGGTTGCCTTTGGATTCCTAGAAAATTTTGTTGGAGACGTATTCGCCTGCATTTGGAATATGATGGAATAAAGCAAAATGACTTACTAAATTGGCTACGCTTTTTATATTGTGAAGTAGCAGTTGATCGACACAGATTGACGCAATCTTCATTATGGGTCATCGGAAACAACATCTGCGTGTTTCTAATACATGAGTATGGTTGCATACATCCGACCCCCCATACTCCGTCATAGGCGAGGCCTCTAAGGCAATGGGGTAATGACGTTGTTGTTGTTGTGTATTCTGCTGCATTTCTTGTTATGTACTCTGTGTAATATACCTGCCTGCATTACACCAAGCCTCTCTATTGCAGGGACATTCTGAAATGACCCATAGTTTCTGGTCCTTAATGGTTTGGCTGTAGAATTACCATTCACGATATTCTCAGCTAAGACTGTAGCAACAGTATGGTTATCAGAACATTGTCCATGATACATGGATGGATTAACTGATTAAGTTAATCAGGATACAATTCTAGCATTAAAGTAGCTTGAGCTATCTTAGGAAGAAGACATCAAAAAGTGAACAAATTGCACAAAACAGACAAACTGAAAGAATATATTGCATAATATCGACTCAAATACAAAAAGAATACAAAAGAATCATCTGTTTCTTTTAGAATAACTGTACTAAATTCCTGATCTCTCCACAACCATCCCGAGTTGCTTCTCCATTTAAGTGGCATCGTTTGTTTGGATTCCCTGCTATTCATGATCCTAAACCGTTTCTTATGGATTCGAGAAACTGTACTACCTCAGCCATGCTTGGTCTCTTTGATGGACTTTCAGTAGTACAAATCAACCCCAGTTTCATCACCTGAATCAGCTCATTTTCTACAAATCCCCTCAAACTTCTATCGAAACATTCTGAAGCCGCGCCTCTTTCAATCAACCCTGTAACATGTTCCCGCAAAACAATCACCTCGTTTGCTCTACGCCTTTCCACTGGCTTTTTCCCCGTAACCAACTCAAGCAGTACCACACCAAAACTGTACACATCCCATTTATCACTAGGCCTCAGACTTTGAGCCAACTCTGGTGGGACATAACCAACGGCATTATGGACATTAGTTAAGCCATTATTTCCTAATTGAGGAAGTAACTTCTCCAAACCATAGTCAGACAGTTTGGCTTCATAGTTACTGTCAAGAAGAATGTTTCTGGACTTTATGTTGAGATGAAGAACAGGTGGTTTGCAGTCGTGATGAAGGTAGGCGAGTGCTCTGCTGGTCCCTAAAGCTACATTGAACCTCCTTGACCAGTTCAATTCAGGATTGCCAATGTCCTTACTGGTTCCTGGATAACTAAATCCATGTAAATTATCATAAAGATTTCCATTTGGAACAAATTCTGATAATATTAACTGCATGCTGTTGGACCAGTAGTAACCTTGGACTGCTACAAGGTTTGTGTGTTGAAGATTACCTAATCGTCCAATCTCTTGCTCAAATTCATCTTGGTTTCTGATTCTTCCCAAAGTCTTGAGCTTTTTCACTGCTATAGAGATCCCTCCTTCAAAAGTAGTTTTGTATACAGATCCAATCGACCCTTCCCCAATCAAACACTCCTTGTCAAGCAGCGCTTTGGTGGCCGCTTCCCAATCTTCATACTTTGAGGGCAGACTTTTGCTGAATAAGACCAACTTCCCAATTATAAGTTCCGAAGCAGCTGAGGTTAGCGGAGTGCTTTCTACAATCGTCATTTCTTCTCTTCTCCTCCTCTGGGCTTTGATGTTGATGATTGTTATTACAAGTACACCAGTGGCAATCAGAGCAGCTGCAACAATAGCAACAACAGCTGAAGGGCTCAACTTTGGTTTCCTGGTTGCTGGAGTAATGCCACCAGCAGAGCATGAAATATCCAGCGGATAACCGCAAAGAGCTGAATTATGGGAAAAGGCTGAGGATCCAAATGAAGTGAGGATTTGACTCGGAGGGATTGGCCCCGAAAGTTCGTTGAATGAGACATTGAAGTGAGTTAAGTTTTTCAAATTTCCCAGAGCTGGAGGGATTGGTCCAGATAGGATGTTTTGGGACAAATCCAAAAGGTGCAGGTTAGAAAGATTCCCAAGAGTTGTTGGTATATTCCCACTAATCTGGTTGCTGTGTAAGTCGAGAATCACAAGATATGACATGTTGTAAATGTTTTGTGGAATGCTCCCCTGCAAAGAGTTTCCTGAAAGATCCCTGCAAGAACATTTTCATCCTTGTCAATTTTAATCTAATAACTCTACTGCAGTAAACAAGAGGTGGCAAAATGTGGTTACACTTACAGCTCGCGAAGAAGCCTGCAATTGCTTATCTCATAAGGTATGTCACCACTGATCTGTAGATTGTGCAAGTCCAGAGCTTGGAGCAACTCAATGCTCCCAAGTTCCTTCGGTATGTTCCCTTCGATAAAATTATTTCCTAACCTGATAACCAAAAGGTTCTTTAAACTTGCAAGTTCAATTGGTATACTTCCACTAAGTTTGTTAGAAGTCAAATCCAAGTACTCCAGACCACTGCATCGAGAAATGCTTGATGGAATTTCACCATTCAAATTATTCCCTGAAGCATCAAGAAATTCCAAACTCTCGCTGCAATTTGAAATACCGGATACATCCCCTTGAAACTCATTGTAGGAAATATTGAGATTGATGAAGTTTGCTTGTCCAAGAACTCCAAAAGGGGCCACTCCAGTGAACATATTGCTACCAAGATCCAAAACCTCCAAGCTCCCACATAAGGAAACTTGATCTTGTACACTGCCTGATAGTTTATTGCTCCTAAGGGACAAAAAAACTAGTCCAGGAATGCTGCAAATCTCAGAAGGGAATCCACCACTGAGATTGTTATACGAAACGTCTAGCCCTTCAAGACTGTTACAGTTACCAATTGCTACAGGTATTGATCCTAAAAGATTGTTGTGTGAAAAGGAAATGAACCTTGTTTGTTGACAATTCTTGAACAATGCTGTTGGTATCTCTCCACTGTACGAATTTCCAGACAAATCAAGAAACCTTATATTTGGCAAATCTCCTAGAAACTCAGGGATTGAGCCAGACAAAGCATTGGAGCTAAGGTTAAGTTTCCACAATGTAGTAAGTTGGCCATACTCTGAGGGAATTTTGCCAGTGAATTTGTTCCCAAACAATGTAAGAGTCCTCAAAGAATTTAACCCAGACAAAGCAGAAGATAGAACTCCACCAAGACTAGTGTTCCACAGAACAATCTTTGCAACATTTCCAGCAGAATTGCAAAACACACCACTATAATCTTCGCAAGGGCTCCCACTCGGATCCCAGGTGGCCAAACTGTTAAAAGGGTCACTAGTAATATTCCCCTTGAATTGAAGCAAGATTTCTTTTTCAGTCAATGATGAGATAGCAACAAACTGAAGCAGACAAAAGCAGCCAAAGACAGCAAGGCATTGAAAAAATGTACCTAATCTTGTCATGCTCCCAGAAAAACCCCAGCATTATAATTGCTGGATCCAGTTCATGAATCCCTTTAATTCACATATTTTCTGCATAGCAAAGTAATACTCAGCTGTGTACATGACTTCAATTATAAGCAAAACAAGATCAAAACTTTGGCTGAAAAGAAGCATCTTTTTGATGTCCCACAAAAATTAACTAATTGAACTACATTTTATGGTTGTCGCTGGCATAAAGTTACAATTTGGGTGCTTAATTGGAATATATAGTTTGGACAATAATGGAGTTGCATTTTGGGTGGTTTTGTTTGTGGGATATTTCTGATTGAAGATCCCTAAATTGGAACGAATGAAGCGAGTTCTGAAGAATCCAAGAAGTGGTAGTAAGAGAGGGGAAAATAGAAGGAAAGGAGCTGTAGTTGTTGATGGGCTGGCTTGCAATGGCATGCGAGAGAAAAGAAGGAAAAGAAGCAGGGATGAAATGTAACTTGCCTGGCTTGATGGAAAGAGGAGAAGATTTCATAAAATATCTTATTTGTAATAAAAAAAATTCAACAAATTTCATACGAATAGGAAAATTTTATTTCTTTTAATTTTTCTTCTTTCATCAGCATCTCTTTCTTTGTTGTAGGCGTCGCGATCTTCTTTCTTTAGCCCCAAATACCGACGTTAACGAACAGAGTCGAACCGAATATTAGGTTTTTGAATTCGGATTCGTTTGGCTAAATGAACCGTTCGGCTCGGTGTATTTAGCTAAACGAACTTTAAAATTGGTTCGAGTTCGGCTCGATAACCCTTTAACTGTTTAAACAAGCCGAATAGTTCGGCTCGTTTTAGTAAACGAACCCGAATAGTTGTTCAAATTTGGCTCGTTTACCGACCATTAACGAGCGAACATAAACCAAACTCAAACTATTCGTAAACTGTTTGGTTCGTTGAACAGCTCTAGCCCCAAATCACCTCCCTCGTATCCTCGCGAGCCCTATACATGAATCTACCATTCTCACACCGCCACGGTATACGATGTGTCTACCTCAAATTGATTAACACCATTTTTACGGGTTTGGATCTTCTCACCCAAATTTTCTTACCCTTCTTTCCACCGCACGACACGTGGCAGCAGGGGAGGTAGTAAGGCTAGATGAATGTGACATGTATCTAGCATCAACACCCTCTCTTGCTGCCACGTGTCGTGATGTGGAGATACGAGTGAAGAAATTTGGGGTGAGGGAATCTTGTCTCCATTTTTACGCCTATACATAATAGTAATTTTTAAAGAGCAAACAACCTCCATTTGTAATTAAGCCACGAAATTGTTAGATCTCTAATTTCCTTTTTTTTCGCTTTTTGAACAATGTAATATTTGAGTTATGGCCTTAATCTCACATTTAATTAACATTTGTTTGATTGATGTATTTTACTATGATTGGATGTAGACTATGGCATGAACAAGAAGATAAAGTGATGGTAAAAGATGTCTCAGGAGGGGCGGCAAGGGTGCGGTGGCCATTGGCAACAACAAGAATGTAGGAGAAAGGGAGGAGGCTGATGGGATGCAAATAGGGGAGGGGATTGCAGGATGGCGGAGGGGTGGCCATTGACAGCATCAAGAATGAGAGAGTTGTAAAGAAAGATGGCAACGGCGAAAGCGGAAGAGGTGGTGATAGAAAAAAAAAAAGATTGAAGAAGAAAAAATAAAAAAAA
The DNA here is from genome assembly GCA_036186865.1 of Eustoma russellianum. Classification (NCBI taxonomy): domain Eukaryota; kingdom Viridiplantae; phylum Streptophyta; class Magnoliopsida; order Gentianales; family Gentianaceae; genus Eustoma; species Eustoma russellianum. The sequence goes on from AP025071.1 coordinate 2,963,877, forward strand.
TGGAGTGGCAATGTTAGCGTCATCGTGATTGTTTCAAAAAACTTTCTTATTCGTATCTTATTTGTGCAATTTTATCATTAATATACACTTTTATCATTAATATATTATTGATTTCATCTCGTAATTTATTTTTAACTCTTGATCAAACAAGAGGACTGTATTTGTCAACCGTATTAATCATTTAATCATTTGACCTAACTTATTATTCTTCCAAAAAGGAGGGGGAAAAAGACATCCCTATTCATGCAAAAGGTAAAAAGCGAAAGTTTACACACACATATGTGTGTGTGTATGTGTATGTATGAATGTATGTGTATACATACATGAAAAAGTCCAATATTAACAAATTTTATGTATAAGTTCATTAATTTAAGATGATAGTAGATAAAATGATAAAAGAGTGAGAACAAAACCGGCAGAAGTTTAGAAAATATTGTTCTATTATGTTTGAGTAACGATTAATTACCCGACTAGTTTTTATCTAATGTACACAAAGAGAAGAGGAACTACAGTCCGATGAACGTAGTTAAAGAATTAATATACCTACTATCTTCTATATCATATAGTAGATAAAGAGAACTAATATCCAATTGTTGATCTTGAGATATTAGGAAATTCATTTTAAACTTTTTTCTATTTTAAAATCTAGTTATATCTGACTTTTTTAAATTCATGTTTCAAAAATATTATTATGAATTTTCAAATTTAAGGTAATTATATATCTAAAAGACATGAAACACAGTTGTCTCCACGTGGTGTTAGCGAAGTTTCATTCCCGTATACTATTAGAAATAGAAACAATCCGAAGGTCTGGTTTGCATGGAGACACCTTGTGTGGGTCACTGCGTAAGATCTCACTTAATTCAGGAGGCCGTTGGGCTCCTGATTTGCATCCTCCATACATGCTCCTTGGTTCTGGGGCGGTGGGCCATCGGGGTGAAGGATTTCACCTTTTGCTCCAAGAAATGGAAACAACTGCCTCCAGGGCATAATCCAGTTGGTACTCGGGTTGGGATTTGCTCCAAAAAGTCAAGAGTTCGATTCCAGAGACGTGCATGGTATGTGTGTTCATCTGCTGCTAGACCGAAGGCCTGGTTTGTAAGGGGACACCTTGTGTGGTTAACTTCATAAGATCTCACCAACCTAGGAGGCCGCTGGGCTCTTGATTTACATGCTCCTTGGGGCTAAGGCTGGGGCGGTGGATGGCCTCATGATGAGAGATTTCACCTTTTGCTCTAAGAAATGGAAACAACTTCAATATGTTTCTAATCTATGATATGACTGCATTGCAATTTATAAATGACTTATTAGTTAATTATCTAATTAATTAAGGCAGTAGATCCATACAACCAAAGTAGCTAACGAGCATCAATTGTTGACCACCAACGTCATAGAAAAATGTAGTGAACCATAAACCACTTATGAACAAAACTCATGTTATTATTCTCTTCGTTCTGATATTCTTGATACATGATGCGTCACTATTAATAATAAGATTTATTTGGCTCTAGAAATACCTTGACTTGACTTTATGACTAGCTCATCATGTCATTGTCATTGAGTTACCAATTCACTTATATTTCAACCAAAATGAGAAGGATATAAACTTCATAATCCAAGAAAACTACTAATCCTCTTTTGACACTACATTACTTCCTATACACTTCATGTACTACATAAGTTTCATCTGAATGTTGACTTTCGCTACGTTAAAAGGAGTCAAAATAGCACAATTCATGTATGAAGTAAATGCATGCCTCAAGTCTATATATCATTATACTTTGTTCAAGTTAAGAATAAACTAACAATGCTAAACATATGAGTATTCTCAACGGCTGATTAATCTAGTGAACTCTCTTAACTTTAGAGCATTTACATATATGACTTGGAAAACTATCCATCGGTCACGCAAAAATAACCTCTAATCATAATATGCATTATTCATAATTGTTAATATCCACTCTTAATAATTGATCCGACCAAGTACATACTTCAGAATTCTCATTGGTAATAAATCCTTAATTACTCAATCAATGACATCATAACTAATGTTGTAAGAACTTTAGTATTTGATTATCGCTGGCGGAAAAACAAGAAACTTATGATATATTCTGTCATTAAACATAAAATATTTGTAAGTACATTTAGTGTTCTGACACATTGTACACACCACTTTCGGTTATTTACGTTATTTCAATAAAGTTCGTTCATCTTATGTAGTTGTATCGTCGTTGTTATTATCATGATTTGTTGGAACAGGATATTGTCGCTTTTTAGCTTATTACTAAAAACTGAAGTATGAATATGTAATCATAGTACTAATATGAAAAGACGTTCATAAACTGTACAATCAAAGCGCGCCATATATATATATATATATATATATATATATATATATATATATATATATATATATATATATATATAGGAGTGACTGTGTAGAGCCCCGCTCCCGAACCCTAGCATCGGGAGCAGTGCACCCGCCGTATCTCGCTAAGGAGAATACAAGGCGTCGAATCAACTTTCTACATGTCCGAAAGTACGTAGAAATTTTTCTCGCGGTAACGAAATACATTAACGTTAAGTTTCATAATAAAAGAAATACTCAATTCGATAATGTACCGACTTCTGGAAATAGTATTGGCATCTACAAACTATCATTTAATACAAGGTAGTGTCTGATGTAATCCCAATACAATAACGACAGACAGCCGCAAGGTCTCTTCATATCCTAGGTGCGACTGGTAGTCTGCCCATATTATCGTGTCAACCCCGTCCTTAGCAAAGATATAGTCATACGCTTCCTCGTGCTCACCTGGTAGGGGAGGGAAGTAGGGATGAGTGACGAGAAAATCACCCAGTAGGCACCTGCCTCCAACTAGTACAAGACGAGTATACAAAAATGATATAACACATAGCACATAGAACATGATATCACATAAGCATATGAAAGAATGCGAAAGGTAATTCACTCTAAGTAAAGAATGCGGAACATCGTGATGCATGTCCCACTATGCATGTCACACGCAACAAAGTCATGTCACACAGGATGCCGATATCTCCACCGTGCAATGCATGAACCCGAGTCCTATTGAGTGGCTGTGAGTCGTACCCACCCACAGTCACCATACTGAGTGTGCGTGGCGGCGCCACCGTACACCATACTGAGTGTGTGGCCCCGCCACTGTACACCATCCTGAGCGCCCGTGAACCATACGTCACGACCCGCCATAAATGCAATGCACGTGCCATGAATGCAAAATCAAAATCGTCTGAGGCCCCTGGCCCATCCTCACCATCCTCCGGCACTCAAATCTAAGTTCAGTTATTGTTCGAATGCTAACTCAACATTGTTCGACATCAAATCCTCTTTTCCACGGCTTATAAACATTTATCATGCATTTTCTGTATTTTTCCTCATTTTTTCCTATTTATTTCTATTTATTACCTAATTATCCAAGTTAAATAAATTATCACAATTATTGAAATTTAATGAAAATAATTTAATTTAAGCATTTTATAATTTCTGGAATATATTTATAATTTTCTGGTATTTATTCATATTTTCCTAAAGATATTACTATTTTTAATTAATTTAATAACAATTATCATAAATCCAGAATTTATTTTTCCATTTTAATAAACATATTGGGCTGGCCCCTTTCCCTTTTCCCAGCCCTGGTCCGTTCGGCCCTTTGGTCCGGCCTGCGCTCTATTATTTTTTTTCAACAGCAACAGGTATGATACACCACCTCACCTCTTTATGCATTAAATGAAAGATAGCCTACAAAAAATGTATAAGTGTAGAGAGTGGTGGAGAGGGGTTGGGATTTTCTCACCTTCATTTTCCTCACCCCTTTGTGACCGCGCGACACGTGGCAACAAGGGTGGGTGATAAAGCTAGATAAGGGTCAAATGCATCTAGCCTCACCAACCGCCCTTGCTGCCACATGTCGCGTGGTCACGCGTCACCGTACCCCCTTGCGGTGAAGGGATCCTATCACGGTGGAGAGAGGGGTGAGGGATCTCATCGCTCTTCAGAATAGACATTTCAATCTTTAAAGGTAAAAAAATGTTACTTCAAAAGTAAATTCACCTATAAAAGTAAATATACCGGTGGTCCACCTCATTTTCCTTGCTTTGTAGATTCCTTAGCATAGTTTTTATGGTTGATTACAAACAAATCTTTTTTTTATATACAGTAAACAATAATGGAGGTCCTCGTGACGAAACTACCACCTTACAACAAACGACAACAACAACCATACTCATTAGTATTCCAACAAAAGCAAAAGCTATCATTAAGGTCTGAAAATGGTGAGAGTCAGACAAACAATACATTCATCTCAAGAGATAGAGAGTTTGATTCTAATGAGATCCCGACTTTATACGTAAACGGAACTATCACCTTGTTTGACCTAATTTGTGATATGCAGTGGATGTTAATCTATTGTCTGATTTGTTTTATGCCAATAGTCACATATATTTATGTATTTTTTTGTACATACCTTTGCGGTAAATTGCATCAAATGACCATATCAAGTTGTGCATATGCAAAACTTACCATAAGAGGTCAATTCCTATCTGAAAATAATCAAGCTCATACCCCCAATTTTAAATCTTCACTTCTTTACATTTTATTGGCTGCGCCAACTTTAGGTTTTTTCTTTTTTACTAAAAAAAACGCATAATCAATTGTTATAAACTATTGTCTAGTTTTGCATGAATTGTTTTCTATTTAATCTACAGGCAAGACACTATATTAATGTGAGACAATGAATTACATCATCCTAAGAATACCTGCCCTCATTTTAAACATCATGTCATCATCAAAGAGTACCAATAAGATTGTCTTTCAGCAACATTTGCTAATGCGGACAAGAACGATAAGACGGCATATTAGAATGTACAAATTGCTGTTTCCAACGGTAAACCAAAGTTAAACATCCCCCACCCCCCCCCACCCCCCCACCCCAAAAATTTGTTTTAGGTAAATCAAACTTATTTTAAAGTTATGATCCCACTGGTTTTGTTTTATTTTGTCCACTTACATACTTCTGAGAAGTATTGATGTAAAAGGATAGGCGCCTAATCATTATTTTAGATGAAAGTTATTATATCAAAATATTTATTCGATAAAACTGTTGTAACATCCTGATGAGAAACATAGTAGTATAAGTTAAAAGTCAAACAAATTACTGACCATAAAATAAAATTTGAAGTCGAAGAAAAGACGTAACTATGTTTTTTGTTTTTCCCCGAGAGAAACGATAAACGGTTGATTTTCATGCCACATGAAGATTTATTTATTTTTTTATTTCATCTTTCGACTAAATCTTAACGATTCAAGTAAGGTTTCATCAGCCGCGTCGGGATGAGATATCTTTACCCTCAAACCTCTCACTTCCCTTTCCACCACCTGTCACGTGGCAGCAAGAGGTGGTGAAGCTAGATAAAGGGTGAAGAAGAAGAGGTGCATGAAGAGAGGTGGTTGCCACGTGACAGACTGTAAAGAGTAGGTGAAGGTTTTGGGGTAAGAAATCTCATCCCGGCCGCGCCACATGAAGATCAATAGTAAACTTCTAAAATCATGGAGATAAGTAGATAATTTTTAAACAGCATGGGGTATTTGTTATTATTTCGTGATCAATTTATGAGTATCATTCAAAATGAATGTTCCCTTTATATTAAATCGCAAAATAAAGGAGGTTGAAATCTCATTTACACGAAGTCTAGTCTTAACTTTGAATTAGCACTTCTTTTCATTTTATCTCCTAAACCATAAGATGGAAGAAAACTTTATCTTCTATAGATCAATTTAAAAAAAATATATCAAATTATTACTACTCTAGCACAGATAGAATCTGTTAGGCCAACGTGATTGTCAATGGCAAAATGTTACATAACGTGCAAAGGGTGTATACCTCTGTGGACCCCTCACAAGCGCAAGGTCTAAAAAAGGAATGTATCGCAAACATTCTCGGTGCGCTAAGCTCCTACGCTTGCGAAGGGTCCAGAGAAGAGTCGGACCGCTTCGCGATCTAATATACGCAGTCTTATCATACACTTGATGTAAGAGGCTATTTTGGTTGCTCGAACCCGTGGCATCAAGGTCACATAGCATCAACGTTACAAGTTCCCAACTAATAAGGCTATTAGCGGGGATGTAAATCAAATATGTATTTTAACTGTTATTCTTTCAGAACTTGCATCTCAACGAGTTTACAAAAGATTAGAATCCAAATCATTGAAGGATCAGTTACCTTAATTATCACGACATTCTCACTTAGTTATGTTCTTGCATGCGAAAGTATAATTCTTTAGGTACACTTTTTTATATAAAAAAAAACAACAACACCTCTTCTTTAAAAAACTGCTTTTGTATAAGTGTCGACGCGTGATTAGAGGCCACATATTTTGTTTCACTTTTAGTCTCTTCAAATCTGAACCGGGACATCATGATTAAGAATTAGTAGTAATGTGTGTACAAAGTAGAAAGGAAGGCCAGCTTATCAGATAGCCTGCTAATGATTACAATAATATTTACATAGCCCTTGAGCCGATGGACGCGCCTAATTAGCTATCTAGAAATAAGACAAAACAGGATAATTAATGTTCAAACCAAAAAAATACTGTTGTGTTGTGTCACAGGTTGCCACAGCTCACAACAAAGACTAATTTGTCGTTGTGCTTATGTATTTGTATTCTTCATGTAATACGAAATTTCTCTTTGGATTATGAACTAGGACTTATAAATAGAATTGTTTTTTTTTTGTTTTAATTAGTGCGCTGTTTTGTGTAAATGGTTCACAATGAGTTAATTAAACGAAATTACAGCATTTTGCTAATGATATGCGTGAATATAGGAAAGTGTGATCTAAAATTCAGGATGTATACAAAGTGTTTCTTTTTAAGAAAATAACGAGAAACATACTTAGTATATCTCAACGACATCAAAAACTACAGTTAGGCCTGGAGAAGATGAGACAAACAATACATCTATCCTAAGTTATAAAGAGTTTGATTCCAGTGAGGGCATAACCGTGTATAGATAACAAAATAATAAGAATATGATGTGCTATTATACTAGTGAAGGCATTTAGTAAACACAAATAAAAAAAATTCGATATTAAAATAGTTATAACCGTGTATATGCACAAATAATAAAAGACAAAAAAATCAAAAATGTGTAAAGTCAACCTAAAATGTAGAAAGTATCTAATACTCTAAGGTGCCCCTATATCCTGCTTAAACTTCCTTAACACTAATCCTCTACCACCATGAATCTCTATCATGGACCATGTCCTTAAAAAAATACAAATCTAATAGGTGATGATTAATCCGCTTATCCCAATAGATTGGAATTGGCCATTGCATGATATGCATTCCCAATTGTGTGAATGTAACAAATTTACCCCGTTTCATGTTAGAAAAAGATGCATTTTAACGAAATTTGTCTGGCTTAATACAATATGACTTATTAGTCTACATGACCCTTTAGAAACAACATTACATGATGGACATATATGTATATATGTTATAATATATGACAAGTACACGTAGTATCTATTTTATTTATACATCATTTAATGCGAGTCATCTCATGATAGAGATACATCGGATACATGCTAAGTACATTAGTAAACAATTGTAAAGTAGATAAGACAACACAAACCACCATGAACTGTGAGGAGCATTAAATTTGCAAAACTTTGAACTCAATACCTCTTGTCATCGTATACCTATTTTATAACCATTAAAACACCGTTACCACATTGCCTTAGAGGCTCCAGCCAATGGTAAGGTATAAAAGAATCGGATGTATGCAACCATACTCATGTGTTAGAAACATCCACATGTTGTCTGGATTTTATGCTTCATCGCAAGCACATTTATAATGTTAAAACTTGATAATGAGTTTGCATAAAGTCAAATACATATCTAATCTAAAATTTTAAAGCGTTATATAATATATGATATTCATCTTTATATAACTTACTTTTTTACTAAATTAATCAATGTGACACAAATTCTCAAATATATATGTCGCGAGGAGGAATCAGGCAGCAACGTTCAGTATAATTCTATTTGGTCAATGCACTTACGAAGTTCCACCGACCGAATGTAATATGTAGTGCATTTTATTCACGAGATTCTTGGTTACACTAAAGTAAATGATCAATTGGGTCGATATCTGAAGAGGCAGAAGGTGAGACAAAATATGAGGTCTCCAATCACGCACTGCCACGTGTACAAGCAACTCCTTTTTTAAAAACAAAAAAATTTTAAACATCTTTCCTTTTTTGTACACATGGCAGCGCATGATAAGAGATCTTTGTCTTACTTTCTACCTCTCCTGACCTGAAACATGATCAACTACCTTAAAGATATGGAAGTGATGCAAAGGACGTGCATCTTTCTGATGTACTTCTCTCTCTAAAAATAGGGTCTTATTTTTTATTTTAGTTTGTCTAAAAAATATTACGTTATTTTTGAAAATAATATTATATTAATAGTCAAAGTTTTCATACTATCTCTATAATTAACACTTACATTATTTATTTAGTTTATCTTAATTAACCAACTAAAGACATAATAAGAATAATGACAAAAATAATTTGACTTTTTAAAAGAGAAGTGGTGGTGGAACGAGGATGTGCAACAAAAAATAAAAGACAAACAAAAGATTTTTAGAGAAATGTTAAGATGCACCAATGGGGAAGAAAAAGTGCGATTGAAGGATAATTACAAAATCGCCTGGAAGGAGGCGAAGAAGGCAGTGACAGAGGCAAAAACTGTAGCTTATAAAAGGATGTACGAGAGACTAGAAACAAAAGAAGGGGAACATGATATGTTCAAGATTGCCAAAGCTAGGGATCGAAAGAGGCAGGACCTAGGAGGCGGGAAGTTCAAAAAAGGAGAAGATGGACATGTGTTAGTCAAAGCACAAGACATCAAGTTGAAATGTCAAACATACTTCCACAATCTTTTCAACAGCAGTAGTGCCGACTACGAAGAACGAGAAAGTACAACTAACCAACAACGACAACATAATAACTCCGACTGTCAGAACATCACACAAGGAGATGTGATGAGAGCACTGAAAAAGATGGAAAGAGCTAAAGTGGTCGGCCTAGATAACATACCCATTGAGACGTGGAAGTATTTAGGAGAGGAAGGGGTCCAATGGCTAACTACTCTGTTCAACCGTATTTACAAAACTAAAAAGATGCCAGATCAGTGGAGAAAGAGTGTCGCGGTCCCCCTGTATAAGAACAAAGGAGACGCATAGTGTTGTGGGAACTATAGAGGGATTAAGTTGCTAAGCCATACCATGAAGTTATGGGAGAGAATAATCGACACTCGAATTAGGAGAGAAACTCAGGTTACGATGAACCAATTTGGTTTTATGCCAGGAAGGTCAACTACGGAAACAATACACATTCTCAGGAGATTAATGGAGAAGTATAGGGAGAAGAAGCGCGATTTACATATGGTTTTCATCGATCTTGAAAAAGCATATGATAGTGTGCCGCGTAGCCTGATATGGGATAGTCTGGAGGCAAGAGGGATCCCTATGAAGTATATAGACATAATTCGAGATATGTATGCTAGGACAAAAACAACCGTTCGTACGGCTGTGGGGAATACAGACTTCTTTCCGGTGGAGGTCGGTCTTCATCAAGGGTCTGCGTTGAGCCCATTTCTTTTTGCAGTCGTCCTTGACGAGTTGTCAAAGCCGATACAGGAGGCAGTTCTGTGGTGTATGCTTTTTGCTGACGATATTGTATTAATCGCAGAAAGTAGACATATCCTGAGTATGAGAGTAGAGCAGTGGAGATGTGTTTTAGAGAGAAAAGGCTTAAAGATTAGCCGTTCTAAGACCGAGTATCTGCACTGTGACTTCAGCGGCGTAGCAGACAGTGAGGATAGCCAGCTCACCATCGATGGTCAAGTGGTACCACAGGTAAGTAAGTTTAAGTACCTAGGATCGTTTGTGCAGCAGAATGGCGACATAGAGAATGATGTAGCACATCGAGTTCAAGCAGGCTGGTGTAGATGGAGGGCGGTCTCAGGGGTGCTGTGTGACAAAAATTTCCCAACTAAATTAAAGAGAAAATTTTATAGGGTGGCAGTGCGACCGACAATGCTATATGGGACAGACTGCTGGGCCATCAAGAGGTCACAATTACAGAAGATAGAAGTGGCAGAGATGAAAATGTTAAGATGGATGTGTGGGCATACAAGGCTAGACCGGATCAGAAACGAGGTGTTTCGAGAAAGGTTAGGCGTGGCTAGTATAGCCGATAAGATAAGGGAGGGAAGATTGAGATGGTTTGGGCATGTCAAGCGGAGACAGACAACGGCGTTGGTCAGAGCAATTGAAAGCCTTATTGTAGAGGGAAACAGGAGTAAAGGCATGCCCAAACTGACTTGGGATGAGCAGATAAGGCACGACTTACTAGATTTGCACCTCTCTGAGGACATGGTCCAGGATAGGAGTTCATGGAGACATAAGATTAAGGTTAACGAGGTATAGGTCATATATAGGGACACTTTAGAGTATATTTAGGGACATAGATAGGCGTAGACACTATCTACGCTCTAGGTTGACTTTTCACTTGGTGGTGTATGTTATACCGTTGTTTTTACATTACATGTACATATATACGTGATGTGTATTTTAATATTGAAAGACATTTCTTTGTATTTCTTGAATTTACTCACTAACACACTGGCACAACATATCTCTATTATCATGTAATTTATGCAGGTAGAGCCGAGGGTCTCACTGGAAGCAGACTCTCTATCCCTTGGGATAGAGGTATTGTCTGACTACCACTTACTCTTCCCAGACCCTAACGATAGCTTTTGCTGTCGTTGGGATATACTGGGTCCGGATGATGATGATGATGATTTTAAATAATCCAAATACACAGTTTGCTCATTTTCTCGCTGAAGGAAACCCACATCCTTTCTCATCTAACTCTATCTACGTATCTTGATGTTGATTCAGTAGATTCGGTTATCCGTTCTCATTTTCTTAAACCTGCTACTCTTGATGTTGATTCAGCAGATTCGGTTAAAGCTACATATGATTATGAAATTCTATCTCTAATTGAAACATAACTTGCAAGTTTAGGTGAAAAAGAGTCTCAAAAAGTGACATATTGTAACATAGAATGTGAAGAATTGAACTAGGAAGAATATTCAGATTCCGGGATAGAAAGCACACACTTAAGTATTTGAATATCACCGACTAAAAATGATTTTTTACGTGAGTATGCTTGACGATTTGAAAGGATGTTGATGGAAGATGCTCCTCTTTTGTGGTCAAACTCAAAGCTAATGTAGGAATTAGAAAAAGGTTGAACCCCCTACATTAGAAAAAAGTTAACCCCAACCAGTAAGAGTTTCTGTGGGTCCTACAGGAGGTGTATGGATGTAAATCAGGTTCTCATGGCAGACTAGTAGAAGTTTGTCATAGCACAGGGACAACAAAAGAAGCCCATTAACATCGAAAGAACAACCGACAGGCTGACATGTTAGCCTATCAAATCATTTACAGAAAGAGAAGAAAATGATTCTACGGCAACAGATAATAATGAACCTCCGCAACGAATACCATGACATACTCGTACAAGAAGATACATATTGGCAACAAAAGAGTCAGTTACAATGGTTGATCGATGGGGAGCGTAATAGCAGATATTTTCACATTTGTATGGCGACTAAGCGGCGGCGCAATTCAATTTCACGGCTTAAAACCAGTGACGGCGTTTGGACTGAGGACACACAGGTAATGGAGTCTACAATATTACAACATTATAAACACCTGTTTTCTACAGAATCGAGTGAAGCATTCCCTGTTGACGACATATGTATTCCATCTCTTAATCACTCGGATCAAAGATGGCTAAACCACCCGGTACATGCAGCAGAAGTAGAACAAGCTGTCTTTCAAATGGGTGCTTTTAAAGCCCCAGGTCCTGATGGTTTTCCTCCAGTTTTCTACCAACAAAACTGGCCCCTTATTGGTCCCGCGGTTATTGAATTTGTCCAGTCCACTTTTGCGAAACAATGCTATCCGCAGGAACTGAGTGCTACATTAATCACGTTGATTCCAAAAGGAGACAAACCGGAAAACGCCTCCCAATTCCGACCAATAGCACTAATGAACGTATTAGTTAAGATCATTACAAAGATTATCGCGAATAGATTGAAGGTGGTTATTGGCAAGTTAATCTCCCCGACACAGTGTGCATTTGTCCCGGGTCGTCAGGCTGCTGATAATATTATTATTGCACAGGAATTGATGCATACTATGCGTACAAAAACAGGGTCCAAGGGACTTATGGCGGTGAAGTTAGATCTGGAGAAGGCATACGATAAGGTGCGTTGGACATTTCTTGAAAAGATTCTACTCAAAGTTGGTTTTAGCAGGGAGATGACAAATCTCATTATGTTCACAATTACCTCATCTTCACTTACTATCTTGTGGAATGGTAAGTGTCTTGAAGCATTCCAACCAAAGCGTGGCATCCGTCAAGGTGACCCCCTCGCACCCTACTTATTTCTATTATGTATGGAAACGTTATCACAGAAAATCTCTCGTTCTGAAGAGGAGCGACAATGGCGTCCTATTCGGACGTCAAGTAAAGGCCCATGCATATCACATCTTTTCTTTGCCGACGATTTGCTGTTATTTGGGGAAGCTTCCTCCCACCAGGCTATAATCATGGAGTCCATTATTCGCTCCTTTTGTAACATCTCGGGACAAACTCTTAGTATTTCTAAATCGCAGGTTCTTATGTCTAAGAATGTCCCTCGGAACTTTATGCCTACTACGTTTACCAACTTGGGGTTGAAACGCACTGATGATCTTGGTACTTATCTTGGTATGCCATTACTTAGTGGCAGGGTGGGGAAGAGAGCATATGCGAACATTGTTGATCGAATTCGAAACAAACTAAGTGCTTGGAAAGCTAAAACCCTATCTCAAGCGGCAAGGTATGTCTTGATCCGTAGTGTACTCTCATTGATTCCTACTTATGCCATGCAAACAACTCGTCTTCCATTTCGCCTTGTTGATGAAGTTGAAAAACTAACGAGAAGATTTTTCTGGGGAGAGACGGACAACACACATCGGTTGCATTGGGTAAAATGGTCTACGATTTGTAGAGATAAATCTTCGGGTGGCCTGGGGATTAAAAGATTAAGAGACATGAATCAAGCTATGTTGGCTAAGTTGGGATGGAAGCTTATCATGGATGTGGATTTGTTGTGGGTGAAGGTCCTCCGCTGTAAATATGGAGACATTCTCCAAAGTCAAACGAAATCTAATGTCTCTCTCTTATGGCGACACATTCGTAGCATTGTCCCACTGCTTCGAGCCGGACTTGAGACGAGCAATTCTCTGATTCCGGATAATTCTTCAGCACCGAGATGGCGGGGGTCTTCATCGGGTGGCTTCACTGTGGCGAGCGCATATCGGATACTTGGGGAGAGTTCTAATATCTCTACCTCCTCTACATGGGATCATATATGGGCTATGCAAGGACCATGTCGGCTAAACTTTCTCTTATGGAAATTATGCCACAATGCTATTGCTGTTGGTAAGAATCTACAAAAACACCATGTCGCTTCAAATAGTAGTTGTAAAGTATGTGGTTCTACGATGGAGGATACTTTACATACCTTTCGAGACTGTCCATGGGCTAGACAAATCTGGACGAGACTTCTTCGACGACAGGATCTACAAAGCTTTTGTGGTTTAAGCGACACGGCTGCTTGGATTGAGGCGGGTCTAACAGCAACATGGGGCTCACATGAATGGCGATATCTCTTTAGAGAGGCAGTGGCCAGCATTTGATATTGGAGGAACCAAAGAGTACATGGAAGTATATCTGATTTCCCCTCCCCTCATAGTGTTTGTGTGGAGATTGTATGTAGAGTGCAGAAATTATTAGTAGCTCATAGAGAGGATAGATATGATGTAAATATATCATAGCATGGTATAGGACAATCTGTACTTGGAAGTTTTTGTTATCAATAAGATCCTCTTTCACGCAAAAAAAAAAAAATAATGAACTATGAACATATGTTCCCTTGTGAAGAGGAAAGGACGTGGGCACATGGACATGGTATAATCAAAACTGGTGTTTTTCTTTTTTAATTTTCTTTTTCATGTTCTTAGCAATTTTGGTCAACTGTCAATGGATAACTTCTCCACTTATACACTAACAGTGGGGGGAAAAAACTTTCCACTTATAATGTGTTTTTTCGTCTTAATTTGCAAAATTAACATACGTCAAATTTTCTCCCTTTTGCTTATTCTTTTATAATACACAATGTTGGTTATGTTGTATATTAATTCAAAGTAATATAAATAGATAGGAGTTTATAGAGGCAGATGATTAAGATTAAAGAGGTTTAAACAGGATATAAGAACACCTTTAGAGTATACTTAGAGGCTTAGATACTCTCTATCTTTTAGGTTGACTTTGTACTTTTTGTTTGTCTGTATCCTTCATTATTTGTGCATATACACGGCTATGTCTATTTTAATATCGGAAGCTGTCTATTTGTGTTTATTATGTCATTTATGTAGGTACATATAGAGCCGGAAGTCTCACTGAAAGGAAGTTCTGTATCTTTTGGTATGGAGGTATTGTTTGTCTACCGCTCACCCTCTTCAGACCCTAACGGTAACTTTTTCTGTTGTTGGGATCTACTGAGTATGGTGGTTGTTGTTGCGCAACAATGAATTAATACTCCTACATTTCCACCAACACAAAATTTATCTTGGTTGACTGCTTTTCGTTTTGTCCGATTTGAGTTGATTTCAAATATCTCCAACGAATTCCAAGTTGAGATCCTTGCCAAATTGAATTTTCCGGGGAAAAAATGTGACAACCATTCCATTTAATGTAGCACTCTTGAGTCAATGTAAAACAACTTTTTTGAACTCTTCTAAATACTTCTAGTCAATGAAAGTCAACCTATTTTTCTTGATGTGAATCAATTCTGACAGTCATAGAATGAAACGCAATTTTCTGGTTGCATTCTTTCACACTTATCTTCTGCATCATTTCTTAGACTTGGACA
This sequence comes from Eustoma russellianum, assembly GCA_036186865.1. Taxonomy (NCBI): domain Eukaryota; kingdom Viridiplantae; phylum Streptophyta; class Magnoliopsida; order Gentianales; family Gentianaceae; genus Eustoma; species Eustoma russellianum. The sequence goes on from AP025071.1 coordinate 2,978,985, forward strand.
AAGTTTTGTCACGACATTTTATGTCATTAAAGCTTTGATTTGTGGAACTGAAGTTAAGCATCTTTTTCTGGTACGACTTTCTCTTTTTTACTTAAAAAAGTTTGTCGGAAAATGCTTATATAATTTGCCAGCAAAAGGGCAGAAGTTTGGCCAACTAGGCACAAGCAGAACAAAACAGTCAAGTTATAAAAATCATTTTAAAAAGTCGTAAGTTCTATTCTTGTTCATGCCGCCAGCTCTTAATACTAATACCGTAGCATACTTTTTTTTGACTTAATACTGTAGCAGACTTGAGTTTAACATTTTGTACACACCAAACAAAAACCTCCCACTAAGAGGCTGTTGAAATTTCTAATTTACACCCGACACAAAACTATTTCAAATTAAGACATTAGATGTATCAGAGTCAAGATACATCTTTTTGCAAAGGTATAAAAAGGAAAACATACACACACAATATATATGGGAACAGAAGAAAGAAAGAACTTTGTTGCACGCCGACCTATATGATTCCCGTTCAAGAGTAATTAATGCCAACTGCCACGTTGTAAAGTTGGAAACATTCTTGTTGTGAAGTAAACATGACAAAGACAACAGCTACCCTCCCTGGGAACAATTCCAATTCATAAAGAAGACACGCAACAACCACTACTCCCCATGACATTGAAACCCCTCCCCCCCCCCCCTCTCCCCTTCCCGCCTTACCTAAGTTTCCAAAAGAAGCCTTCATGACATAGTCCGGTTGATACTCGGATTAGGGATGGACAACAAGAGGTCATGAGTTCGAATCCAGTGACGCGCATAGTGTGGGTGTTCCTCTGGTGCCAGACAAAAGGCTTGGTTTGTAAGGGACACCTTGTGTAGGTAACTGTGTAAGATCTCACCCAATCTAAGAAACCGCTGGACTCCTGATTTACATAATCTGGGCTACTCCTTGAGGCTAAGACAGTGGAGACTTTTGGGTTGGGGTTCACCAATAAGTACCCAAAAGAACAAATCCCAGAAAAAGGTATTAAAAAAAAGAGAGGAAAGAACCCTTTTGTAATATCGAGCAAATGAAAGCCTTAGCTGGTGAAAGAAACAACAATAATAAGTGGAGATAACCTAGAATCTCTTTTAAATCAAGAACAATGAATATTATAAAATAATTGAGGGCAAGCCAGAGATAAATACCCATCATCATAAACATGAACTTAGTGAAAATTATATACAATTTGGTATAAATATCCATTAGACAGCTGCTGTTCTTGGTTTTTTCTGTCTACAATACTCGACTTACCATTGCTGGTGATTCATCCGAAGAGGGAATAACTTCATAATACAACAATATCATTATCTTATTGGGGTTAGAGGCTCCTGCTTATGACGGCGAATGATGGGACGATCGGATAAATGAAAAGGGCAGATAAATGTACCCCCAATCAATCAGATTGAATTACTGGTGTCTGCAAATCAATGTAGGTATACGGCAGAAAAAGAATACGCGGATCTCACCCAAGTAAAAGCTCTTCTTCTTTCTGCAACTGTTGGAGCCTCCGTCTTGCATAATGTGTTACTAACGCAGTAGCACTCATGGTGGCACAAAAGCCGATGGAGGTTAGAGACGATCTGTTGAGCCGACATAAATCGGCAATCTTGTGAAGCATCAGCCAAAGTCTTGATAATTATACCACTGTAACAAAGTAGATAAACTTAGTAGCAGAAAAATGAAAATCATGAATAACTAGCTATTCAAATTGCTGTGTTTCCCTCTCAGGTCACATAGAGATCCTAACGAGTTGCTAACGGTATACCACAAGGATCACCTCTGATCCACTTGTTAGGAAAATAGTATTATTGTCATTATTGTATGGATTTGACTGTAATCATTAGATTGCTTAATTATAGGGATCAGATGCTTGATTGTAGGGAAATCGATTGTAAATTGATTGTATACCATAAAGAGGTAGCATATTCGGTTGTATAAGTAGGAGGAAGATGTATACGTTTTTTAGTATGAATGAGAATGACATTCATCTCCAAATACTCTTCTAATTATCATACTCTTCTGATTATCATGGTATCAGAGCATTGATCCTACTCTTTTTACCAGATTTGAAGAGCTTTGTGAGTATAGGCTCAGAAAGTATCTTCATCATTGCCTTTACATACCTGTCTCGGCCATTGTCTAGCCTGATCAAATCTGTTCATCACCAAAATCCAGTATCTGATTGCTACTTACCATCTGCATACAGAAAAATCGTATAACATGTCAGAAGCCGAAGCAAGTGAACCAAAGACTGCAAGTTTGGCAGATCTTGCATTACAAGTAGCCAACATCCTACAGAATAATTCCCAAAAAACAATCACCACTTCAGTACCTTCACAAATACCTTTTTCTACAGAAAATCTTACCATCTCTGTCAGGCTAAATGGCAACAACTATGCAGTATGGGCACCATTAGTGATGAGAGCAATTATTGGTAGGGGAAGAGACATCACCTCACGGGTGTTCCTCCTCCCCCTTTACCAACTGACCCTGAGTTTACCGTATGGGATCAAGTGGACAACTCTGTGTTCACATGGATCATTCAAACTATTGAACCTTCGTTGGTTGTAAATGTGACTAGATATCCCACAGCAAAAACACTGTGGGATGGTCTAGCACTTACGTATGGCTCCAGTCCTGACTCCCTCAGAACTTACGATCTTCATCGAAAAGCCAGTCAAATTAAACAAGGAGGGGGCAGTATTGAACTCTGTTAGAACAAGCTACAGGATCTTTGGACCACTATTGATGCACAGGAACCCAATCCCGTCCTCAAATTTCAAACCGCAATATATTCGGTCCCCCAAATTCCGAAAATAACAAAACAGGCACCTTTCTTTCTGTTAAACCAAAAACTACCCCAACCTCTTGCCAAATCAGTCCCTCCAGCAGTTTATCCCAACAATTAAGCCCCCCAACTCCATTTTCTTGGATTCTTGATAGTGGTGTGACTGACACAATGTCCAATGACCCAAGAGATTTTACCCAATGGACACACCATACAAAAACTCATATTGAAACGGCCAATGGCGCACTTATTCCTGTTACAAGGGGTGGCACTATTTGGGTTAATTCAAATTTACACTTACATCATTGTCTTTACGTGCCAACTTTATCATCCAAGTTATTGTCACTAAGTCAAGTTACCCGTGATTTAAATTGCACTATCATCATTTATCCGACTTTTTGCTTATTTCAGGATATTCGCTCGAGAATGATCATTGGGCGTGGCATTGAGAAGGACGAGCTATATTATATGACAGATGTGGTGCAACAGGGCCGGTCCAATCTCGCCACCGGGACTGCTGAACACAGACTATGGTTATGGCACCGTCGTTTGGGTCATCCCTCATTAGGTTATATGAAACAATTATTTCCTTCTCTCAATAAGTCTGGTATTACTTTAACTTGTGACACTTGTTTACGTGTCAAACACCATCGCTCTACTTACAAGCCCAATAATACTCGTGTCAAAAACTTGTTTAGTCTGGTTCATTCTGATGTATGGGGCCCTTCACCCCACACTACTATGTCTGGTTTCCAGTATTTTATGACATTTGTTGATGATTGCTCCCGCATGACGTGTGTCTATTTTCTCAAAAATAAATCTGATGTTTATTCTCAATTTGTGGATTTCTATCGTATGATTGATACACAGTTTCATATCAAAATCCAAATTCTTCGCTCCGACAACGGGAGCGAATACTTGAACCATGATCTCAAAGAATTCTGTCGAACACATGGTATCCTACACCAAACCTCATGTTCACACACACCAGAACAAAATGGTGTGGCCGAGCGCAAAAATCGTATCATACTAGAAATGACCCGAGCAATGATGCTTGAATCCCAGGTACCCAAAGCTTTCTGGCTTAAAGCTGTTGCAACTGCAGCCTACCTTCTTAATCTCCTACCCACGAAAATTTTGGACCATCATACTCAGCTGGCTGTACTCTCGTCTCACACTGAGGTACCATCCATACTCACCTTACCCCCAAAAATTTTTGGGTGTACTGTATTTGTCCATATTCCATCTTCTCTACGCTCTAAACTCGATGCGTGTGCAGACAAATGCGTGTTTCTTGGCTATGCCATGTCTCAGAAAGGATATCGCTGTTATAATCCATGTACTCGTCATGTTCATATTACTCTTGATTGTACCTTTCTTGAGCACGAATATTTCTATGTCACCCCGTCTTGGTCTCAGGGGGAGATATCTGGTGACACCTACGACTGGCTCTATAACCCTAGTTTGACGGAGGCGGTTCCAATATGGCAAGTAGGTGACGCCGACTGTGCTTTTCCTGATGTAAGTATAGCCCCTTCTTCACTGCCCACTGGTGACTCTTCTCCAGTGGATATTCGGCAAAATCAGGTATTATCCCCGTCCTCTGATATTATTTCCTCACCTACATCTGATATAACCCCGTCTCCTGGTCTAGATTTGGTTGTGTGTGAAGCCTTACAGGATGATGATGGTTTAGCAGCTCAGGGAAGGATACTCCCACCTCGACAGAATAGAAGTAAGCCTCCTAATCGTTACTCACCAAGCAAAGTATCTACAGGGTCTATCTATCCAGTTCAGGGTGCAAAGGGATTTTTATCCACTGTATGTGAAGTAACAGTTCCCAGGACAGTTGAAGAAGCTCTAAATCATTCGGAGTGGTATTCTGCAATGAAGGAAATGAGTGCACTGCGTAAGAACAATACTTGGGAAAAGGTTCCGTTACCTGATGGTAAGCATCCAGTTGGGTGTCGCTGGGTGTATACCATCAAATACAAGGCAGATGGGAGCATTGAAAGATACAAGGCAAGATTAGTTGCTCGAGGATATACTCAGACATATGGGATTGACTATTCATAGACTTTTCCTGTGGCGAAACTTGATACTATCAGAGTTCTATTTTCAGTAGCAGCCACTAAATCTTGGTCTTTGCAACAGTTTGACGTAAAAATGCATTTTATTCATAGGGAATTAAAAGAAGAAGTGTATATGAGCGCACCTCCTGGGTTCACAGAGGATTTTGCAGAAAACGAAGTATGCCGGCTAAAGCGATCACTATATGGGCTTAAGCAGTCACCTCCGGCGTGGTTTGGCAGGTTTGCTACCTTCATGAAACAACAAAACTATAAACAGAGTAATGCTGATCATACGTTTTTTCTCAAACGAAGGGGGTCGTTAGTGACGTGTCTTATTATCTACGTGGATGACATGATTATTACAGGTGATGATACGGAAGAGATGGCAATATTAAGGCAACAGTTATTTTCGGAGTTCGAAATGAAAGATCTTGGAGATTTGAAGTATTTCTTGGGAATTGAAGTAGAACGGTCTAAACACGGAATCTTTATATCCCAACAAAAATATATCTTGGCCTTACTTGCAGAAGTTGGTATGATTGATTGTAAACCTGTAGGAGCACCAATGTTGACAAATCAAAAGCTAGAGTATGAAGAAGGAAAGTCAGGTACTGATCAAGGAAGGTACCAACGTCTAGTGGGAAAATTAATTTATTTGGCACACACACGCCCTGATATCTCATTTGCAGTGGGGATAGTCAGTCAGTTCATGCATCGACCCCAGAATCATCATATGGAAGCGGTATTGAGGATTATTCAATATCTGAAAGGAACAACTAGGCGAGGCATATGGTATAAAAACAATGAACATCTGGATATTCAGGTATACACTGATGATGACTGGGTAGGAAACGTAATAGATCGACGATCCACGGCAGGATATTTTGCTCTTATTGGAGGAAATCTAGTCACATGGAGAAGTAAAAAAGCAAAAGGTAGTAGCATTGTCAAGTGCGGAAGCTGAATTTTGAGGGATTGCTAAAGGGGTAATGGAGATCCTGTGGTTAAAGAAGTTAATGGGTGATTTGGGCATGAAGGTTATGTTGCCTATAAGGTTGATGTGTGATAACAAGGCCTCAATTAATATTTCTGAGAACCTGGTACAACATGATCGTACCAAGCATATAGAGGTGGATAGACACTTTATTAAGGAAAAAATTGAGAGAAGGATTGTCGAGTTACCGTTTGTTCGCTCAGAAGATCAACTAGCAGATATTCTAACAAAAGTTGTTGCTGGAAGAGCATTTGAGGAGACTTTGGTCAAGTTGGGCATTGTAGATTCTCCTGCTCAACTTGAGGGGGAGTGTTAGGAAAGTAGTATTATTGTCATTATTGTATGGATTTGACTGTAATCATTAGATTGCTTAATTATAGGGATCAGATGCTTGATTGTAGGGAAATTGATTGTAAATTGATTGTATACCATAAAGAGGTAGCATATCCGGTTGTATAAGTAGGAGGAAGATGTATACGTTTTTTAGTATGAATGAGAATGACATTCATCTCCAAATACTCTTCTAATTATCATACTCTTATGATTATCACCACCCGGTGAGGATGACTTCATCATTAGCTGGTAAAGCTATATCTGCATCATTATGTTTATATGTACATCAGAAATTTTGCTTGAATAATACACCCAAAACTATCCATTCTAATCTAGATAAGATATTTTTTTTTTCCGCAGAAAAGGATCGATTCTATTGATATTCTTTAAACTTTACACTGACATACATCGTATGTAATTCTCCAAAAGCAAGCATATCTATACATCAACTATTCACATCTAACCCATGAGCAATCATTAATTCCCGCCTTCTACCCCGAGCTTCCTTCACAAGGATATTCGTATGTTGTAACCATTCCACCCGTTTGTGTAAAAACTGGTTACGCCAAAACCAAATGCTTTTAGCAATCTCGCGAAACAAATAAGTCCATCCCAAAATCGAACTGCCATAGCCAAAATTTGTTACCAGATTCGCATCCACCCACACATCCATCGTGTTAGCTAAACAAAAGTCCATCCATTTATCCGGCGGAACCACCATCCTCCATGCTCTAGCTGCCCACTCGCAATCCCTGAGATCATGAAGCCGATCTTGACCATTCCGCCCGCACACTCCGCAACACATACCGGAGCTTATTCTCCTCCTGATCAGAAAACCCGTTGTGGGCAGCATATCGCCACGTGCCCGCCATAGAAACATACTATCCCTTAAGGGACCCTTCATCTTCCAAATTCTGTGCCAAGATCTACTTTCATTCTCCCAAGTAGTTGCAGTTTGCAACTTATACATACTGGCCACCGAGAAACGACTGTCGGAATCAAAATCCCAGCGAACCATCGGTATCATAGTCCCCCCAATACTACGTGACCCCTGGCCGATCTCGATGCGATCCCGGAACGCCTGAACGCCCCCACGAATGCTCCTCCAAGTAGCCGAAACATTATTTCTCTTTGTATCTCTCAACGGTGAGCCATATTTAGCCAGCACCACTCTAATCCACAGGGGTTCCTCTTCCGTAAGAACTTTCCAACCAAATTTGGCAAGCAAGGCAACATTCATTTGGTGTAAACGTCGAATACCCAAGCCACCACAATTCTTGGGTTGGCATAACTTGTTCCAAGAGATATAGTGCAAGTGTTTCTTCCCATCAAGTTCATCCCAAAAAAAATCCCTCAAATAACGTTCCATTTCCCCAATAACCGACATCGGGACCATGGCCGTTTGCATAACATAGGTCGGAAGAGTTGCCAACACCGAACGAATCAAAATAGCTCTAGCCGCTTGGGATAGGATCTTGGTCTTCCACGACGCCAACTTAGAACGCATATTAGCCAGTAGAACGTTATAGGTACTTGGGGAGACACGGCTATGTAAAATCGGCATACCCAAGTACGAGCCCAGATTGTCGGTGGGACCCATATGTAGCTTACTGCTCAAAGCTCTGAGCACGGAGGTTTCGGTATTCTGCGATGTATACACCATCGATTTCTTTAGGCTAATTCGTTGCCCCGGGATCCTACAGAACTCGGTTAGGATGGCATCCATCTCCGCAACCTGTTGTACCGTGGCTTCACCGAACAGCAACAGGTCATCGGCAAAGAAGATATGTGAAATCGCCGGTCCATGACGGGAGGCCCTAACCGGTTTCCATCGATTTTCAGTTACCGAACGATGGATCAATTGGCTAAGCACATCCATACATAGTAAGAACAGGTACGACGCAACTGGATCTCCCTGACGAATGCCTCTGGATGGTTTAAAGGGTTTTAGTTGTTGGCCATTCCAGATAATCGACGTCCGGGCCGAAGTTATCATAAACATCATAAGGTCAACCAAAGATGGACTGAAGCCAACCCCTTCTAAAACCTTTCGCATAAACGGCCACGACACGCGGTCATAGGCCTTCTCCAAATCCACATTCACAACCATAATACCCTTCTTGCCCGATTTATATTTCATGGTATGGACAAGTTCCTGCGCAATTATAATGTTCTCGGCAGCATGTCTTCCTGCTGTAAACGCGGCTTGTGTGGGCGAAATAAGCTTGGCCACCACCCCTTTTAGTCTATTAGCAATTACCTTGGAGATAACTTTCGTAATGACATTAGTAAGAGCAATAGGTCTAAACTGCGTAACAGACTCCGGACTCGTCACCTTCGGAATGAGGGATACAAGGGCCAAATTCATCTCCGCCGGGAAGTACTTTCGCCGGAATGTATCGACCACAAAAGAAATCACTGAGGCTTTAACGGTTTCCCAATTTCGCTGATAAAAAATAGGGGGAAACCCATCCGGCCCAGCAGCTTTGAAAGGCCCCATTTGGAAGATCGCAGATTCGATCTCCTTCTCAGTCGGCATGTGATTCAAACTCCTTCGCTCGCCATGGTTTAACCGGGGAAAGGACCACAACTCATCGCCAGTAACAAGGGTCGGTCCTTTCGAATAAAGGTCAGTATAGTAATCTTTTACCATACATTTTAGCTTTTCTTGATCAGTAATCCAAACACCATCCGCATTTTTAAGAGAACGAACTATTTTCTTGTCACTCCAAGTTTTCATGGCTCTATGGAAAAGTCGGGTATTGCCCTCACCTTGTGTAACCCAATTTAGTTTGGACCGCTGATGCCAATAACAATTCTCCATTCTAGGTAAGATATTATTTTCAAAGCAAGACAAGACAAACATGGTGTTGCTTTTTCTTCAATGTAATGGTGTCAAGTACAAAAGCATAAAGGAGAAAGATCAAGCATAAAGTGAAAAGCTCGAATAATTAGGAGAAAGTAATATAGCTTCTTAAGTGATGATGTCAGATTTAGTATTTTTGGCTCATCATTAAGCAACATATGTAAGAAATATGAATATCCAAACCAACCGTCGGGTCTCATGGCGTAAAAAAAAAGGTAAAAAAGAAAAACTGAAATTGTCCCAAGCATTCAAATGGACACCTGACACTTAGTCAATCAGCTGAAGCACCTCCTCAAACAAGTAACAGCATGCTCCGCAAATAACTTGTTTTTAACAATATCTTTATCTCATGCAACAGGCAACTGAATTAGTTGAGTCAACAATGGTTCTACTTGAATTAACAAAAGCAGGGGCTTCTAAACCAAAAAAACCAACCGATAATATATATATATATATATATATATATATATATATATATATATATATATATATATATCCAGGCTGATAAAGAAATCAGTGACTTTATCCAAGATCAAGCAAAACCACCAGTCACCAATAAAGTATCAGAAGGACATGGATAATGTCACATCCTGAAGTATAAGTGCAAGAAGGACAAGCTATCCCATCAGCTGATGTCCATTAGTGCATTCATATGATCGTGTAAGCAAATTATTTCGACACAGTAACTCCTTTTTCAAGTGATGAAACATAACCTTTTTAAAGAGGGGAAAAAAAGATATATTGATGATAACCCTGGAAGAGGTTATAAGTATGGAGAGAGATAGCATTCCGACCTGTAAATAGTAAGAAATATTTCTGGAACCATGCCGATGAGTGATCCAAACAGCACAATAGTTGTAAATGATGTAGGGAAAAGGAGATATCCTGATCAAGGCAACTGCTCGCAACTGATTAGAACAAGCCCCTTCACTACTAAATTTTACGACGGAAGCTCTCTTTGGATATCTTTCCAACAACCCCTGTAAGAAGAAGCAGATGTTAAGGCTTGTGCTAAAGGTTGAAAATTAAAAGGAGCCTCCCCTCACATTCCCTATACTCTAACGATAGTTTTTGATGTCGTTGGAATATACGATAGCTTTTGATGTCGTTGGAATATAGTGAGTATGGTTGTTTTTGTCGTTCAAGCTACCAAATAGAGAAATTACTGATATACAAATGCCTCACTTGGATTTTATGGTGGAAAAGCGAACCGATGAAATATGGAAGCGAAATGCCAATAAGTGCTGCTCCAATGATAAGCAGAAATCCATACCCATACCCAGAAGTCATCCCTGCCACCCACATCGATGGTGAAGAAGGTAGAAAGAGAGTGGGAAATATTGATACAGAAGCGAAAACTAGGATTGCCAATTCGTATCTAGGGGTGTACATGGTCCGGTTCGGCCGGTTTTTGAGAATCTTACGGACCAAACCGTTTGTTACGGTTTGAAAAATAAAAAACCGAAAACCAGACCAAACCAGTCAACAAACCGTTTGACCGGTCCAGCCTAGTCCGGTTTGGTTTCGGTTTTTTCCGGTTTTATTCACCTGAAGCATTGATAACGTTGATTAAAAAAATCAAAATTCATAATCAAAATTGAGTACAAGTTTTCTTCCTGATAGGATTTTTTTTCAAACTAAAAATGAAACTATACTCCCTTAGTAGAATACTACTATACCTTAATTTATCATAGAATATTATTATACCTTAATTTATCATGTATTGGCAAGAAACTCATACTATAATAAATTACACAAAGCACCTGACCCTCAACAAAAGGATGGATTAAGGTGATAGAGTAGTTTAATCGAAAAATCGTCCAAGTATCCTTAATACTCAATCATGTAATCGCATTATTTGCATACAAAATAATCATCCAAGTAACAAAATTTCAATTCTTTCATACTTTTACGGGATGATAAACAATGTGTGGAAATAATTATACACTAAGAATTGCTAAAAATCAAAGAAGTAATTAAACGAGGATAAATAAATCAAAGAAAAAAACTAATGTTTTCTTAGGTATAACCAGACAAATCCACTAGGTACCAACCTTTGTTCACCAAAAATTGATTAATCAACTGAGTTTTTCCTTCCAAGTTATAAACATCCAATAAAAAACAAACTCACAAACAATATAAACAAATAACTAAAATACTACTATAATGTATAAAATATAATTAAATATATAATGTACAATCAAATATATATATATATATATATATATATATAACCGGTATGGTCCGGTTTATACGGTTTGAAATTCTTAAAACCGAAAATCGGACCAAATGAAACAGTCCGGTTTTTAGCATTTATTAAACCGACCATAAAACCGTGGTCCGGTTTTTTACGGTTTGGTTTGGCCGGTTTGGTACGGTTCGGCCGGATTATCAAAAGCATGTACACCCCTATTCGTATCTACTGAATGTTTTTGTCTCCCAATTTATAGCAGGAATAATCACCTGAAATAGGAAAAAGAAAAAGGTGGGGGGAAAAGAATGAGTAAAACATTATAAGACCAAGGGTGGAACAGATATGACCATATATGTAGGCTTTCATGCTGAATTATTCACATGCATGTCTTCAGAACATAAATTTATACTAATTTGACTCTTTGACATTCAATCTTTTCAGAACAGGAAGGTATATTATTTTGACATTCATAGTACGTCACTGGATATGAAAGTGGCAGAAATGAGGATGCTAAGGTGCATGTGTGTACATACAAGACTAGACAGAATAAGAAATGAGGCATACAGAGAAAGGTTAGAGGTGGCTAGTATAGCAGATAAGATAAGAAATGGAAGAATGAGATAGATTGAGTAAGTCAAGAGGAGACAGACAACGGCGTCTGTCAGAGCAATTGAAAGCCTCACTGTAGAATAGAATAGGAGTAAATGAAGGCCCAAACTGACGTACGATGAGCAGATTAGGCATGACTTACTAGAGATGTACTTCTCTGAGGACATGGTCCATGATAGTAGTCCGTGGAGACAGAGGATCAAGGTTAAGGAGATATAGACAGGATATAGGGGCACATTAGAGCATAATTAGATGATTAGATAGTCTCTAAACTTTAGGTTGACTTGCACTTTTTTGTTTTGGTCTTTGTCTTTCAACTATTTGTGCATATCTATTGTTGACTATTTTAATATCGGAAGCTTTTGATTTACATTTAATAAAATTCATTCGCTAGTATATATTTCTATTATTGTACTATCTATACATGTGCATATAGAGCTGGGGGTCTCACTGGAAGCAAACTCTCTATCCCTTGGGATGAAGTTATTGTTTGACTGCCTCTTATCTTCCCCCAAAATATAACAATAGCTTTTGATGTCGTTGGGATATACTGGATATGATTGTTATTGTTGTTGTATAGTACGCCACTTGAAAAGATAAAGTTCTATACTAATCTTTCAAATGATAACGACCTCCAACTAGGCCTGGTATATCATGACAACCCCCCCCCCCCCCCCTCTCTCTTTCTCTTTCTGGTTTGAACTAGTAAAAGTTGCTGAGAAAACATCAAGGAAAACGGGTTGAGATCTCATCACATCCATTTTCCTCACCTTCTTTATGACCACGCGACATATGGCAGCAAGAGGGGTGGTGAGGCTAGCTGCATCTAACCTCACCAGCCCCTTTGCTGCCACATGTCGCTCGGTCACGCGTCACCGCACCCCCTTGCGGTGAGAGGTTCCTATCCCAATGAAAAGGTATCATTGACAGGGATAGGATCCCCTCATCGCAAGGGAGTGCGGTGACGCATGACCGCGCGACACGTGGCAACAAGAGGGGTGGTGAGGCTAGATGCAGGTGACCCTCATCTAGCTTCACCACCCTTCTTTGCTGCCACGTGCCGCGCGGTCACAAAGGAAGTGAGGAAAGTTAGGGTGAGTAGATCATAACCCTTGACAAAATCATTTATCATTCCAAACACATAGAAAGCAGGTGACCACTACTAGTATCCTTTCTTGTATCAGAACACTACCATACAAGACCATATTGCCATCAGTACCATGTCAGGCACCTACAAGTTCACACATCTGCATTAAAATTCTCATTCACCCATACCCCTGGGGAATGCCGTAGATTAAGCATTATACAGTGGATTTATGACGACGGTGGGCCTTTAAAAAACTGGTAAGATTGCTGCTTTGTGAGCTTGAAGTCACGGGTTCGAGCCGTAAAAAAACAGCATCTTGCACAAAGTGTAGGGTAAGGCTGCATACATCAAATTGCGAAACGATCCGGTCCCTCTCCCGATCTTGTCCAAACACGGAAGTCTAGTACACCGACAACGCGTGTGGATTTATGGCGTTCAAGATTCTGGCGAATCATCTACTTGATAGATTCTATCTGGGAGTGCTGTCCAGAAGATCACTTCCTCTCAACATGTCCATCTCACAATCACTAATGACCTAAGTCATTCAAAAGTCCCCTGTTGAAGACCAAAAAGGGACACTTAATTTGCAGATTTCAAACATAGATGTACTTATATTTTAGGACGGGAAAATACGAATAACACTTTATTATGGCTTTTGTACCATCTTTACTGTATTGTTGTGGAAATTTTATCATCCACTTTTACTGTATTGATTATGGATTTTGGACCATCTTTACTGTATTTTGTGGGCCAGCTTCGAGTTTGACTTTTTAACATTACATAAAAATACGCTATATTAAAAAATAGATATACTTATATTTTAGGACGAAAGAATACGAATAACACTTTATTATGGCTTTTGGACCATCTTTACTGTATTGATTTTGAAATTGTAGTGTGTAAGATCTCACTCAATCTAAAAAACCGTTGGACTCCTGATTTACATCTTCCACACAGATTTTTGGGGCTAAAACAGTGAGACCCTTTAGATTGGGGTTCAACTTTTTTTTTTTGCCAACAACCAGCTTGGTCATGAATTCTGCTTTGCTGTCTTATGTATCCGTGCAATAAAGATGTCTCCATCCAAAATCAGAAAGTTATTGGAAGGATAGAACCCAATGCTAAAAGAAAAAATGGTTTCACACAATATGACATAATTAATAATATAAGAAAAGATAGTATTCAGGTCCAGGGGCATAGTCCAGTGGTAAGTGGCAAAGGTGATTGGGGCTAGAACCCCGATGTCCCGAGTTCGAGTCTGTGTGGAGACAATCCTTGTTGAAATATTACAAGGGTTGCTTCTGGGCTGGCTGAGTCTCGAGTGTCCTCTTCCTTTGCAGGGCTGCCGGTGGAGCACATCCCTCGATTTACATCCCACCTGGCTAAGGGGCCTGTCTGTGTGGAGACAATCCTTGTTGAAATATTACAAGGGTTGCTTCTGGGCTGGCTGAGTCTCGAGTGTCCTCTCCCTTTGCAGGGCTGCCGGTGGAGCACATCCCTCGATTTACATCTCACCTGGCTAAGGGGCCTCTGGTACAGGTGGTGGAGAACCCACTCCCTCATCAAAGAAAAGATAGTATTCACATGAACGAGAGTAAACCATTATCATTAAGAGAAGAAGATTTGATTTTGATATTATTCCCACCCATTTTCACGTTTTCAGAAATTCTTTATTGCAACTCTTTATTCATCTCTACTCCATAATTACCCATAATATTCTAAGGTATATTGGTCCATGGCATAGCTCAGTTGGTATTCAGGTTGCAATTTGCTACAAGAGATCAAGAGTTCAATTCTAACCCAAAGACCAGTTTACCGTGTACACATTGCATAGACTTTTTATGTAAGACATCATCAACCTAAGAGGCTGTTGAACTTCTAATTTGCATCATTCACAATGCTCCTCATAGCTGAAATGATAGAGGCCCCTATAATCAGGAATTTGACCTTTTGCTCTAGGTCGTTTCGAGAAAAAGAAAAGAGAAAAAGAACAAAATGAAGGTTTAAAATGTAATTTTAGATACCAAAATGGTCAGATAGTCATTTTATAATATTGAATGTAAAAGGACATATTAAACTTCTCTAGTATTAACACAATTTTTAAAAAATATAAATCAAATTATTCAATAACGTGAGAGGTGACGTGCCCACAAAGTATCGTCATTTTCCATTCTTCCTTAATCAATGTGGATTAGTAAATGTCAAGTCCACAATCTTCCTTGTTCAATTCCCAAAATACCCACCACTAGACAACACCTTCAGACAAGGTTCGATTTTTGACCACCTGAAATTGCTATTTAATCGTCACATCCTCTCAACAACTTGCTTAATTTTCTTGATCAAAATTCTCCTCTTCTCTCTAAAACTTCTAAATCCACGCGAATTTAAAAATCTTCATCTGGGTCTCAGAAAAATCATGGCTTCAGAAGGCAACAAGATGAACGACGCCACCGGCTACCAACCATCGGAGCCGGTCCTCTGCGCCAACGGCTGCGGCTTTTTCGGGACGGCGGCCACCAGAAACCTCTGTTCAAAGTGTTTCGCCTCTTCCCGTCTTCAGGAAGAGCAGCAAGCGGCGGCGAAGGTGGCTTTCGATAAGCTTCTGAATCCAACGGTTTCCGATGTCAGCCACGTGGACGGCCCAGATTTTTCTTCTCAGTCGGTTGTTAAAGCGTCAACGTCGGCGGCTCCGATTGACCAGGTGGAGGGAGAGGCCGAGTCGGCGGTGGTGAAGAAAAGTAACAGGTGTTTGATTTGTAAGAAGAAGGTGGGTGTTATGGGATTCGACTGCAGATGTGGTTGTACCTTCTGCGGGGTCCACAGGTATCCTGAGAAGCATGGTTGTACCTTTGACTTTAAAGGTCAAGGACGTGAAGCTATAGCCAAGGCGAACCCGGTTGTGAAAGGAGAGAAAATCCAGAGGTTCTGAGATTCGGGTCATGATGACTGGATCCGGTAGCTGTTCGGGTCGGGTTTAGGTTTGAACTTTGGGCCTTGCTTCATTAATGGTTTGGTTAGGTGGTCCCCCTTGGGGGAGGGGAGGGGGGTTGCGTAAAGACAGGTTGGAAAGGAGTAGTTCGGGTTGGTGGGTTCGGATTGGATTGAATTGTATGTGATAATAATGTTAAATGCATTATTATTATTATTATTATTTATGTTATAATAGTTATGGTGGTTATTATTGACTTAATGAATTTGGTGGATTGTGCTTTTTTATTAGGTTGGTGATTTTCTTAGGGCCTGATTAAGGACTGGCTGTGCTGTTGTTGATATGATTATTTAGTTTGGATAATGATTAATGATCACTTTTGGTTGCATAAAATACAATTAAACTTTGTAATTTTGTTGATGTTCTTTCTATTGAATCGGTTTTTTTATGTGGTGATTATATGAATATTTGTGGCATTTTTAAAAAATTAATAGGCTGGCTAAGCAAGTCTGTGATTTGTTTTTTCATAACAGCAACATTACTCTATTACTTTAAAGATTTGGTCGAGATCAGAGGAGACCTCAAGTGAAGTAAAATATAAGGCCTCCAATCACGCGAAGCCACGTGCACAAAGTGGTCTGCGGGTTATTTTTTTTTTTAAAAAAAGGCCATTTTTTACACGTGACATCGTGTGATTGGAGACCTCATATTTTGTCTCACTTGAAGCCTTCTCTGATCTGAACCCTTAGAGGCTCCCGTCTATGTCGGGGCATAGAAGGGTTGGATGTACGCAATTATACTCATGTGTTAGAAACATATATAGGTTGTTTTCCAATCACCAATAATGAAAATTGCGTCAAACTGTGTCGATCAACTGATATTTCACAATATAAGAAGCGCAATCAATTTAATGAGTCATTTTGTTTTATTTCATCATATTTGAAAGTAAAAAAGATTGTATTTTAACTCCATTAGAAATGGAAAGACATTTTGTTCCACAAATTTAATGAAATTGTTTGCATGTGCCAGTATCTTTAGCCTTGGGGCCAAAAATATATGGAGTTTGCGAGACCTCAGCGAGGTAATTTTCTACTCTGGCAGGCACGCCATGATAGCCTCCCTACGAGAGAGTTACTACACCATAGAAGCGTCGTTGATTCTCCCTTTTGTGAGAACTGTCACATGCAACTGGATACCAATCTACATGCGTTACGAGACTGTCCGCGAGCCAAACAGCTGTGGAGCAGCATCCTCTCTGCGCATCCTATTCGGAGATTCTTCAATAATAATGCGGATGTGGCTAGTTGGATTGATTACAACTTGGTAAGCAGGCGAGGCAATGATAGCGGAGACCAAGCTTGGCCGTATATTTTCCGAGAAGCTGCAGCTTATATATGGAACTCAAGGAACAAGATATTGTACGAGCAGGATTTCGTTCTCCTGGATGAGTACCAAGCTACACGGATGATTTATGATAGAGTACGCAATATTAGACTTGTTTGGTAAAAAGAAAACCCATGTAGTGATGAATGTAAGTAGTTGTGCGAGTTGTTCATAACACATGTACATTGACATTTAAGAAGTTTATGAATAAAATGATCATTTTCCTCGAAAAAATATCTTTAGCCTTGTAATATATAGTTAGTCTGGTCTTGATTGAATTATCACATCCTCAGGGAACAAGAACAAAATTTGTTGCTAATAATATTCTTAGCTAATTTTTTCGACGGCATGACTTGTATACGACGGTTGAGATACTTTAAGGTTGTTTTAGCAGCTATGGAAACTTACGGAAATAATATCATAACCTCGATTTCTGTACATATCTTTAATTATCTTTGGTGTTTTCCTTAAGTTTAAAATCAAATGATAATACCAAAGTTTAGTACACGTCATCTTACTGAGGTGAAACCTGTATAATTGAAGATATGTTTATGTTTAAACTGATGTATTTTCTACGTTTTGTTTTGCATTAATAAAAGGTCGCAGTTCTCCGAAGATATAGTTATGTTTGTCATAATGATGAAAAACTTGTTATTGTTTACAAGATTATATTATATGATATTTATTGTTAGAGAACTGAGTAAAAGCATTTAAATCAATTAATCAAGTATTCTAAAAGTTCCGACGGGTTTTAGTACAGCTACGATTACGCCTATTATTCCTAGAAAAACATACTTTAATAGAAAAATTTTACGATGGTGTCCTTCATAGAACCGTTTGAGAAATGCAAATTTTAAACAAAGGGCCAAAAAGCTGTTCACTATATTAATATTATCGTTTATATTACCTGTAGAAATAGAACATTAAATCCCATTCAATCTTTTTATTACTTTCAGAAGAAAACTATTATGTCAGATTCCCGACATGTGAAGCCCATAACTGAAGAAAGCATAGCAGCCTTTTCCCCGGGGCCTTTTCGAAAGTTGCCTTTTTGTATGAATATGACACGGATTGAGATTTTAAGAGGCTAAAAGTGAATTAGAATATGAGACCTTCAATCATGCGTTTCTACGTTTATAAAAGCAAATAGATGCTGCAATTTTTTTTTAAAAATCTGTTTTTTACACGTGACGAAGCGTGATTGGAGACCTTATATTCTACCTCACTTTTAACCTCATATTAACTCATCCGAGACATGGTTCTATTTAGCAAAATTTAATTCAAACATGCGTCTTTATCATGCAAAAAGGGTACCTTTTTCGAGACAAAGAAAAAGAAAACGTTACCCATTGTACCAAAAGGTCATTTCTATGGGTCAGGATCACCTGACCCCCCACTCCCTCACCCCCTTCGCGACCGCCCGTCACGTGGTAGCAAGAGGGTGGTGAGACTTGATGGGGGGTCATCCGTATCTAGCCTCACTATCCCTTCCCGTTGCCACGTGGCGGGTGGTCACACGGACGGACACAGGGAGGGGGGGTTAGAGGATCTCATTCGCATTTCCATACCCATGGACATCCTATGTTCCAGCCTCAAACAACATTATAAAGGAGGTAAATCGGAAACTAGGTTGATTGAGTAATTACACAGTAATTCATACAAAATGTCTTTGCAAATCAGACTTTTGGTCTAGCAGTAACTAATTACACAGTAACTCATACAAAGTGTCACTGCAAACCAGGCTTTTGGCCTAGTAGTAATGAAACATCCACACTGTATGTCCCTAAATTTGAACTCTTGACCTTTTGAAACTAATCTCAACCCGTGGAACTAATCTTAACCCGATTACCAACTGAATTGATTGCAAACGTTACCCATCATAGACTCATTCTCAGCAGTCTGTTTCTTTTCTTTCAATTCCTTTTTATTTTGATAAAAACGGCAGAAATTATTATAATATATATATATATATATATATATATATATATATATATAAAAGTTGAACCCCAACCAGTAAGGGTCTCTGCCACACTCAGTCCCAAAGGTAGTGTAGGGATGTAAATCAGATACCCAACGGTCCGCTAGCAGGAGCTTGGTCATTTACATAGTAGTTTGCATAAGGAGCCCCCAGCACTGCAGCAAGCCTACAGGCTAAGGAGCTCCCACATTATGCACTTGTTGGGAAGGGGCTCTCTTGCCATTGGCAAGAATTGAACCACTGACATCTTTTTCGAAAACCCCTGTCCAGAACCAGTTGAGCTATGTCCTGGAGATAAATATATATAACCCACACAAATGTTGTCGGTGGAACAGTGGAACTTGAAGTATTGGATACCTTTATTTTGAATTTACAGCTCTAACCATGGCTAGCCTCTATTAACTATTTTTCAGCATTTAAATGATTAAGATTGACATATTTTGTAAGCTTTCATAAAATCAGTGCTATTTCAATTGATTGATAAATCTAGCAAGTTCGTTACAAACCCCTTTCAAGTTGAAACCTTCTCCTTTCTTCTATACTTTCTTTCCTATGAATAAGGTTGAAGCAAAAGTTGAAATCACTCATTTCGAGAGTCCTTACCACCTAAGTCTCAAGGAGCATGTGTGAAAGATGCAAATCAGGAGCCCATCAACATCTTAGATTGAATGAGATATTACACAGTGACCCGCATAATGTATTCTCTCGCAAACCAGGCATTCAGCCTAACATCAGAAGAACACCTACACTTTGCGTGTCCTTAGAATCGAACTTTTAATCTCTTGGAGCAAATCTCAACCCGAATACCAACTGGACTATACCATGGAGGCACCTATGAAGAAACTTGGTAATGCATTTTTCTCCCCCGTTTCCCCAGCCATATACATCATACATATACATACACATATATGTGTGTACGTTCACATATTAGTTGGCCAGCTCAATGTTGTTCAATTGTTTATAAACTGGGTTTTTTTTATCTACAAGCTATGAACTAATAAGTATTAAATTTCGATGTAAAGGAAGTGTGAAGTTTAAAATTAAACTACGTGGCCAAAAGTTGTGTTTTTCATAAAATCAAAATCCTAAAATTATATAGATAAGAGACAAGAAAGAAATGAAGAAAAATAATAAAGTTTTTACTCCATAACACAAAGGGTAACATAACATGAAAAAGATACCTATTTAATAGACTATTGACTAAGCTCAAATTGAAAACACTCATTTTAAACTCATTCGACCACAAAGGAGAAGACCTAGTTCTCTACTACCGTGGGTTATTGTTCAGTTACACTTAGTACAAAATAAAAAAGAATGTTTGAGATATCAAAGGGAAAAAAGAACGAGGAGAAAAAACGACGAGGAATCCATAACATAAAATCGCAAATTCCTCAGCCATAAAGATCTGTTGGTACCCAACAAAATAGTGCATGAATAAATCTATCTCATTTTCTGTCTATAAATGTTTGGAAGCGGGAAGTCGTGTTTGGGATACAGCACTATGCTCTTGATCTTAACTTGGATCCAAGATAGATAACAGGGAAGAAATAGTAAGGAGTGAGCAAAATGCAAAATAATAACGAGGTCATTTGCACATACAAGTTACAAAATAAGCACAATTTAAAAAGAAAAAAAAAAGAAAAACCAACTCTCACTAGAATTATACTTTTATTGAAAAGTAAAATTGATTTAAGAAGCTTGATGAAAACAATTTAAGCATCATGTTTACATAAGGAAAAAATAGTAATGTATGTTTCCATTGAGCTAACTTTGTAGATAGGCTATGGTATTGATGGAAATTGGTCAAAATACAAATACAAAGATTTAATGGCTCTTATGTCGCTATAGAAAACCCGTTGAAAAGGGCCTATGGTATGCAAAACAAGCATAAGTTTATAAAATTAAATTTTCACAAACAAAACATATAATGTGACCAAACTCAAAATTTGATATTTAGTTTTGGCAACTCATAATTGTTCGTCACATCCTTAAACACCACTTGTATATTTTGGGACGTTACAAATTCACTCTTATAAAACTTTTTCTAATACTTATCCTAACAATTTACTCTTGCATATGTATCTTCTATTAACTTTTTTCATGACCTTTCCCCGTTCAAAGAGGAACTGAAGAACAATGGAGAACAAAACAGCGTCCCGGATGAATTCTGAGCAAAAGGTGAAATCTATTCTGACCCACATCGACTCAGTCTCAAATAATATTGTGAAGGATACAAATCATGAGTCTAACGACTTTTTAGATTAGGTGAGGACTTACACAGTGACCTACAAAAGATGTCATGCAAACCATGATTCCATGATTTCGGTCTATGAGTAAAGTAACATCCACACCGTGCGTGTCTCTGGAATCGAACTATTGACTTCTCGGAACAAATCTCAACCTGAATACCAACTATACTATGTCCGGAATTCCCTTCTGCAAACATGAAAGGTGAGTGGTTACCTGATATCAGAGTCCGTTCTTGGAGTATTGCCCTTGTACCAGTATGTTCTTATTAATTGCACTCGTCGACCGGATGAGATCCTATGAGGCTAAAAGTGAGGCCTCTAATCACGTGTCACCACGTGTACAAAAGCAAGGGGGTGCTGCAATATTTTTTTAAAAAAATTGCTTTTGTACACGTGACGACGAGTGTTTAGAAACCTCATTTTTAACTTCACTTTCCTAGGATCTCATCCGCTCGTCGACAGCCTAAATTTTGAGCTAACGCCGTCATCTATGGTCTTCCACTAGCCTAGTTATCATGCTGGATTTGTTTCTTGTTCTGGTAAATTTGTTTATTTTAAATCGTACTGTCCTGTTGTCAACAAGCCCGTCTAGCTCAGTAGGTAGAGCGCAAGGCTCTTAACCTTGTGGTCGTGGGTTCGAGCCCCACGGTGGGCGTTCTGTTTTCTTATTTTGAATTTTGCCTTTTGGTGCATCTTCGTCTAATCTTTTATCGTTGATTTTTGCATTCTCAAAATGTTAAACGTTGATTAAATTACAAATGTAGAATTTCAGCTTTTGTTGTGTAAATATCACTTCTCTTGTATATCTCTCTCCTCGTTGGTTGCATAAGTCGGCAAGGGGAAGCAAAAGCAATGTTCAAGTTCTTCCCCGTTTGAAAGACCAGAAAGGAAAGGGGCAAAAGAAGTAAAGAACAATTGAAATTAGTTGATTCTTCTTAAATCCTGTTCATTTACACCGAATCGGAGAATTTCATCCGCCTTTGGTAATCGCTTCTTGTTGCGTCGTTTCTTTCTCTCTTTTAGATTTTATATTATTTTGAGTGAATTTCAGTTGAGATTTTGTCGAAAATAAATAATTAAATTCTTAATAACCTTGTTTTTGTTCCGTTATAGTATCTTTCCGATGGATGGTCGCTTTGTGTATGAATAAATACTTGGTATTGATGTTGCTTTGTTTGCAAATAGCTCGATAACGATTAGCACAGAAATCTGATACTGTTGGCTAACTCTGATTTATGTATCTTCAATTCCGTGGTGTGAGCGTCTTGTTTTTGTTTTAGTTTTGGATTTTGGATTTTCTTTTTCTTTTTTTTGTCCTGGGTGAAATATGGTGCATTGTAATTGAACGAGTTTGTGTGTGTGTTTATTTCTGGGATCTTTTAGTGCCGGTGGAGGAGTTTTGTGTGCGTGTGGATTGGGGGGGGGGGGGGGAGTGGAGAGAAAAAGCAAAAACAGAAAAAGGAATAAGAGGGTTGTTGTTGAGCTTCAGTGTTGAGGGAGACTTCTCTTTTGTTAGATCAGATAAATCAAAGTAGAAGATTAATTAAACTTAGGAATAATTGCAAATGCCCCCTATCAACTACGCATCGCAAAATGACGTAGCGAACTATTTTCTAAGGTATTCCAGCCCCCCCCCCCCCCCCCCCTCCGGCATTTAGTATTCTAGATAGGAGAGAAAATGCTTATAAAAATAGTCTCTGGGGGTATTTTGCAACTTGGATTTAGTCCTTTTTTTTTTTTGCAAATGCCCCTTAAATAAGTTGGCAATTAGTTTTGACATTGTGATCTTTTTTTTGCTGTGACAAATGCTATATATCTTATCTGGACCTCCATGAGATACTTTTGTGTGATTTGGGCGGGAGTAGTGCTTAGCAAGGCTTCAATTTATTAATGTAACTTGTTATTACTGTTCTTCTGGTGCTTGGACTGACTCAAGTCTCATGTTAAGCTTTTCTCTTGGACAATATGTGTTGTATATTGAGGTTGGTTGTAACTTGGCATGCATCACCTGCCTGTAGAGAAAGGTGATTGATCTCAAGGCCTCTTCTTCTGTGTTTTGCGGCGCACAGATTTCCTTGATTTTTTTTTTTTTTATTTCTGTTTTGGTAGAAATCATTGAGCTTCTTGTGTTGAGACTGATTAATTAAATTGTTTGTTGATTCGTATGAGGATAAGCTCAGTTATTCTGATGAGATGTATTTAATTACATATATAATGGGATAAGTTTTCCCCCTAATATTATTTTTGGTCATTCTTTCAGATTTATCTTCTTTCTGATTGCTTATAACACCAAGTAGTTCTCTTATTTCCCGAGTTGGGTTTGATTCGCGTTGGTGTCTACTGTGGCCCTGCTGATGGTCCTGTCATGTCCTTTAATTGTGCTGTTTTTATTTTTCTCATAAGTTCTTATTTTCTTGTCTAATCTGCAGAATTGAATGAGTAGAAATGCAGGGTGGTAGAGACCCTTTTGGTGACCCATTCAGTGGCTTTGGCAGTCAAAGGAGTTTAGTGTCTAGCTTTTTTTTGGAGGGAAGGACCCATTTGATGATCCCGTCTTCACAAGGCCATTTGGAAGCATGTTGGGGCCAAGTTTCTTTGGCCAGACGGTTGAACACAGCTTCTTTGGACCTGGTAGAGATCTGTTAGAGATCTGTTTCAATCAAGCTTTTTTGGTCCTAGTCGAATCATGCACGCGGAAACACCCGGTGTTATGGAACACCAGTCTTGTCAGAGACATATGTCTTCTGGTCCAATTATTGAGGAATTGTCTTCTGATGATGAAAATGAAGTAAAAGAAGGAAATGAGGATGCAAAGGAGAGAGAGAATCCAACGAAGCAGAGGAGGACGATGGAGGAGCCACTTGTTGAGGATCCAGATGTCGAAGCTGAAGGTAGATTAGTGTTTTATTATTTTAGACTTTTTTTAACGTGTAATGACCCAGGTTACCTGATGTATGGAGCAGAAAGGAAGAGAAATCAAATTCGAACGAGGAATCATGTTAACAGAGCTCAAAATGGTAGCAGTTCTAGTAGCATCTGGTCACAGCCACTGGCTCATACTGTGTCATTTCAGAGCTCCATTGTCATTCATGGTGGGGTCAATGGTCATTATTCTTCTTCTTCGACTACAAGGAGGTCAGGAAGTGATGGAGTAAGCCTTTTGGAACCCCTTCCAGGTGGTGAAATACTTGTTATTTCTATTCTGCTTCTTTCTTACCTCGTTTTCTTAATTGTCTCTAGTTGTCTTTTGAAGAACATAAAGAAGCTAATTCAGCTACTCTTCAAGCAACTCATAGAATTTCGAAGGGTATTCACAGCAAGGTAGTCTGCTTGTGCTTGTGCGTGGCACGTTTAGATAGTTCTGTGTTTAAGGAACGTTGTTCATTTCTTCCATCAACCTGTCTGAAAATGATTTTATGATTAGATAATTTATTTATTTATATTTAACTAGGGTCATTCTGTCACTCGGAAACTGAACTGTGATGGTAGAGTGGATACCATGCAGACATTGCACAATCTCAACCAGAGTAAGTAAGCTGATATACCTCATTTTGTGGAGTTAGAATTCTATCAACCTCTCTATGTTGTTTCTTGACTTTCCTCATCATTCAAACTTCTATTAATGATGACATCTAATCTGTGGTCGTGTCTATACAATAAAAGACGAACTTGCTGGTTTTGAAGAGACATGGAAAGGACATGCTAGAGAACATCTTCCTGGCTGGAATGACAGAATGAATGGTCATGGCGATATTGGTAAGTTTGCTTTTTTACAATAAGTTTCTTCTTTGCCCGTAAAGGGTTGTGGATAGTAGCCTTTATTTAATTGGAGATTTAGCCGAGCTAATTAAGGATATGGTTTATCATATGATTCTTAGACTTCATTTATGCATTGGTTTGGCATCAAGTCTTTTAGTCCTCCGACATGTAGTTGCTTCTTCACTTCCATTTCCAACGGAGTCAAAGACGCGATCTTCTTTGATTTTGTAATATGATGGAATAAAACAAGATGATTCATTAAATTGGCTGCGCTTTTTATATTGTAGAGTAGCTGATGACCGGTACAACTTGACGCAATTTTCATTATGGGTCATCGGGAAATAACATCTTTGTGTTTCTAACATATGAGTATGGTTGCGTACATCCAACACCCCATACCCGACATAGGCGAGAACCTCTAAGGCGATGGGGTAATGTTGTTGTGACATGTAGTTGCTTCTTCTGGGGTTAATTCGGTAACTTGAGCTAGAAAGAATCAGGGGATATCCTTTTGCCAAAGAGAAAAGCATTTTCTTGGACTAATATTTTTCCGCAAGTGGTTATTTGGTTTGCATTGCCTATGTGTAGTATTTTGCCGGTAGAGCCATATTGACAGGCAGGCAAGCGTTAGTTTGTATCGCCTGCCTTCGTCCTAGGTGATATGATTCCTCAAAACATTATTGTTCATTTAGCATAATAGCATAGCAAATCAAAATGATTCTGGTGTGTCCGTCCAAATGAGAGTCCCTTTTTTGACTTGCGGCATTTTGCATTTATTTACATGGCATGGAGAAAAGCATGCAACCTGGGACTGGGTTGGCCCTATAATTGTTTATGGTTCTTTAAGAGCGCGGTTTTGTGTTATGGGATGTGCTGAAATGTGAAATTTTTTCTTGTAGTTGTTTCGAATTTACTTTTTGTCAGCGTGGTGTGATGTGTAAGGAGTAGTTATGCATTTATGTCTTTAGTTTGGGTCTCAGTCATATGTTAACAATTTGAAGAACTATTAGAAGATGTTGCGTTAATGCTTTGCAATATTGGTGTATCACTTACAAAAGATTGGAAAAGGAAAAAGGAGAGGGAAAAGAGAAGGAAAAAAAAAAGAAGATATTGATGTATAGTCTGTTACTCTAGAGCATTTTGCCTAAAAATTTTGAAGAGGACTTTTAGGCTCTGTTTCTGATCTAGAACATCATTTAAACTGAATCTGTTACAGGGTCTGGTAGAAGTGCACCAAATCCGCCAAGCAGGGGAGGATGGGCTCTTCCTGCCGCAGCAGGACCTAACCAACTGGCTAGTATGAGGTCGCGTGATCCGAGGGGTGTGGCAAGCCCTGGTCAGTCTCGACGTGCAGCTGGAGCAAACGTTAATGTTGGTTATAAGAAGGGACCTTCTTCCGGTTTCAGAAGTAGGACTTCAGAGAAATAGAATCTGATCCAGGAAGAAGGGAGTGAAATAGAGTCTGATCCAGGAAGAAGTAGGACTTCCGGTTTCTAGGCATGTGCTGAAATGCTCTAGAAGAAAAACGTTAGTGATAGTGATTTGAATAACTTTCATAGTCCGATTAGAGCTTTGAGGCGTGTTAATGGAGAGTAATTGGATTGTTTCAGGTTGCACCTAAATGTTGGGAAAGTACTCTGTTATAGTTTGCTATGGGATCTAGTCCAGGCTGCCCATTTGTTCAGGTCTTAGACAATCGGTATGTAGAAATCCTTGGTTTATTATGTACTTAAAAGGCATTGCCTCATGTTAGAAATCTTGCACCGCAGGCATAATGCATTTATTGAGGATATCTCCTAGTTGGCTGTATCTGTACTTCAAATGAAATGTAATCAGAGCCTTCTTTATCGCTTTTGAATGTGACCCAGAGGAAGATGAAAACACTGTTCTTACTGTGTTCTGGATGTTCTGCATTCCACCCTTCCCCATTCTGATCTTGTCTTGGGTTTGAGTTTTTACATGATTATACATGACTGGATGTTTACTTGGCTTCTCCTCTTCTTTTGACTTGAGGACAAAGAAAACAATATTAGTTTATGTTATTTGATTTTGTTTGAGTTTGGAATATGATGGAATAAAACAAAATGACTTACTAAATTGGCTGTGATTCTTATATTGTGAAGTAGCATTTGATCGACACAGTTTGACGCAATTTTTATTTTGTGTCTTCAGGAAACAATCTTTGTGTGTTTCTAACACATGTGTATGGTTGCGTACATCCGCTTCTTTCCCCTATATTCCGTTATAGACGGGATCCTTGTTGTTTGGCTTTTTCTTCTGATAATAAATAAATAAAAAGAAGACATACACCTCCTCGTGTGAGACGGTTACACCATCTAGAGTGTACCATTAGATCAAGATATAAAGCTTGATATTTGTATCTTCATATGATCATATGAGGGGGAAGGGATCCTCTCACCGCAGTCCCCACAACGCGACACGTGGCAGCAGGGGGCGGTGAAGGAGTGACAGTGAGGAGATTTGAACCCCCTATGAAGTGGTTCAAGTGCTCTTGGACAGAATCCTTTAAGGAAATGGCATTAATAACATTACTCCATTGCCTCTCCATTGCCTCAGGGAAATGACATTAACTAGTAAGTAAGCGACCTTTAAAGGTGTACAATAAAAATTGATGTATAACTTGTTAATTTCACAATAGCAGTGACACTATTGTTAATTTGTACATCTAGAATGTTCTAATTTAAACTCAATATAAGATGAAAAAACAGAGTCTTGAAACCATATATGACCTGAAGATCATAGTTCTGCTTCCTGAAGATCATAGTTCTTCAACTTGGATCAAGACTCAGAATCATGCCAGTTGATTACATTGGAATCATGTGCGAATCACATACTGTTCCCCTGATCTTCGATCAATATGTCTAATCCAACGTCTCCCAATCTTTTCTTTTGAAGATCCACCACTAGCTCCTACATGTGCAATATCCAAACCTTTTCCCACCGGCAAAAACACCGACCGGACAATTCTTGATTTTCCGTCCAAAAAACTCCGCCATCTAAAATCCGACGCCGCTCTCGAGCTGGCATTCTTGCATATCAAAACCGCCCCTCTATGCCCTAATCTTGCAACCCTAAAAATTTTCCCATAATCATTTCTTCTACAATCAACCACCATAAAATCTATTCCTTCTAGGCCTTCCATCACCTTTTCGGCTTCTCCTACTATAACTTCCGGCGACATACCGGCTTCTTCCATGGCTGACGTGTATTCTGCCCTTGATTCATCGTCGGAGACTATGC
This sequence comes from Eustoma russellianum, assembly GCA_036186865.1. Classification (NCBI taxonomy): domain Eukaryota; kingdom Viridiplantae; phylum Streptophyta; class Magnoliopsida; order Gentianales; family Gentianaceae; genus Eustoma; species Eustoma russellianum. Next base: position 3,007,515 of record AP025071.1, read on the forward strand.
ATACATGTCTACCGCCGGTGCATTGGCCAGCAATTGCAAGGCCTATGCTTGTTGCTACCGGCCCGCCTTTTGACCATGTTTCTATGATCATTTTCGCATCCCATCCGGCCGCCATGGCTGATATCATTTCTGCTACGCTTGATTCTTTAAATAGTTTACACTGTATACCAATACAAAAAACCGAGAAGGGCCGTCAGATTCCTTTTCTGGCAATCTTTCTCACATAAAAAAAGGGAAAAAAAAAGAAAAAAGAAAGAACACACCCACCCTGCCCAAACAGCTGGTAACTCAATTGACAATCAAACGCAAATAAGTTGTCCATAGACCTCTTCTATCCCAACCTCGGTTCTATCCTTTCTATTTCAATTTTTGACTTTCGAATGATAGAATAAATCAAAATTACTTACTAAATTGGATGCGAGTAACAGTTGTTCGACACAGCTGGCGCATCATTATGGGTCATCGAGAAACAACCTCTGTGTGTTTCTAACACAAAAGTATGGTTTTGTACATTCGACCCTCCATATCAAGTTATAAACGGGAGCCTCTAAGGCAATTGGGTAATATTGTTGTTGTACTAGTCTTTTGTCGGAACACGGGACATCATGCCATGTATATTTAAGTGATATCAAACTAATTCATTCATGGTATGAATCCATCTAACGTGATGGTGAAGGTGATAGAACGACAGGCAGAAGCTCTTAACTATATGTCTGTGTGTATATATTTTTCTTTTAATTTTTGATTAAGAAGCACAAAACAATATCGTTTTAAATTGAACCATGAATCTGGATAAAGAAATTTGAAAGATTTTAGACATGGCTCTAAGATATGAGGTAAGATTATCTAGAGAAGGCCAGAATATCTCCTCCAGACAAGGAAAAAGGTTCTAAAAAGAACATAAAACAAAATTTGTAATCGACAGAATACTTACAGCTTTGACGGTATCGATATAAGCTTTGGTAGCAGTGTCTGGAGACCAAACAAGCTTCATATCTCTCCTGTAAATTGTAAGAATCTTCTGAGTTTTTTTTTTCTCTTAGCAGAATGAATTGAAGGGGTTGGTTCTTCAATTTATTCTTGTGGAGCTTTGCTATTTCTTGCTATCCAAGTCGTGGGTATAAAGTCAATGATGAACGGAAAGGTGAAAAATGGAAACAACGATGTGAGTGAACATATGAGGAAAATGCTTTTTGGGGATTTGTTTTATTGGAAGATTGGAAAGGGACAGAGACCTAGAAAAGATCAAATCACCGCGTTGACATTTTTGGCCAGGCAAATCCTACGTGTCCCTCTGGATTTAGTGGATCATATTACCACCTCGTACTGATATCAATCTGTTGGCCGTCCTATTTTTTCTTTTTTCCCCGGTAATTACCGAAGGGGATCTCCTGAACCCCATGTGGGGCTGTCACAAAAGGAATGTCCGTCACGTGAGAGCAGGGATAGTGAAGCTGAGTGAGGTAAACGTGGCAGCCCCAGGAGGTGGTGGTCTCACCACCTCACTGCTGTCACGTGACGGACAGTCACGAAGAGGGTGAGAGAACCTGCGCTCAGAAGATCCGGTCCCGTAAATTACGTAGAATGAATGTGATTCGACATTGGATTTTTCTTTTCTTTCTTTTTTTGGAATCACAATTTCCGCAGGGTACGCGAACATGATAGGAATCTATACAACTCTATACGTGTTCCTATGCGTGTTTTGTGAGTTCGAATCATGACTTCATGGTATGCAAACATGATACTAGGAATCTATACAAATAGATACATGTGTTTTGTGAGTTCAAAGGTTCAATCAAAAATTAGCTCGAACTAAAAATTTGATTAGCGAATTGTAATTTGTTTTTAGATCAACCTGTCGATCTATCAAACACGATATGACAATCTGAATTTGAAATATAATCTTTTTTGGTCGGAAGGTTTTGGGGTGAGAAGGGACAACGATTCAAAAACAATATGTAAGTTTGTATCTGGGTTGTCTTTGAAACTCATCAATTAAAAAGGACATGTTCGAGTTTGTCTTTTAAAACCCGCTAACGGAAACAAAGCTATTGTCGTCTTTAATTTCTAATACTCCCTCTATTCTATAATCATTGTCTTACTTTGACTTGAGTATAATTTATGTAAATCAAACTATTTTTGTCTCTGTTTCTATTTTACATTTAGTTTGTTAATTGAGTTAAACTTAGAAAATTATATAAGTGATAATTGAAAATATAGTATAAAAACTTTAATTACTATTATTTTTAAAAAGTTGACGACATTTTTGGGACAAATCAAAATATAATCTAGGATAATATTTTTGAGACAAATAAAGTGTAACGTAAAAGTTTTACATTTTATTATTGAAATTTTTTTTGTCGAAAAGGAAAAATTACATTAATCAGGATAAGAATCTATTAAAAAAATCTTATATATGTAACAAATTACATTAATCAGGCTAAGAATCTGTTAACAAATCTTATATACATATGTACACATACCTATGTGAAAAACTTTACATTTTAAAGTTTATCGACTACAAACATAACATATCCTTAATAGTCAATAATTACCATCCCATTTATGCCACCATAACCAAGTTAATGCATTTAAGTTGGTAAATGTCCAGCCTGACATTCTTCTTTAGCTGGCAATTTTTATCCCAAGCAAGATAATGAATAGCGCCTACAGTTCCGCTCAAGTTCGTCTGTCCGCCTATGACGAGGTACAGGGAGTCGGATGTACGCAATCATACCTATGTGTTAGAAACACACAGGGATTGTTTTCCGGTGACTCATAATGATACGTCAAACTGTATCGATCAACTGCTACTTCACAATAGTGCAACCAATTTAGTGAATCATTTTGCTTTATTCCATCATATTCCAAAATCAAAGAAGAATGTGTCTTTCACTCCATCATATCCCAAAGTTCGTCTGATTATGCATGCTCGGCAATCTAACTAGTTTGCAAAGTAAAAGAGGGCATGGACCGAAACTAGGGGATATCATGTTTTTTTCTCATAAAATTACTACTCACTCTGTCCACTAGGGGATCTAAAATTTTCAAAAGGTATGTACAATCAAAAAAGATAAGAAAAAGATGTTGAAATCTATTGTCTAAAAATAAAGTATTGTAACTGTAAATCGATAATATTCAGAGTACATATAAAAATTGAATAAAACCGAAACTCTTATAACTGCAAATGCTTGGTTTCGAGCTATTGGTAATGTTCAGAGTATATATAAAAACTGAAACAAACTGAAACTACTATAAGTGCAAATGTTCTCATTTGAGCTTTGAAGTGTTCTCATTCCTCTACCTCCGTCATGGGACAGTGTCTGTGGATCAAGTGGTGTCCGTATAAGAATTATACATTGCTTCATTCAGCTCCTTCAGTTTCGTCATATGTTCATTAAACCTGTACATCTTGTGCTATATGCCAGCTCTGAACATCATATTGCTCAAAACCTTACCAGGAAATTTTCATGTGAAGTTCAAATTTTAGACGACTTAAACAATATTATGAAGACTAGGCATATAATATGCGTAAATTATTTGTAGTAATATTTACCTGAAAAATTGGCTTTGAAACGAAGGAGATGAAATCTATGATGGGTATAAGGTGGTTGTCAAGTAAGATATTGGTTTATTGCAGCCTAAAGCCTAATAGATCGATATGAAAGCAGACATACGCCTTGCATGCCGCCAAGTATATGTTCTAAAAAATTTTGAAGCAACTACCTTAAATTATGTTCGTTCTCCTCGTTAACAATAGCATAAGCTAATACAAATATATGATCAATAGCATCAACCACAATCAAAAGTTTTTTCTTGGTTTTGCCATACATATGCATACCGTCTACTGGTATCATCAGACGGCAGTGTGTGAACCCCAAAATTGACGGTCTGAATGTCCAAAAAACTGAACGAAATACTTTTGTTCAGCAGGGCTCAACTCTGAATCATATCTTCACCGGACTATGGTCCCTTCGTTTGATACCTCAATCGAAGTCATGTAACGAGCCAAGTCATGGAAAGGTTAAAGTCAATCACCGTACGCCATTCCACTGCAGACTTTCTTCTCAACCACGTCTTTTTGTAATTAATGTCCATATTCAAGCTCCTCTTTATGGATTCACGTACACCTTGACTTCCAAGTTCTGCATTTTGACTAATCTCTTCTCTAGTCATCTTTCCAACTATTCTTGAATTGACAGTCCTACAATCTGATGTGATGTTAACATTTATGCAATTATGACACTCACGAAAAATTTCAATCTTCAATATTGATGTGTTTATCTAAGTCTTGCTCAAAGACGCCACTGACAACCTTGGGTCTTCTAATGTGTGCAACTAATGTACTAATATCCGTTTACGCTTGCCATAACCTTAAAATACATGTTATGCTTAACAAACCATGATTGCACAACATATTACACACCTTATTTTGGTTTTAAACAACATCGTCTCTTCTATGTGATCATGCTACTCTCCCTCCAAAGACGATGTTTAAGTCCATTGTGACCATAAACGAGTGTCTTCTAGGCGTCAGTTGTATAATAAAAACAAACTATTTTTGTCAAAATGAGGTACGCCTGGCTGATGCACCTCTTTTTCGTCCTCCTTATCCACCAGGTCTTCCAAGTCATCTTCATTATCCTCCTTATCGTCCTTGAATTCATCGTCGCCGCCGCCGCCGTCGTTTTTTCAACCTTCTTTGTTTGTTTGATCTTCTACAGCAGCTTTCAACCATAAGATTAGCTATCCGACAATAACAAATATGTCCGTAGTAGCCCCAAGAATAATTGTGGCGGATGGTGAAACACCACTCATAGTCACGTATATCTCCACAGTTGTAATAGTTGGACAATGAGTGGTATTTCTGGAGCAATTTTCAAGTCTTCCTAGTGAAAAATCTTAGTCAAGTTGTAAAGGTAACCAGCCGAATTAGACTCGAAGGAGTAGCAACATACCAGCTTTATTTCATCAACATTTGTACGCAGTCTAGTGTTGGCTTGACTCGCTCTTTGAAATCTCTGTTTATGATACCGGTTGACAACTTCATCATTTTCGTGGTTCCACTATTATATGATATTCCATTATATGCATAAACAGTTTCACCTCTGTAATACAAACGGATTTAATACTTTTGTGAGCATTTTCCATGTGTGAATGCTTTAAATAGATTTTCTAGTTGATTTTTTCATTCTACTATTATCGCGATTAGATAGAATTACATAAATGAATATATCTAGAGTCCACGTCCTTGGACGAGCTGGGCAGGGCCGTCCATGTCCTTACACAAGTCAAGGCCATCTAGACCTTTGGACAGACCTAACAGTGCCATTGAGGCTCTTTGATGCGCATGCTAAGACCGTCCAGACCTAGATGGTTTTGCACCTTCAGAAACAACATTTCTGTCCCAAAAACAGTCTATCCCCTTAGACATACTTGACAATGCTGTCCAATGATGAATTCCTGAACTATACTGACAAATGTATCCAGGAACTTCTAAAACGACACTCTCCCAAGACACCCTAATTGTTTTGGAATTTACCCAAAACGTATCTTATTTCAGAAATCCTTGTTTAAAAATACAGAAATTTCTGCAGGAATATGGTAGTCAACTTGGTACGTTATTTTATCCCAAAAAAAACACACACACACAGAGACTTATTCAGACATTTCATCGAGCATCTTATTCACTTCCCGAAAACTCTGGTCAAGACACAGAGCCATGAATCCATGTGTCCTACTTCTAGAACCACTAGTAGCCACGTGTGCTACATAAACTCATTCTGCAGCTTCGCCCGAAATGCAAAACATAGCAACCAAGATGCATCCTTTCAAGCTCTCTTTCCAATTTTTCCTATCAAAATCCAATTCCTTTAATCACCTCAAGGCCAGACTTTTCTCAACCCGTTTTGGACACGGGGGTCCGATAGCATGCCACCTCAAGTCCCGGTCCGTCATCCGGTTCAAAGGCCCTGACACAATCAAGTTTTTACAGGGCCTAATTACTAACGATGTCCGGAAACTTAATGATGCCGCTGGAGAGTCGGCGAATTCCTTCCCGCTGCCGACGCCGAATGTGCCAGTGAATGTAGTCCCTCCGATTTATGCGGCTTTGCTTACGCCTCAAGGAAGGTTTCTGTATGATATGTTTCTTTACAGGCCGCCCCAACCCGATAAGAAGCTGGATCGAACTGGTTCGGGTCCAGGTCCCAACGCTGAAGAGTTTGAGCTTTTTGCTGACGTGGATAGGTCTTCTTCAGATGAACTGCTGCTGACTTTAAATAAGTGAGCTTTCTGTTAAATGATTCGGAAATATTTGTTTTTAATTTTGCTTCTACTTTTCCATGCGGTAGCAGACTAAGAAATTTTTCAATTTCATCTGGCTTTTAAAGATTACATTGACTATTTGTTAAATTTTGATTTCCTTATAGTTCTTGTGAGCGTAATGCAACGAAAAAAATGCATATCCGGAGTTATAGTACAATATATAAACGCTTTATTTCCACCACTTGATTTTGTTAAGTTGATACTGGATCGCTGTACCATTTTACCTTATTAGGCTAAAGTTTTATGCTTGGTCATCTTCGGGATCGTTGGATATAATGGTCAAATCTATTTAGAGTATGTTTTATGGGTGATTAAAGCTGTGTGCTGACCGCAGGGACGGAGGATTAGTCTTCTGGCTTTCGGCTGGGAGGATACCTCGGGGCAACCCATCAAAAAAGCTGTGTGTCCACTGCATTCTAGGCATTTGAAATATGAATTGCGTTTTTGTAAGAAGATTGCATGAAGTTGTCTTCTTTTTAGCAATTTCAACCTGAAAAATATGTGGAGAGAATGTGTGTAGTATACGGTGCCCGAATGTGCCCATCAGGCATTAGAGTCATTTTGTTTGGACGGCTTTACCTTGGGATAGTGTGGAGATGAATTAATCGTTTTCAATTAGACAATTGGTCAACTAAGGCCTATGTACATTGGTGGTCCAGGTACAGATTGAGGGCTAAGGTTGACATTGAGAGCTTTGGTGATAGTTTTGCTTGCTGGCAGCGGTTTGGTTGGAATAGGAAAGAGAAATCGTCATCCAGTGAAGAAGGGGAAGCTGCATCTGTTGGTTATGGTGGTGGAGTTGATCCTGGTGGGGTGTCATCTTCACATGGAAGTAAGAGTGGATGGCAGTGGTCTAAGGATCCCAGGCTAGATTGTCTGGGAGAGAGAGGCATTTTTCCATCTGATATAGAACGTAAGCCAGCTAACCTACCTGCATACTTCTGTAGATTACTACCATTCTGATTGATTCTATGATCGTATTGCCTGCTGAAATTGATGGACTTTATATACAACACGTCTTTTCTTTATAAAGGTCTAAAATACATGTCATTCTGCATGCGGGGGATAACACAGTCATTCCATCTTTGGAGGCGAGCAAGAGATCTCAAGCACTTTGACATAGTACACGTCGAAAATATCCAAAATTTATCTAGGATCTTGAAAGAAATTTTTGATACAAGTTTCAAAACTTAATGATATGTTTCTTATTATTAAATCAGCTTCAAAGAGATTGTCACCAGATGAAGTATTCCGAGTAACTATAACGTTGCAACTTTACAGTTAGAGACACAGTGAATGGGCAAAGTTAACCTGTCCTTTTTTATTGCCTCCGCAACTTAATGCTTCAAATTTTGTCTTTGTTATGCTCCTGGGTCTTTTCGGGTATCTGATATACTATAAGCACATTATAACAAGATCACCAAGTTAGGCCTCATCTGTTTTTTTTTTCCTTTCCCTTTTTCCCCCTCAATTACAAAATGCGCATATTTAATTTTGTTGTCACCATGAAATCCCAATCAACCTTTTGGGTTGTTAAGTCTACGGATGTTTTCTGCACCCTGGTTTCTCCTTTAAGGATTTTGATTCCCCAATACATACAGTTCCTTCTATGTTATTGGAATTTTAGTTAGTAGTTCTATGTCAGCTGGAGAATTGCATTTTTATGAAAGTTCTTCGTTGTGCTTATAGTTTGTTTATTAATGCCTTTTGTTGCTTTATAGCACATATAACCTTGTGCACCTATCATTGCTGTTACTGAACGACTGGGAGTAGACGTGCTTTCAAATTCTTCTTCATGCTTGCAGTCTGCTTATGATCATTATTGTTATGTCTTAACTTAAAACCTGCACGCTCATTATTCCCTTGACATAGAAAAGTTAAGTCTGTCATCTATGGAGTTTAAGTTCAAAATAGAACGGGAAGGGGGAAATGCAGTTGAAGGTTTTCTATATGTTGTAGGAGCTGTAGATGATCACAATTCGTTACTCGTTTCTTTTGTGCAGCGCCTTTAGTCGAAGCTGATGAGGAAACTGCTGAAGAAAATTATCTTCTCTGGAGAATGGAGAAAGGAGTTGCTGAAGGTCCTGTAGAGATCCCAAAAGGTGCATCAGTATGTCCTTTACAATTTAGCTTTCCACTATCCCTTATTTCTTAGATTCCTCGTATAGACAAGTCCATTCATCTTGCAGGAGAGGCAATCCCACTTGAATACAATCTTGCTGGTTTAAATGCAATAAGTTTTGACAAAGGGTGTTACATAGGCCAAGAACTCGTGGCTCGTACACATCACATTGGAGTCATCCGAAAGCGACTATTTCCTCTAAAATTTTCACATGATGATGGAAGAGGTAAGAAATGGTATCCTCACTTCAGTTGGTAGAATCTATTCTTTCTCAATCTGGTATTAACATTTTCCATCCTGCTGCTTCAGATGCGGAAAACGTAGTAGCTCCCAAGTCTGCTGTAATCGAGTCTGGGTCCCAGAGAAAGGTAGGGACTGTCACTTCTGCTGTAGGATCTCATGGTTTGGGTCTATTAAGGTTGGAGGAAGCCTTCCGAAATCCAGGATCTTTGACAATACAAGACCAGAAAGATGTAAAAGTCGAGTTCTCTGTACCGGATTGGTGGCCTACTAACTGGTATGCAGATTATCACCAGCACAGCACAGCCGCATAGGATTTTAGCACTCATGTTGTCTAGATAGAAAGCGGGTTACTGGAATAAATTACCGCACATGCCTCTTATGAGGCTTCTAGGGTCCATATATGTTTAGAATAATACATGAATACTTAATTATTTGTTTTAATGTTTTCATCCCAGAAAGTAATGCATGTGCTTTGAGTATTTTGATTGTTTGACATTATAGGTAGGCGATCCTATGCATATCATCCCCAATGCTATCATCTCCTTCGAAATAGCCATGGTTCTTTCCGAAGGCAAATTTTGTCAATCTTCTTATGAAGAATTTTCTTCTTCAAGAATAGTAGTGATACACTTCGTCTCCTCATGTTATCGGCAAATGATTTAGTCGTCAAGGACTTAACGTTAGCGAAATCCAGGTGGTTAGAGGAAGGCTATTTAACGTAGATGATGTTGCAGTGGCACTAATGTGGAGATTGAAAAGGGCAAGTAAACCTAGCACTTTAAGATTAGTGACAAGCTTGAAAAGGGCGAGTGAACCGAGCACTTAGGCAGGGCAAACATATCGCATCCGGTGTATGTATATATGCATGTATGTTTTGAGAAAGGAAAACAACAGCAGCAGCAAGAAAAACAGTATTGAGAAGGGAAAACAACAACATTACCCACATTGTCCATTGCCTGAGGCTCCCGTCTATAGCGCGTATGGATGTCGGATGTATGCAACCATACTCATGTGTTAGAGAAGTTGTTTTCTGATGACCCATAATGACAAGGGAAAACAAGGGTTGCAATAACAGTAACGCCTTGTTGGACGTGTAGTATGTGTCAACTAAATAAATGGTTGGATCCAGTTTACGAGAACATTTAAGTTTGTTCTTGGAGGAAAAAGGGCCGAATCCTTGGCCTTGAAAGTTTCACTGTCGAGTCTCGTGGAGCTTTGTGAAAGATGTAAATTAAGAGTTCAGTGGTCTTTTAGACTGGTAAAGTGTTGTCACAACCTGCACAAGGAACCTACCGGGTGTGTAATCCTACACCCAATTGGGGCGGTTTCAAGCCTTTGGACATTCAAGTCCAGATAGCACTGTTGTTCATACTTTGTCCTTGTTTCGGTTAGAACATGTGACTTTCTTGGAGTAATTTTTCATACCAACTGAGCTATGTCGCGATAACATTAATTTTGTTGAAGCGAGGCTTTACAACATAAATATGAAGCTACTCTTTTCAAAACCTTTGATTCCAGAAAGCCATTTTTGCTATTATGTCATGACCTTTTACAGAGATGAAATTTTTTTTGGATAAAAATGGACATGCCTTTTCCTCGGTTATATAAATGAAAACAGAATTACCTATATCCCAACCAAGGTTTCTCGGAATGTATTACATTGACATGTTATAATATCGAGAATGTCCCACGTTGTTTCAGAAGTTGAAAAAGCTTTTGTGCCAGATTTCTTCTTCAATAGTTCACCGATGCATTTAAATTCGGCATATTTACTCGGTACATCTTTTCCGAAGCTGTGTACCCCAGGAAGAGGCTGCACTGATTTATTACTGTTAAGAAATGTGTTACGAATTCCTGTACAATTTGATTCCATCATAATACCGTTAGTCCTATTAGATTCTCACAGGTGGAAACACACTGTTAGATCACAGATAGAACCACAAGATTTCCCTGATCAAATAGTGTATTTCCATCAATAGGAATCCCATATGTGCGACTTAAGAATCGTCTCCCAAAAACAGCACTCGTTCAATTACAGCAAACTTCTCCGCTTGACTGTTAGAAAGATCTATGATCAAGACCTTATTCAACTAATGATATCCGTTGTTTTAAGGCACTGGGCATCAGCCATCTTGAATTATTCTCAGTTCTTCAATCACAGATATCATAGTTGGCCTGCTATCTGGATGTTCACTTGTGCAGTCAAGCGCGATTTTTGTCAGCTGACTGGCCTCATGTTCATTGTAATTACCCTTGAGATTTGGATCAATAAAGTCTTCACATCTGCAAGATTCAGCTTCCAGCAGCATTGAATTTGTAAGCTTGTTTTTACCTGACAGTACCTGTAGAATAATGACTCCAAAGGCATACACATCGCTTTTTTCTGTGAAACGACCTGTTGTAATGTACTCAGGGGCCATATATCCAAAGGCTGCACTAACTTTGATTGCTGAATAAACGACATCATCAGCAAGGAGCTTTAGAAGGCCACCATCTGATATCAATGGGGTGAACTTTTCATCAAGAAACACTTTTTCCACGCACAGGTTCTGGTGAATGATGGGCGGCTTATTTGCATCACTGCTATGAAGATAAGCTAAACCTGTTGGAGGAAACAATAGAAAGAAAAAAAAACTCGTTATAGGAGGAAATATTGAGCGTCATGAGCAACTAAACAGTCACATAAACATGAGCCTTTTAATCCATAAGTCTTCAGGGCGGGAAATTCTATTCATACTAAGGTAAATTCTATGCTTTCTTCTAGTGATTTCACATAAATACTCAGATGGCATAGTATAGTTTCCATTTCCAATGGAGTCAAGGACACACTCTTCCTTAATTTGGAATATGATGGAATAAATAAAAATGACTCATTAAATTGGCTGAGCTTCTTATATTGTGAAGTAGCAGTTGATGGACATAGCTTGATACATCATTATGGATCATCGGGAAACAACCTCTGTGTGTTTTTAACATATGTGTATGGTTGCATACATCCGACCCCCTATACTCCGGCACAAGTGAAAGTCTCTAAGGCAATGAAGTAATGTTGTTGTTGTACTCAGATGGCATAGTATAAAAGATCAGGACAAGGAAACCAACCTTTTGTGATCCCTCTGATTATAGAAACTCTTGAGGGCCAGTCTAGAACCTTATAAAAGATCAGGACAAGGAAACCAACCTTTTGTGATCCCTCTGATTATAGAAACTCTTGAGGGCCAGTCTAGAACCTTTTTGCTACTCTCTGCTAAATCAAGAAATGATGACAGATTCCCATTTGAGGCAAAGTCGTAGACAAGGAAGCACTCCCCCCTGCCCTTTGAGCAACAAAAGCCTTTAAGTCTAACCAGGTTATCATGCTTCAGAGACGTCAACAAACGCAAGCCTTCCATGAATTCTGTTGGTTCAGACTTGCAGCTTGCCACATTAATACTTCTTACTGCAACTACAGAACCGGATTTTAGAATTCCTCTATAGACAGAAGACACATTGCTCTTTCCCAATAAATTGGCTTCTGAGAAATGATGAGTTGCAGACTGAATCTCTTCCAAATTGAACTTTAAACCATGTTGAACAACAGCACAGATGCCATGACAATTGTCATCTCTAATCTTTTGGTCTCTATTTTTGTATTGCTCAAGGCTGACCAAAGGTGAGGTACTTCTATAAGACTCCTCCCTTGCCATAGTTGAATGGTCACCAGAGATCTCAGACGTGTTAGCAATTCTTTGTTTATGTCGTCTATAGCAAAAAAGGATGAAAACTCCAGTAATCAACAATGTCATTGCCAGGGTAGTTCCACCACTTACAATTGCTATTCTTGGAACTTTTGATGAACTTGAGCAATGAGGTTGGTTGCATAAATGAATGACAGCTGCCTCAGGAATCGCTGGACCAGTTTTATTTGCATTTTGCAATGAGGGTACCATGTTCTCCTGATTGGTGTTCTGGTTATCCCAATCTGTGCATTCTCTCAGAGAAGAGAATACAACGCCACATAAACCAGGATTGTTGTTGAAATGAAAGCTTCCATTCAACTTTCGGAAAGCTTCATTTGACCCATCCAAGACAAAAAGGAAAAACATCAGGATCCAAACTCAGATAAACAAGTATTCAAATTGAAACTGCCAGCAATAAAGTAAGGCCAAGTAATCAAGGTAAATAGCTCATTCCACCAATGGGGTAACTCTACAGGCAGGATCAGTGTCCAAACATAGTTATTCTTTGTTCAACCATCATCCCACCCATGAACAAAATCAAGGGTCTCTATAAATATCGAGAGATACCATCAAACGATTAAAAGATATGATACCATTAAGTAATCTACTTACCAGGAGGTACAACTCCAGAAAGGTTATTGTTTTGTACATCTAGCACTTCCAGTTGAAATAAATTTGCTAATCCAACAGGAATCGGACCAGAAAGTTGGTTGAAACTTAGATACAACCGCCTTAGCATACCCAAATCTCCAAATCTTGCAGGAATTTGTCCAGTTAGCCTGTTGTATTCTAATGCAAGAACACTGAGCTTCTTCAAGAAGCCTATTTCTGTAGGTATAGGCCCTGTAAACTGGTTACCAGATAGCTGCAACACTGAGAAAAACCAAATAAACCATTACCTAACTATTTGCAGGAATAAGGTATCCTAACAAGAACTTAGGAAAAAAAGAAACAAAATAGAACAAGAAATGCTTAAACAGATTTAGACTGATTTTCTTGCCCACATAATAGAAGACATCTAATTCAAAAACAAACAATAACAGTACTAATCATGAAGCAAATGTTGAAAAAATGGAAATATTCAATTTGTTGAGCGAATAAGTAAATTTTTCTCATAATAGCACTCTTGTCAGAAGTCCAAGATTAATTATATTAAAATTTAACATTTTTCATTCGTGTACCACAGGGTTCATGTGGTGTTACTATAAATCTGACAACACTAAATCTTCATCTTTGTCTGAAACGAAAATGATCAAACTAAGTTGGCCTTGCCCTTATACTTATGTGTCATACGTATTTTATTTTCCCTTTTTCAGATTTCTTTTCAATGTAGGACATATAGGACACTTGACGATTCAAAAAAATTATAAGAAAAATAAAAAATAAAAAAACTGACCTTGGAGATTTAGCATGCTTCCTAGTTGAGGTGGTATGCTACCGGAGAGATTATTGACATTGAGATAGAGATCAGTCAGCTCTGTCAAATTAGTAATTTCCACCGGTATTTCACCGGTCAAAAAATTATAATGCAAGTACAAACCGGACAAACACTTAAGTCCAGCAACCGCCGGTGGTAATTTTCCGGTGAGCCCTTTGCTTTCTAAAGAAACGTTAGCCACTTTCCGGTGCTCATTGCAGACAATTCCGACAAAGGTGCCGTCACAAGGATCCCCGTCGGTTTTCCAGGATGAAAGATACTTATTTTCTGGGTCTAAAGAAGATTTCATTTCCATCAAAGCTCTGACTTCAGTGTTCCCCCATATGGGGTTTGGAAAACAGAGTGCAAGGAAAAGGAGGATTTTTTGTAGAAAATTTGGGAATCCCATTTCTGGGTTCTGAATGATTTTGTGAGTTGCAATCAAAAATTTTAACTTTTCATCTTTCTCTCTTTCGCGCTCTCTCTTCCTGTTCAAGCTTCAAATGTTTACACGGAGTGTGTGTTTTTCTCGGTACAGTTGAAATGAAGTTTGTTTTGAAAGAGAGAGAAAGTCCACTTCCGACAGAAGAAAATTGTGTTATTCCGTTCCGTTTATACACTCAATCATTGTTCCTTCGCCTTTCTTGTGATTTCAAAATTTTCTTCCTAATAGTCCGGTAAGGATGAAAGTCAGACAAACAATATTTTAATGTCAAAGAGTAAAGAGTTCGTTTCAAACGAGATTCTCGACTCTATATGTAAATACATAAATACATAATGAATGACAAATAATAAAACACAAAAACAAACACGTGTAAAAAGAGTACTTATTCGACAGGTAAAAAACATTTTCGGTGCGTTTTTGCTTCAAGGAGAGTCCGCTAAATACCATTTGGGTCTTTGTTTAAAAACTTTAAAAGTCAACTTTGAGGATAAATTCGCCTTACAGTCTCTGAAACTTTGACTAAAAGGCTAAATTCGCCTTACGGTGCTTGCCGGTATCGTCGTTTCAGTTGTTTCGGCTTGGTATCGGCCGATACCTTCTAACAGGAAACAACGTTGACTATAATAATGTCAATATCAATTTATATTGTCATTTAAAATGTGTGTTTTAAATATTTTACTTTTATGGTAGTTACCATATGTGTATAGTTTAGTAATTGTTCTTTTTTCCTTTCTATAATTATATTCTTAATGTTAAGATTTTTCTATTATTAAAGGGAAAAGCGAATACAAGTATTTTGTGATGCAAAATATCCTTTCTTATATACATATATATACACACAGGGGCGTTCAGAGGAGGGGCACGGGGGCAGCCGCCCTCCCCTAACTCGGAAAAAAAATTTAGGTAGTAGGTAGATACAGTTGTATTTTTGATTATATAAATTTAAGGTATCTGTTTTTAATCCCAAAACTATCTCATGATATGTGATATATGTGTGTTAGTGGAACTAGGGGAAAAATGTTGATTAGTAGATATACACATTTGTTTTTTTTAACTAACTAAAAAATATATTGTATAAAAAACAAACTGGTTTTTGAAAATAAAAAACCAATAAATATTACACCTTTTACCTTCTTATTTCCATGATTAAAAAAATAAACTTTAAATATGATGGGGCTTCAAATATGCGAGGTGAATTTAATGGGTTGAAATCACTCATTCTCAATGAAAATCAGAATGCTCATTATGTTCATTGTTTTGCCCATCAACTTCATTTAGTTGTTGTGTCTGTTGCTCAAGAAAGAGAAAATGTGAATAATTTCTTTGAGATTCTATCGATGATTGTTAATACTGTGGGGGCTTCATGCAAAAGAAAGGGTTCCCTTCGTCTGTTACACAACGGCGAAGTTCTAAGAAAATTAGAAATGGGTGAGATTTCGGGTGGAAGGGGTAAAAATCATGAAAGAAGCTTAGCCCGACCAGGTGACACACATTGGGGTTCTCACTATAGAACATTGCTTCGACTTTTTGAAATGTGGAATCCAATTGGAGAAGTACTATTCTGGTTGTACAGAGATGGTGAGAATATAAAAATCAGAAATACAGCATCGGGATTAGTTGATAAGATGGTGATCATTGATTTGTCTATTCTTGATTTTTTTTCATATAAAATCTTAGGTAATTGACATCATTGCTACGGAAATGGATACACACTTCACCGAAGCCAGCACAGATTTACTTAGATGTGTGATGTGCCTTGATCCTTCCAATTCTTTTGCAAATTTTGATCATAGTCAATTGCTACACCTTGCTGAGTTATATCCAGACGATTTCACTACCAAGGATCGAATTGAGCTCAACCATGAACTTAAAAGTTACATTGGTGATATGAAATCAAATGAAGTATTCTTTCATATTACTAATCTTGGAGTTCTTGCAAAGAAGATGGTGGAGTTGAATTATCACAATTACTTTCTTTTAGTATATCGACTCATCGAGTTAGCACCGATCTTACCTGTCGGAACAGCGAGTGTGGAAAGAAGTTTTTCTGCGATGAATATAATAAAGACTGATCTGCGCAACTGATTGGGAGACGACTTACTATCGGACTGTTTACTGTGTTACTTCGAGAAGAAAGTTTTTGGAACCATTTCAAATGAAAACATTATGCAACAATTTCAGAATTTGGGAACTCGAAGAAATTTGTTGCGGCCACCGATAATCCCTCCTGCTGCTCGTCCTTCATTTCGTAAATAAAAGGTATGTCGAGCGTCAAATTAATAATTTTTATTGGATATTGCTGCTTGTTAATGTTGCTTATGAATAACTTTTGTTGGATATTGTTGATGGTTGCTTATTATTGTTGCATTTTGATTAGTGCATGTGTTGGTTTAGATTTTATGTTATAATATTTGCATATATCTATATTGTAAGGGAGTTTTTGCCGGATTTTCGATGGAATGTCTATTGAATCCGAAAAGGTGGACGACGATCCCATAGTGTGAATTTTGCCCCCCCCAAAAAGTAGCCGCTGCGTCCGTCATGGTATACACACACATATACTATTAGTTCACTAGAATTCTACTATAGTTCTATAGAAGAAAGAGAAAGGAAGAGCACCGTCCTTCTTGATATGGTATGAACGCCCTTCGTTTTGAGGCAGTTTGAATGTTTTCCACTGTCTGCTCTCAACTTTCAAACTTAATGCTCCCGGGCCTTCACGTTCATATTCAACTTCTGCCTTAGTACCTTACTCCTTATTTTCCCTCTTTAACTAATTCAACTTTATATTCTTTTATACAATATACAGCACATTCAATTATATAGTAAAGATGCATGATATATTAGATATATGATAAGTATATAAAATAAACTACCGCTATAAAATGTGAATGATAATCCACTATTATAAAATGCGAAGAGCAATTACAATAAAGTGGAAAATCTTTACACTTAAAAATTTGAAATCAATTTCTTTTTTACCTTGTACATCAACTCTACTCATTCTTCTATGTCTGATTTTGCAATTCAAGTTTCTTCCTTTTTGTGAAATTATATTGATGATATCATTTTCGTTATTCTCGCTTATTTTTTTATTTGATTTCTTGCCAAGATAAGTGAGAATAAAGGGAATCCTTTTATTTAATTTCTCGCACAATCTTTAATTTAATGTCTCTGTCATAAGATAGTGGATGGAGAAAGCTGTAATAGCCCTGTTCTCCTGGACTTTCAGTGCCAGCGGTGGGACCCCGTCGTGTCTTTTTGAAATCTGAATTCATTTTTGCAGCTCCTCCTCACCACCAACGTGGAGCGGTAACAAAGGACATCGTGTCACGTGACAGTTCTGGGGTGGTGAGGTTGGATGGAGGTGAACCCCATTCAGCCTCATCACCCTCCACCGCCATGTGGCGAACGATCACGAGAGGGGTGAGAGAAACGGCGGTCAGGAGATCCGGGCCCCTGCCTCCCTTTTTTTTGAGCATCTTTAAATAGCCTCCTTGGGTTTGCGAATTTCTTTAAATAGCTCAGATCCGAGAAAACTAAAAGTAAGTCAAATCATGAGGACTCTAATCACGTATCGACACATATGCAAAAGCATTTTTTAATTAAAAAATTGTTTTTTTACATGTGGCGACGCGTGATTGGAGGCCTCATAATTTGCCTCATTTTTAGCCTCCCAAATTTGAATCCAAAGGGCATACCCTGTCTGTGAGAGTCTCCACCGTCTCAGCTCCAAGAAGTATTGTAGAAGATGTAAATCAGGAGCTCAGCGACCTTCTAGGTTGGGAAGGTTATGCACAAGAAGCTCACACAAGGTGTCAACTGCAAACTTGGCATTTGACCCAGACATCAGTGAAACACCACACCGTCGTGTCTTTAAAATCGAACTCGGTGTCTCTTGGAGCAACTCTCAACCCGAATACCAACTGAGCTATGCCCTGGAGGCAAATAGCTCAAACTAAATTTTCTCTCTTCCCAACATATAATTTTACTTTTCCATTTTAGAGTATCTTAAATTATAAGTCCATTTATTTTAAATGATTCTAAAAATATATAATTTTATCAACTTGTATTTATTAAATCCACATCTTTTAAAACAAACAATTTATTTAAAATAGACAAATTAAGAAATAAAATCAATAACTAATGGTTTGACTATTTTTTTAAATCATGAAAAACTTATATTTTAGAACGGATTAAGATGATGCATGTAATGATTGTGTAAGGTTGACGTATGTACTGATCTAGTCAGCTGACCTTTTAGATAGAGTACCCTGAATTTTGATTCTGAGATGATTTTAATGGTTTAATCAACTAATTCTAACCCTGCGCTTAGTGCAATGCAAATTTAGGATATATGGTTGGGATAGGATCACCTCACCGCAAGGGGGTGCGGTGACGCGTGACCGTACGACACGTGACAGCAAGGGGGTGGTGAGGAAAGTTGGAGTGATGAGATCTCAACCCTATGTGGTTAACATGTAACATGACCGTTAAAGTTTTGAAATATGTTATTTCTTATAATTAGTCTTTTTCTTTTAGTTAGGATATCTGGTCGGGCTTTTGACTAAGATTGACTATAGTAAGAGAAATCTATACATTCAATTTTTCGGGCCTAAAATAACAATAAGTTGATGCGTGTTGTACACACATCAATTTTTCGGGTCTAAAATAAAGGAAGAAAAATGTCATTTTTACTTCTTTTGTTTTCTTCTTTATTTTATGCCTAAAAAACAGGTGTGTACTACACACACCTTGTACTGGTTCACGTTTGCGTTAAATCATACAAAAGAGTGTTAAAAAAAAAAAGTTGTGGGCACACCAAATGTCATTTTCTCTATGGTAGAAACGTCAAAGTTCTTGTACGCAAAAGATTGAACCCCACGCCGGAGGACCCCTAGTCGTAAATTCCATAAAATTTATAGAAGATGTCAATTAGAATTATTCAACGACTTCTTATCTGATAAGAAGTCAGAATTTGATGTCTACAAGGTGTGCATGCTAATGTTTTGATGGAAGGACTCAAAAATCAACATTTCGATTACTAAGATTTGAACACACAACCTTTTATACAATCTATTGTCTATATACCAATTGAGCTAAGTGTGGAGAATCTTACCATATTGATGAAGATTGATATTGGCATAAATGTAAATAATGTTGATTGATTGTAATTGATAGGATAGGGAGAAATCAAAGGAAGAAATAAAAACCTTCCATGTATACGAATACAATAGGGGTGTATTTATATCATAGCCTTGTATACAGTTTATACAAACGAAAAATAAAAAGAAAACTTCTTCTCTGCATATTGTTTCTGTTAGTCTTTGCGACATGGTATCAGAGCGGGCAATTTAGCCCACTACACCGTGTGTTTCTTGACTTGGCTCAGAATCTGAGTTCATCATTGCCTGTGTTTGTTGGCTCAGAATCTGAGTTCATCCTTGCCCATACCCTTCACAGCCTTAGCCTGTGACCAAATACCTTATTTGTTCTTAACATATACCTGTTACTCCGGCCATCCCAACTCCCTGCGTTTTTCCTGCAATCCATCAAACAAAAAAAACATGTCAACCCACAATGATACTGAAGGAGAAAGTTCTGAAACAAAACCACAGAATCCGGCTGGTTTTGATTTTTCAGAATAGTTCGCACGTTTTCTCCAACAAAGTCTGCAAATAACCAACCCGTCTGGCACAGAGAGCAATCTGATACTTAAAGTGAAATTAAATAGTAGTAATTACAGCCTCTAGAAGAGGTTGATGCTGATGGCCCTCAAAGGCAGGGGCAAAAGTGCACACATATCCGGGACACCTCCGCCACCTCTGCCTACGGACCAGACATACGCCAGGTGGGAACAAGAGGACCAATTGGTTCTCACATGGCTCATTGACAATATTGAAGACAGCCTGATCCATAGTGTCTCCAAGTATCCCACTGCAAAAACACTATGGGATGGTTTGGCCGTCACTTATGGATCAGGAGGAGATCCTATACAGGTCTATGACCTCCATAAACAGGCAGCAGCAATAAAACAAGGGAATCGAACCCTTGAATCTGTGTGGAACCAATTCCAGGAAATCTGGATGACTATTGACACTTTGGACCCTAATCCCATGGAGTCACCAAGGGATATTCAAACTTATAACAGAAAAATACAAGAATTTCGTCTGTATCAGCTTCTGGTGGCAGTGGACGAACGATTTGCCAACATCAAGAAGGAATTACTGAAAAGAGAGCCCAGACCCACGACAGAGACTGCGTACAACGAGCTCCGCCGGGCTGAGATACAGGATGGGGTCATAACTGGAGCAACCCCTTCAGATCTCTCATCACAAGGGGTTGGATATGGCCTAGCAGCCACTCGCGGACCAACGGGGAAAGGAAAGGGACGGGGCCAAACCACCGCACAGATCAATCAACAACCACCACGCTCAGCCAATACATCATCGCGTGGTGGGGACAAATCCTACCTGGAGTGCAGCCACTGTGGAAAAAAGGGACATACAGCCGAAAAATGCTTCAAATTGCACGGTTTCCCTGATTGGTGGGAAGATTTCAAGAAGAAGGCACAAGCCAAGGCGGCAACTGGCACCACCGAAGGCAGTACCAGGACCAGAGATGGCAACGATGGTGAACAGGGACACAGCGGCGAAGAAACAAAAACAGGAGGAGCTCACATGGCGGCCTCAGCCGCTGAACAAGGTAACAGGGTTAGGGTTTCAAACCCTAACCCTCCCTTAAATACCCCCAGCCTAATACATTTTGCTCCTTTACCCCCTGCACCTTCTGAGTCATTTAAATTGCCCCCTGAAGTCTGTCGAAATAACAATCAGACCCCCAGTACTCCCATTTTTGCTACTTCGACCCTTGCTTTACTTAATAATGTCAGTACTGACCCTCTTCTTGCAGGATTGTCAACTTCAGTCAAGAACTTTAGTATAACTGCACCCAAGTCCACCAATTTTACACAATTACCACCAGAGCCCAAGTCACTATGTCATACCACAAATTGTCATTCAAAGTGGATTTTCGATTGTGGAGCCACTGATACAATGTCCTATGATCCTCATGACTTTATCACATCTACATCACCCATAAAAACCTCCGTTGAAACAGCCAATGGAGCGTCTATCCCAGTTCAAGGGAGTGGGTCAATTGCAATTACCCCCCAAATTACTTTACGAAATTGCCTCTATGTTCCATCTTTGTCTACCAAACTATTGTCTGTTAGTCAAGTTACGAAGGAATTAGATTGCGTTGTACTAATGTATCCCAATTTTTGCCTCTTGCAGGATATTCATACGAGAGCGATTATTGGGCGTGGCACTGAGCGTGATGGATTGTACTATGTTGATGCGGTGGCGCAACAGGGACAGTCTAATCTTGCCACCGGGACAGTCTCTAGACAGGTGTGGTTGTGGCATCGCCGTTTGGGGCATCCATCATTTACTTACCTAAAACATTTATTTCCCAATTTACTTTCATCCAAAAATAATGTTTTTCCCTGTGATACTTGCCTCCGGGCAAAACAAACTCGGGCATCGTATCCGGCTACTAATACCCTGGTGAATAAAATTTTTACATTAGTCCATTCTGATGTGTGGGGACCTGCACCTTATGTTACCCCTCTTGGTTTCCGGTACTATGTTATTTTTGTTGATGATTGTTCTCGTATGACATGGCTGTATCTGTTAAAAAATAAGTCCGATGTGTACCAAAAATTCTTACAATTCCACCAAATGGTCAAAACTCAATTCAATACCAATATCCAGATATTGCACTCTGATAATGGGGGGAATACCTTGGTGGGACTTTCAAACAATTCTTACTCACCAATGGCATAATCCACCAAACGTCTTGTCCCAACACTCCTGAGCAAAATGGAGTGGCAGAAAGAAAAAATCGTATCCTTCTGGAAATGACCCGGGCCCTTATACTTGAATCCAATGTCCCGAAGAGTTTCTGGCCGGAGGCAGTATCAACAGCTTCTTACTTACTTAACCGCTTACCCACAAAAATTCTGAACCACAAAACACCTCTATACACACTTTCCACTCAACATCCTATCCCCTCATTTTTTACCTTACCACCCAAAGTGTTTGGGTGCACTGTTTTCATCCATACCCCCAAACGCGACCGTTCTAAACTCGATCCCTGTGCTGAACGGTGTGTCTTTCTTGGTTATGGCACCACCCAAAAGGGATACCGTTGTTATAATCCCCTGACCCGCCGACTCCATATTACCATGAATTGCATATTTCTTGAGACCGAATTCTACTACCTACCTCAATCTCGGGTTCAGGGGGAGACCAGTGGTGGAACCCTAGATTGGCTGTCACAACACATGTGTTCAGAGATAGTTCCAACACGGCAAGTAGATGGCGCCGACTGTGCTACTACCACCGACATAGTACCGTCTGACACCACAATGCCCGCCAGTAATCCACCTCGGATGGATACCGAACCAGAGGTAACAGTTGGTGAGAATTATACTATGCAATCTAATGCTCGTAGCAATAACACTGACATAGTTACCCCACTCCCTGATAATACACCGGATCATACACATACTATATCTTCTGAAATTACTTCTCCAGTTATACCTTACCTTGATGATTTGGACAATCCAGGCATATATATGGAAAGTGCTGACACTATTAATGAGCAGGAGGCAGGGCGCATATTACCCCCCAGGGCTAAGAGAGGTGTTCCCCCAGAACGCTACACACTCGAGAGGATCTCACAAAAATCGAGGTACCCTGTTAATACAAAGCGAAATATAACTGATACTGCTAAAGGATTCTTTGTGTCTATTTGCTCAGAATAGGTACCAAGGACAGTTGGTGAAGCAATGGGGACCACTGAATGGAAAAATGCGATGGACACTGAAATGGATGCTCTCAAGAAAAACCAAACCTGGGAAAGGTGTGCTCTGCCAAAAGGAAAGAAGCCCGTAGGATGCAGGTGGGTGTTCACAAACAAGTACAGGGCAGATGACAGTATTGAGCGTCACAAGGCCCGTCTGGTGGCCAAAGGTTACACCCAAACCTATGGAGTGGACTATTCGGAAACATTCTCACCAGTTGCTCGGGTGGATACTATCAGGGTACTTTTCTCCATTGCTGCAACAAAACAGTGGCCGTTACACCAATTTGATGTGAAAAATGCCTTTCTTCATGGTGATCTCAAGGAGGAAGTATACATGGAACCACCGCCAGGATTTGAAAGTGAGTTCAAGACAGGGGAGGTATGCAAGTTAAAGAAAGCTTTATATGGTCTCAAACAATCTCCACGAGCTTGGTTTGGACGATTCACTATGGTGATGAAAGAAAGTGGATATCGTCAGAGTAATGCTGATCATACCTTATTCATCAGGCGACGGAAAGGTATGGTAACTTGTCTGGTCATTTATGTTGATGATATGATAATTACAGGGAATGATGCTGAGGAGATGACACAGCTTCGGAAACATTTGTTTACAAAATTTGAGATGAAAGATCTGGGAGACCTGAAGTATTTTCTAGGGATTGAAGTCTTAAGGTCTAAGCAAGGAATCTATATGTCACAGAGAAAATACGTGCTTGATCTACTAACTGAGGTCGGGATGCTTGACTGTAAACCGTCTAAGACTCCCATGGCTGAAAATCTGAAGCTGGAAATGATAGATAAAGGTGAAACGACTGACAAAGGCCGGTATCAGAGACTTGTCGGGAAACTTATATACCTCTCTCATACTCGACCCGGCATTGCGTATGCTGTTAGTGTGGTAAGCCAATTTATGCATAGTCCCCAAAAACACCATTGGGATGCAGTGGTCAGAATCTTGCGGTACTTAAAATACACACCTGGACGAGGAAT
This sequence comes from Eustoma russellianum, assembly GCA_036186865.1. Taxonomy (NCBI): domain Eukaryota; kingdom Viridiplantae; phylum Streptophyta; class Magnoliopsida; order Gentianales; family Gentianaceae; genus Eustoma; species Eustoma russellianum. The sequence continues at coordinate 3,031,649 of AP025071.1, forward strand.
CATCTTTCGGAACAATGGACATCTAAACTGGGCTGGTAACCCGATTGATAGAAGATCCACCTCGGGGTACTTCACACTTTTGGGCGGAAATATTGTCACGTGGCGAAGTAAAAAGCAGAAGGTAGTTGCGTTATTGAGTGCTGAAGCTGAATTTCGAGGGATAACAAAAGGAGTTGCGGAAATATTGTGGCTTAAAAAACTGGTCTGTGAACTAGATCTTGAGGTGTGCCTACCCATCCGGTTGATGTGCGATAATAAAGCGGCAATAAGTATATCGGAGAATCCAGTCCAACATGACAGAACTAAACATGTGGAGATTGATCGGCATTTCATCAAAGAAAAGTTGAACGGCGGAATCATTGATTTACCATTTGTAAGGTCTGAAGATCAGCTTGCTGATATCCTGACTAAGGCTGTCTGTGGACGAGTTCTTGAGACGTCACTGTGCAAGTTGAACGTTGGCGACCCTACGATTCAACTTGAGGGGGAGTGCGGAGAATCTTACCATATTGATGAAGATTGATATTGGCATAAATGTAAATAATGTTGATTGATTGTAATTGATAGGATAGGGAGAAATCAAAGGAAGAAATAAAAACCTTCCATGTATACGAATACAATAGGGGTGTATTTACATCATAGCCTTGTATACAGTTTATACACACGAAAAATAAAAAGAAAACTTCTTCTCTGCATATTGTTTCTGTTAGTCTTTGCGACACTAAGTCCATAAATTATTTAATAACAGCAGCACAATTTCTATTAGGTTGATGGTCTGAACCTCCTATATCCGTTCGTAACGGTGTATGAGAATTCTTACTGTTAGATTATGATATACCATGTTTTCTCTGTTAATTAAAACATATTATACGATTTAGAGACAATCGTATAGATAACATTGACCTTTCCGTAATAAAAGAATTTCCAAAGTTGTTACAGACTTATATCTTATGACAAAAAAAAAAGGAACTCTAGCCATTTTTTTTGTACAGAGAACTCTAGCCATTTTTTTTTATACAAAGAACTCTAGCCAATTGAACCCATGAATTAATTTTTATGAACAATATGTTTGTATCACCAAACCACAACAGCTCATGGTATTAAAATGGTAATGATAATGAGAAACTGAGATCAACTAAATATAGAAAATAATGACACCTTCAGCATTGGTATGGGTTGGGCAAGGGGTGATGGCACCCATTCTTCTTTAACAACTTTGATTCTTTTGAAAGCTGTAATGTCAACACAAATAGAAGCCATACCCTCCCCCAGCTTTTGAGTTTTGACTATACATGGACTTAACAAATTCTCTATCCCCTTAGGATGGAGGTATTGTTTGTCTACCTTTTACCATTCACTGATCTTAACGATAGTGTTTGCTGTCGTTGAAATATAATGGGTATGATTGTTGTTGTTTGTTGTACTATCCTTGGACTTATGCTTCATTCTATATCAGCAAAATGGTGGTTGGCTGTTGGCCTGTTATGCATTTAAAATTTTTTAATGTTATTATTAGTATTTTAAGTGTCTACTGGACGAAATTTTGTCATTCTTGTTCCTGAAGTGAAGAAATAATTTAAGAGACTAGCAAATGGTTGTTATTTATGAGTTCGAGATGTGGAAACAATTTCTTGTATAAAAAAATGTTGGATAAAGCTTCGTACATCAGATTGCGGAACAATCCGATTTCTCTTCGGATGCTGCGCAAACGCAGTAGCCTAGTATAGTGTGAAAACCCTTTTTATATTAAAAAAAAAAAATCAAATGTGGACCTCATTCTTGTTTCTGTTTATATCTGCATGTCCATTCGAAGTAACTTTGTAGCCTTTTTGACTTATATTCTTCAACGTACTCGTAGCCTTTGTACACTCCTGTCCATTGTAGTCAATAAATTATTTAGTGGTGTCAAAATTGCCTACTATTTTGATTTTCTTGAAACATTTTAGAAAATTCTCTCGTAACACTACTGAAATTGTTAAACTATTAATTTTTTTTTTTATGATACCTTGTCTACCACAACATAACACTTATAAGCCAAATTATATCATATCTTCCATCGTACCATACAAATTCGACCTCATCGACCAGTAGCAAAGTCTAGCTTATACCAAATCGAGTATTTAATTCTGCCGGTCCTCCTCCTACCGACGAAAGTCTGTGGCAACCAGACAATTCCTTCCCCCCCCCCCCCCCCCCCCCCCCCCCAAACATATGGTTAGATGAAAATGAGGTAAAATATAAAAGAAATTTACATGTTTTTACTACCACCATCACGTAGGTATACCATCCCCCCACCACCCCGCCCCCCCAAAACCCTGTAAAAGGGGAAAAAAAGCATAACTAAGGTCACAATGAACTTTTGTTGCAAGCTGTTATTATTTCATAGTGAAGTATATACAAAATATGCAGGGTGTACGTCTTGGAGTTACGCTTTCTTAGTCTCTGAGTCTTGGACTCCACCCTCAAGGTTCTCCATTAGAGTCTGAAAATGCTCCCACACTGCAGGATGCAGAACTCGAACCTTGCATCTTCATAACAAATCTGTCCCTTTAGAACCAACTGAGCTATGCCCTGCGGGCGTCTTTTGCTTAGTGTTGTTTGAGAAAATTGGGTGCTTCTTAATATAACTTTCTTTTATTTAGAAAAAAAGTAAGGGTTTATGCCTATGATTAATTAATCACAACAAAAGTTAAAAGAGAAGGGGTTATGATGTATGCAACATATCTTATATATATATATATATATATATGTGTGTGTGTGTGTGTGTGTGATATATATATATATATATATATATATATATATATATATATATATATATATATAAGTATGTTTGTATATGTATGTATATTTTCTTTTGTTTCTATATTGTGGTGGTTGTATTTCTCATTACTTTCTCCGTTTTAAAAATGGTCTAAGTTGACTATTTAACATAATATAAAGTTATGTTATATTGATTAAAAATCAACTTTAACAATATTTTAAAAAAATAGGAAATATTTTTTTTTCAGGTGTCGTCGCCCAATCGTCAAGAACACTCGAATATTAATTTAAAACGACAATACTAAGAAGCTGAAAAAGAACTTGTAGATCGGCAGATTCTCTAATAAGACAAAATTTCATGAATTTCACAAGAAATGTGTGCTATTAATACATAAAGCACTTATTATTAAGGCTTTTTCTATACCTGGTCAAAAGAAATGCCTAAATTAGCTTCCAGAGTAACAAAGACAACGTTGTAATACATGACTTTTCTCCAGTATCTGTTGCTTTTCCCCTCCATTCACGACATGATTTCAGGTGGGGTTTTCCACCATGTAGTGTCTTAAGTTTGACCTTCACCTATTGCATCAATGAAGTTTCGTTTAGAGTATAGTACAGTTGGTATTTGAGATGGGATTTACTCTATTTAAGAGTTCTAATCCAGGGACACGCACATTATGATTGCTCCACCGGCCTAGTTTGCGGGAGGCATCTTATGTGGATCACTGCGTAAGTACTCACCTAACCTAAAAGTCCGTTGAGCTCCTAATTTACATCCTCCACGATGCTCCTTAGGACTGAGGTTTTGGGGACTCCCGGGATGAGGGAATTCACCTTTTACTCCAATCAACATGAATTTCAGAATCCCTCTTCCCTGACCGATACGTCTAACAAAAAAAAACCTTACATGTCCATCAGAAAATATATAATGTTCAGGTTGCATATAAGTTTTTCGTTTTTATCTGACCGTCGATTTTTTTAATGATGATCTTATAGCTGACACTAGTACAAACATGTGAAAGACAATGCAGTTGGTACTCTAGTGGAACTTAAATTTTTTTTCATTAATTAATATACTTAAAGTTAGTTTAACACCATTTGCGTACTTCCAAAAAAGAAAAAGTATTTTGGAGACAAAAGGCCGGCATAAAATGGTTGAAAGAAGAGGATGCAAATATTTTTTTTTTCTTTTTTACAATCTTGTAAAAGATAGAAAGAAGACGAGAAGCCATCAGAAGTGTAAAGAATGATCCAGGAGACATCTGTGGCACACAAGAAGCTATTCAAATAGATGTCGTCTCCTTTTATGAACGATTCTTTGCCAAATAAGCCACTACAAATCATACAAGCATTACAAGCAATTTTATTCTTATGCTCTTAGATGATGAAGTTAACTTAATGCTCGCCAGAATGCCTACTATGACTGAAGTTAAATAGGCTATATGGCAGTGTGCAGCTGGCCTGATGGGCACAATGGATTATTCTTTAAACATATCTTTAAAGCATCAGATTCTAACGATAGCTTTTTTTTGATACCGTTGGGATATACCGGTATGTTGTTACATGTTCTTAAAGAATTGCAATAGTTCTTTATGGGATTCCGCCACTTGTGATTATACTGTTTTTAGACGTAACTCTGTTTGTTATTTTTGAGGTCCATGAATTACCACCACTTGTGATTTTTTTTTTCTTTATTTATTGACAAAACTCTTGAAATTACATTAAATCTCTGTTTTTCTTATTTAAATAACCTCTTACTTCATTTTCTTCCAATTCTAATCTAAGCGACTTTTTCTTGTCGATTTTAATACAATGTCCTTGCACCTGACAACCATGAAGATATACGTCAACCACAATGTAATGCTTGTTGGATATATATATAGCATATGTGTAATCTCTACCATCTTTAGAGGTTTCCCTAGAGATTGAATTTTGCTTATGATTGGCCTCCACTAAGCTTCCCTTCAACACTGAATTTGGCCCCTGTTTCTCTCCTGTCATGCCATACCCCGTCATAGACGAGAGCCTTTAAGACAACGGATAATGTTGTTGTTGTTTCTCTCCTGGCATGAACACGAAAATACGCATATGTTCCCCCTGCTATCAACATAAACACTATTGGAATTGTCTAATCTGCAACTCTGCAAGCTATACATCAGATTAAGGGATGTGTGACACAAACTTTTTTGAGATACATGCTAATGTAAAACAAAAGAAAAAGATAATTAAAAGAATTGGTCGCTGCTCACACGTCTTTGATCTCCTATGATGAACCTGATACCAAACGGTGTACATGTGATCTAAAACAAGCACTTCCGTCCTTCAAGGCTAACTATACCCAAATCTTGGTCCTTGCACAAGAACTTGCTGCAGTAATCTGGTAATTGTGGGCACCCCAGATAAGAAGCTTGTTAATTTTACGCGATTCACAATCTTATCAGCACAATGCATCTGGTATGGAGCATGTTCCTTCTCTTCTGTATCTCAAAAATCAGTTCATAGCTTCATTGCCCTTCTTGAATCAAACTCAATTGCAACGAACTTCGGAATCAAACTTCTTCTCCTGCAATGCATGTGGTGCAATAGGCACCTGAAATTCTCCATCAGAATAAACTGCTGTAATGTTGCTTGGTTGGCTATCTACATTTTGAGAGTCTGTGATCTGTGGAAGCAAGGGCGGTCCGGTTTCGGTTGAGGTTTCAAGAGTATCTGTCATTTCATTTGGTCTATTATCAGTGTCTCCTTCACCATCTTCTTGTTCTTTGGATGCTCCACTGGCACCATCTTTTTCCATGCCCCTGACCAAGTCAGGCCTGGGTTCGACACCAACTCGACGTAGGTGAAGCTGTTGCATAAAGTAAAACACTCATCTGTAAGCTATATTTATTTACACATCAAGAACTATAACTTCATTGATACTCCCATAACTCTAAGCTGAAGAGATGAAAATGAGCTACACAGAATAGTCTTCATTTTGTCTTTCAAACTTGCAACTGAACTTTTGCTGACTCAAAATACTTTCTTCTCAATAATTGCATAAATTCTAACTAGCTGTCAATTTCGGGGGAGTAACAATGGGGGTGAAAAAGGAAACGAGTTCCATAGGTTATATACCTGAAGATGCAAATTTACTTCGTCGGGCCGAGAAAGAAATGGAAAATCACCACCACTCTTCAAGTAGGCTCTTCTTGCACCAGGATATTTCTCACTCACTTGGTCTTTGAGTGGCTGGGCAATCGCACAGTAGTCACTTGTCTTCCAGTAGAAAGGTATCATGCCATAATGCAAGATCAATCTATCAGCAATATAATCGATCCAGAACCATTCTCAAACGAAATAATGAGGTAGCAGATTCACAAACAATATTCCCGTTAAACCTCGATATCACCACTAGAAAGGCCACTTATGGGGATTTGTACAACATGTAGTATCAATATGTCAGAACTATACTCCCGGAAACAAGCAAACATTAAAACTAACATATGTTTCTTGCATGCATTAATGAGCATGAATGTCTCCAAATTGGTGAGCGTATGAAAACTGTAATTCGAAACATATTGCTCTTTGCAGACAATTTACTACGTTATTCAGCAGGTAGAATTTGTTCGATCTTGAGGTAATGTATTCTATTGGGTTGAATACTTTGAGGGTTCACTAGGTATGTGTCAATAAGTAGTTTTACTGTGAAAACAGATAAACTTCTTAAATAACTATGAGAACTATGTAAACAATAAAGGCAAAGAATTCAAAAGATTTTAATTGATATATGAATCATTAGACCTTATTAAAACCTTACATCCATTATAGTGATGGATGAATCTGAAAGAAGAAGAGGACCCACTGAAGCAGCATCAACTGTCAAACTCAACCTTGAGGCCAAGTCATCTTTCGAGAGACTTTCAACCTGAAATTGAATAAATTTGCAGCTTAGTCTGGCAACAAGGCGTGGAAATGTTGCACAGCTTGTTCCTATAATGCAAATTACGATCCCCCGTAAAAGACACACACACGTACACACATATGCAAGGGTGTCTTCTCCAGATTTTACTGCAACTGTCCACTTCAGGAACCACATAACCAAGAAAAACCTTTTCCTGAGAGGCCTATCTTTTTCTTTTGGAAGTGAATCACGAAGAAAGGCTTTCCCCCTTTTATTCCTCTTTCTTTTTTGGGACCCGGTTTTTTTTCCCCTTTTTTTTGTTGGGGGAGGGGGAGGGGGAGGGGAAGGGGAGGGGTTGGTTGGTCAAAAACAAAAGAAGTTTTATCCTAAGAAACCACACTCGAAAAATGAATTTTGCATATTTTCTAAGCATTTTGCCAAATATGCCTCTTCTTTTCTCAGCATCATCTTTAACCAACTAAGCAGCAAATTTAATGCATGGGTCTAGATACCGAAGTGATTTTGATAATAAATTCAGAAGTAAGAGGAATCTACTCTGAACAATTTTATGTAATGTCCAAGAATCAGCACAGCTACATACCAACAAAGTTGGCTTCAATTTTCACCCCGAGTTACAGATGTTTAAATGCGTTGAAATATTTGGCAAGAACTGAACAGTAAAGTATAGGCTAGGTTAAATACTCTTTTGATGACATGATAGGCTCCGACCAAAAAAAATGGTAGAAAGAAAGTATATTTTGAATGTCCAATCTATTACAACAAAAAGAAAATAGAAAAATGTCTTCAATATTCAGATAATTGGAGAGGCGCCTCACCAATGATAGGCAATGAATAAACCTAAATGTCCTCAGAAAAATGCGCAGGAACTTGTACGCATTGCAGTAAGAAAATACAGAGATATGTTTTGCCAAATTCCAACAAATTTGCAGGTATCATGAACAAAGTAGCCAAGTAAATAAAATGATGAACATTTACTTTCATTTAACAGAAGATATGTACATGCAATCTGAGAAAGGCTAGAAGTACGCAAAATGTAGTTAGACATAAAGTTGAACTAGCAAGAGAAAACTATCAACCTGGGAAACGACAAAGTCCACAGAATCTGCTATAAAAGGTTCATGAGGCCCATCACGTATGCCTGTCAGGACATATCGTTTCAACAGAAAAGGAGGAGTCCAGGCAACCCTATGTTAGCCACAACAGCAGATAAGTTAGATATTCAAAGGAAGATTCGGATCATATAATAAAACTGCAATTCATAAAATTAGGATAATAACACACATGGGAGCCCATGGCATGGCAGATGAGAATGTGCTTGTCTCCAAATATGTATTTGAGAGTACCAGTGATCTAACTCGTCGAGGACGATGCTGAGCAAAAAGTTGTGCTAAGAAGCCTCCAAGGGATGTGCCATATAGATGTATCTGTAAGAAGCAAAGTCATTGGCAGGGTTGCTTAATAATTAACAGCCAACTACCATCAGATTTCCCTTTTTGTAAATGGGCAACAACACCTCACCCCTAGCCAATCATTTAGGAAGCAGCAAAAGCGAGGGAAGGCAAAATTAATTGCATGGGCATGTGGAAGTCAATTTTGATATGCATTCAATAATAAGATCAACAAAACATCATTCTCCACTGAAGACATTGCTAAGAAGGCGAATTCACATTTTAATAACAACAGTGCAGAGATGCAAGCTATAATACATGAGTCCATCAGAGTGCCTGAACCGCATACAACCTACAAACACAACCCGCCACCATCCAATCTTAATGGTGCAAAGATTGAATGATGCTTGAAGTAATTATGCATGAGACACCCATTACATAATACATTTTGTCCTCAAAAGACAGTGCACGTTCCAATCCATGTGAAACTCAACAATATCCCACAACCAAGTATTTCTTCTCAAACTGGATAACAGGCGTTGAACTCGCATGTCTTTTCAATTTTACTGCTGTAATACAGCAGCAACTCCCTTCTCTACACAAGTATGTCTTTTCAATATTCTTTTTTTCTTTTTTGGTGTTGAGGGAGGGGGGATGGGTTAAGACATCCACAGTGATCATGAATAGCCTTCCGCAGGTCAGAATAATACGTTTCCTGATGCATCCTTTGGATTTCTGTTCTTAATAATTGAGTACTTCACATCAATGATTCATTAAGGAAGTGTCTCACACAAGAAAGAAACAAGTTATTTGAATTTAGTCGCTACTATAGATTGGAGGAGCAAAAAATGAGCTTAAGTCAGATAGTAATGAAATTAAAATAAGCCAAACCTAAACAAAGCACTAAACTATGCACAACTTAACCAAAGCATAAATCTAGATGCCTATAACAAAAGGTGACCTGCATCACATGCTCAAAATTTGTTAGACTATTCTGATAGCTATCCTGGATGTCATTTTTGAGGATGCCTCAGTTCAAAAGAATAATAAGTATATGCCTAAAATAGAACAAAAAAGAAGGTGCTTAAGGTTATGGCATGAAGCAGCACGAAACATTACTTATAAAGAACTCAAAGAAATTAAGGAAATTTGCACTCGAAATGAGTTCAAGACATTCTGCAAAAAGAAATTAAGAGAAAAAAATTCAGCTTAAATACAAATCCAGGCTAATCGATGGCCGACTCTTTTCCAGTATATCAGGCAGGAGTGCACTTAGATTATGCAACATATTTTAAGGATAAATTGCAATCTGGTCCAGCAGGACATCCGAACACTGACATAAAGTTCCTTGACATAAAAAGGGAGAATTCGTATTAGTTAACTGCTTTAATGATCCGAAGTACAATGTGGATCATATCTGATTGGGTGAACTACATCAACGCATAACTCATCAGTTATGAATAGGAAAGTTTCTAGAGAAATTTTGTCTGCTCAAATGGACACCAGTGTCGATAGTTATCAATATCCAGTAACCAGAATCCTCCTCTACAGGTAAAAAAAGAAAGAAAGATAAGAAAGGAAAACAGGAGAAGAAAAGGATGTACGGCAAGAAAGGAGGAAAAAGAAGCCGAGGGTGGGGGTTTGTTCAAACACATATTTGAGGAAGTTCATCAAGGAAACATAAATTAAATTAAAAAAGGAGAAAAAGAGAAAACAAACGTACAGAGAGACACACCCACATGCAGAAATAACTATAGGAGGAACCAGTATACTCTTTACCAATAATATTTTCATGGTCATGGTACCTACGGAAATTAAAAAAGCTAGGTCTATGGTCCTATTTTCAAACACAGATACTAAGATTCACATTCAAAAAAGCAGAGGAAGGTATTCTCACATGGTGCACATCAATGGCATCCAGAAACTTTTCGAATGCTTTAATCCACTCTTGATGGTTCCAAACGCATGGAATATCAATTGAAATCACACGATAACCCTGAGAGATAACAAAATATATTCCTCATCACTTGTATGATCCTGCTTAGTACTACGCTTTTTTTTTTCTCCTGGCCTTTTGTATGCCCATATTCTGACTACATTTAGAAAACTTAGATGCTTCAGTTTTTTACTGCACTATGCTAAAGATACAAAAAGGTAACCAAATAACCATCAAACCAACTACCTTCATGGACAATGACATTATCTGTTTGTAGTACACATCCGCTGTTCCAGCTATACCAGGAAGACATATAAGTGGAGGCACCATTTTCGGGCCGAAGTCATAATATCTCCATTGCTTCGATCCAATCTAAACCACATGAGAAAGTTTTTTGTCAGTACTTAATAATATGGCCCGTCCTATTCCGTCCTCCCAAGGCGAGGTTAGTGGCCACAACCCAGGCTACTAAGAGACATTAGTCAACAGAAATTATCAAGAAAGTCACAGACATACATGGAATAACTCTATAAGCTTTGATTCACCAAGCCAAGAGAAGACTTGTCATTATCATCAAATTGCACTAAATGGGTAAAAACAAATAGTGGATGTAGGTAATCTGTAATTAAATCACTTGCAAGAAGTGGATCTCAGTTTCTTGACCTAGTAAATTTTGACGATGGCCAAAAAAACCATCTGAATAAAACAATCAGCGATTTTATAACTGTAGTTGCCAAGTTAACCACTAGAAAAAAAAAAAAGTCCCAGAAACATTCTGCATTAAGTATCACTCAATTTCTAAGCAAAACTAAATTGTTTGACTTCATAAGACTTGAGAGAACAAACAATTACAAGAATAAAGCAAATTCAACGCAGTTAGGAATGAGATTAAGCACCAAAAACCCATGATCAAAATCAAGAAATGATAATACCAAAGCTTAAAGGTTAAAACTTTAAGGGTAAAAAAACCTAGATTAAATGAAGCTTACAGGAATCTTATGAAGAGGGACCTGAGACTTGAAGTAAATGTAATCACCCGGTTTAGAAATCAACCCTTTCATAGCTGATTCCGACGTTGTTTACAGTAGAATTGAAATTTCATAAACAAGATGAATCTTTCTTTTGCTTCTTCTCATAATAAATGTGCACAAGATTGATTGACTGGCGGAACTAACAAAAAGAAGGATAATCGGTTTGTGAAATTTATGAAGAATTAATAAGAACAATTATGAATACGATGAGCTGTGACGGGATTGACAAAGGCGAAGAAGAATTCTGAAAATGAAGAGGCAGCACGTGGATGGGACCTCTTTTTTTTTTTTTTTTTTGGAAATAGATGGGACCTTTTCAAGTTTTTTTCACCGATCTGAGACGGCCCCTAATACTTGGATCAAAAAGTGAAGTCTATCGCTTCGAGTCTCTACCGTCTCATACTCAAAAAGCATATATAAAATATGTAAATAATGAGCCCAACGTATTTTTAGTTTGGGTGATATCTTACGCAATCATCTATACAATGTGTCTTCCTACAAACCAGCCCTTCAGCCTAGCAGCAGAGGAACACCCACACTATACGCGTCTCTGGAATCGAACTATTGATCTTTTGAAGCAAATCCTAACCCGAGTATCAACTGGACTATGCCCTGTGAGCGACAGCTCCTAATACTACAAGACGGGTTCTTACTTATTTCCCCTCACCACCCTCCCCTGCTGCCACGTGTCGTGCGGTGGGGAGTGGAGTGAGAGGATCCCGTCTCCTACAATACCTTTTTACTAAAAGATATATATACAACATTATATATAATATACATATATATACATATATGTTTGTTGTGTATATATAAAATAAACACCTTTTTCTTCTGAAAATACATATAGAAAAATATTTTAGATATTCCAATTTGATTTTTTTGAGAATTTCCAATTAGGTTAAAATGAAATTGAGAATGAAATTTTTAATTGTTGTGCAGGGCACAGTTTCCATAATGATGACGTGCGTGAGTATTTATATTATAACGTGAAATATTTCTTTTTTCTTTTTCTCTTTGGGCTTTGAATGTGTGTATTTCTTCCTTTGTTTTTCTAAACGATTTCAACTTGGGTAATAATGTATTTAAGAATCCGATAACAATTTGTTTTATATAACCTTTTAGCAATGATTTACTTTGTTTGCACAGTTCATTTATTTATCTTTCAATTCATAAAGTTGACACAATTTGCAAACAAAGTACGAGACTAATATTTTCTAACAAACACGAAAATAACGATACTTATTTATGACAGATTCTAGCTTCGTACCTTCTTTCCGTATTGTGCTATCTTTGAAAGATGCTAAGTACACCGCCAATACGAATACAATAATATTAACATATTATTTTAGAGACTCCTGCTTATGACGAGGTATGAGAGATCGGATGTATGCAACCATACACATATGTTAGAAACGCACAGATGTTGTTTTCTGATGACCCATAATGAAAATTGCGTCAAGCTTTACTGATCAACTACTACTCCACAATATTCATTGACTCTCTTTTCAAAGTCCTTTTCATCTTTCCCTCGCGATACTTGTTTGATATCGGTCACTCACTAGTATTTAGTTTTGGACGGAATTTACCGTCCTCTTGGGACTGCATTTCTGAAAAACCCGACTCATCGACATCATCTCGTGGTGCGACAGGGTCCGGACACAATGGGTCTGTCACCCTCTATGGCGCCCCATTCCAGGGAACTTAGGCCCGGTCCGCTGTTGAGGACACTTCTTCAGACTACAATTTAGACAACAAAGTCGATTGATTTTGAACTTGAACCATTCTTGGTTCGTTTGTAGTTACTAAGGGAATCTTTGTTGGTTTCTTTTCCTCCGGTTATTGATATGATTAAACTTTACGGATAGTCCCGCCTGACCTGGGGTCACGGTAGGCCTGTCAAAACTTATCAGATATCCGACATCCGAATTCGAATTCGGCTGTCCGAATCGAATATGGTAAGAGCTGTACATTCGTTTCACCGTATTCGAATTCGTATCCGAATAGTATTAGAAAAACAAATACGAATATGGTATAGTCATTACCGTATCCGAATATCCGTATCCGAATAGATATTTTTAAAATTAAATAAAAATATATAATAAAATATAAAATAATATATAAAAAAATATGTAAAAATATTTATTTTAAAATTTTAAAAAAATATATATGAAAATATGTATACGGCACTGTTGTAAATTTGCTGATTTCGAATTCGGATATCCGGATTCGGATATTCGAACAAATTTGAAATAGATATAATACGGATTCGGATATCCGGCACCGAATTCGAATCCGAACAAATTCGAATTCGGATGACTTCCTAAATATCCGTCCGGATTCGGATACGAATTCGGATATAGTTAGACAAAAACGAATTCGAATACAGATACTGTGTTACCGTATTCGTTTTATCCGTTTGACATCCCTAGGTTACGGTCGTGGCGCGCGTCTATCACTAATTATTCAAGAATAGTACCAAATTGAGTTCACTTTGACAAACAAAGAATACATGCTCATATTAAAAAAGAGGACTTTCAAAAGGGACGACTTTTAGATAGCAAAGGCGTGTACACAAGCAGACAGTGTGCATGTATTTGGTGTTGCCTGGCTCTCATATTGTGTGAATTCTGAATAGTAAAGATTAGAAATTAGTTGTTGTAACTCTAACCTTAACGATAGTTTTTAATGTCGTTGAAATATATTGGGTATGTGTTGTTGTTATAACTCTAGGTAGTCATGTTTAAATTTATCGTGTCATGTGACACGATGGTGATTTAACGGTTAAGTAAGATTTGTCTTATATAAAAATTTCAATTTCAGTATTTCTGATATAAAAGAAATGTATTGTTGTATTATTTTTTGTTTGTTTTATGTCTCTATATATATTTGTATAGTTGTTTTCCATTGTTCTATATCTTTGTCATACACTTAGATATACACAAAAATAGTAAAAGCATATAAACTAAAACTTAAATAACATTTAGAAAAACACAAAAAATAAACAAAAGAAGAAAGAGTTCGATTCAACTTCTTAAACGGAAGAAAGCTAAGTAGTAGTCCGGAGCTCTTCCCGTCAAGATCGACGAGGAGAAATCACTGTACACCACGTCTTCAAAGGAGTTATGAGGTCAGGTAAGAGGCTAGTCTGTAAAGAGCCGTTCGACTGATCAGAGAACGATGAACGGTAAAGACGGTAAAGTGATCTTATCCGTCTAAGTAACGCGCATAAAAAAGAATCTAGTGTTTCTTTAGTACAACCCTTTTTTTCCGGGTTGGGATCTCCTCACCCCAACTTTCCTCACTCCCTTTGTGACCACGCGACACGTGGCAGCAACCTTCATCTAGCCTCACCACCATCCCTTGCTGCCACGTGTCGCGCGGTCACGCGTCACCGCACCCCCCTTGCGGTGAGGTGATCCTATCCCCTTCTCCCCCCTTTCCTCCCTATTGCCGTGAGCTTTATGCTTCCTGCTAGCTGTTGCTTGCAGAACTAAGCTAAATTCAGAGTTATGTCCTTTCAATTTTGTTTTGTCAGTTTTTTTTTTTCGTTTTTTTTATTTCTTAATGTGTCTGTTGGTATGGTTGGTAAATGTAATATACCTTTTGAATCGTATGTGTTTCATGTATTTTCTGTTGTTAGTTTACGAAAGTCTTAATCCCTAGTGGTTACACTACATTAATTAGCTTATCATTGTATCAATGGAAAATTAGTTAAATTTATCATCTTAAGCTTATGAAGGATCCTAAATTCTTCTTCTATAACATGAAATGGGACATTAAGCATATATGCTTTGTAGTATTCAAGTTTTTTTTTTTTTTTTGGCGTATTTCGATTAAAGTGAGCTGTATGTAAGTCCAAGATTAGCTGATCTCGCCCCAGGGGCATAGTCTACTGGTAAATGACAAGGTGATTGGGGCTAAAGAACTCCCGACGTCTCGAGTTCGAACCCGTGTAGAGGCAATACTTTGTTGAAATATTACAAGGGTTGCTTCTGACCTTCTGAATCTCGTGTGTCCTCTCCCTTGTAAGGCTGCTAGTAGAGCACATCCCTCGATTTACATCCTACCTGGCTAAGGGGCCTCTGATACAGGTGGGGGAGAACCCACCCCTTAACAAAGATTAGCTGATCTCAAGTATTTGTTATAGGATGTCTGTGACATAGGCAAAGAGTTGAGAGAAAGCAGGTAAATTTAGGGTGACACCAACACATAGTTTCCATGTTCAGCTTAGGTCATCTCTAATGGGTGCACCAAAACATCCATTTGGTGCAAAAATTCACTCCAACCAATCACCAAACCCAACACCTAATAGGTGAAAATGAATAGTGTTGCACTTCATTGCATCAAATCACTATTCATCTGCCACATCATCATTTTAATTTTCTTAAGAAAATTTTAAATTCGTTAATTTCGTTATAATACTTTTAATTTAATGTAATTTAATTTATAATTTAATTTTTAATTTTTAAATTTATAGGAACACGTTAAGAAATAATCCACCTCAGTTAAATCAATGAATAATGAATACTTACGTTAAATTTATATGAATGTTAAATGTGTGTTAAATTATTTATAATAATGAATTAAAAATAGAATGATAGAATAATCTTTAAGAAATATTCTTATTTGGTGATGGATTTGGTGTTTGTGGTTGGAGTACTTTTTACTGTTTATTGCACCAAATAAGTAATTTGATGCAAAATTTGGTGTTTTGAGTTGTAGATGGACTTAGTGTGTACTTTAGGAGAAAAATGTAGGACGTGTTTGGCACTTAAATGAGTTGAAAGGACCACCATGTGTGCAATTTGATGACCGGAGGCTTCAAAATCTTTCTACACATCATCTCCTACATTGTAAACTTATAAATGAGTAATTATTAACATACTGTGATATTATTTATTAATTAATGAAATATACTTTTTTAATTTATAGTGATAAATGAGTAACAAACTTAGTCATAAGAATTTGGCAAGTTATCAAAGGTGAATGCATTGAAACGAGGAACCTCAACTTTACTGCTGTATCTCTAGCAACAACATTATCATATTGTCTTAGAGACTCTTGTCTATAGTGGGGTATGGAGAGGTCAGATGTACGCAATCATACCTATGTGTTAGAAACACACAAATGTTTTCTGATGACCCATAATGAAAATTGCGTCAAGCTGTTTCGATCAATTGTTACTTAAGCGCAACCAATTTAATGAATCATTTTGCTTTATTTCATCATATTCCAAAACCAAGAAACAGTGTGTCATTGACTCTATTGGAAATGGAATTAGTGTAACTCTAGTAAGATACCTAATAATCGGGATAGGATCCCCTCACCGCTACTCTCTCACCGCATACGTGACCGTGCGACACGTGGCAAAAAGGAAGGGTGGTGAGGCTGGGTGAGGATAACCCTCATCCAGCCTCACCACCCCCTACTGCTGCCACGTGTCGCGTCCTGGGCCGCGCGGTGACTCACCGCGCGGTGAGGAGATCTCATCCCCTAATAATCACTCGTTCAATTTCAAATTTTGCCCTCGTACATAACCGATACCCACAAAGTTTAAGATGTGCAGATTCCTTTGGAAAAACAAGCAGATAATTACGCCCTCAGGGGCATAGTCCATTGGTACGTGGCAAAAGTGATTGGGGCTAAAACCCCGACGTCCCGAGTTCGAGTCCGTGTGGAGACAATCCTTGTTGAAATATTAAAAGGGTTGCCTCTGAGCTGGCTGAGTCTCGAGTGTCCTCTCCCTTTGCAGGGCTGCCGGTGGAGCACATCCCTCGATTTACATCCCACCTGGCTAAGGGGCCTCTGGTACAGGTGGGGGAGAACCCACTCCCTCATCAAAGCAGATAATTACTGTGAAAGAGACATGTCAAAGATGATTGTATATGGGTTCGAGTCCTGCGCTCCAAGTATGGCGATACGCTGCGTAATCCCACAGCTAGCTTCTGACAATTCTTCAGTCCATTGCTCTATAAATGCAACAAGAACAATTGTCCCAGGAAAATGCGGTTCACTGATTAAGCCTAAGTTAGGACCATAAAGTAATTAAAGTTTTTGAAAATCTAAGGTTTTTATAAAATCCTTGAACGCTGATCACCGGTTCGCAGTTCGGACAAAGGCCATGACAACCTACAAGTATAAAACGGTCCACATCTCTCCACTGTTACCTGTTGGATTCTCTTTCTGCAGCCATTTTACCAAGGAAGGTCCTGCAGGATGATCCCGTAACAGTGAGGACTGTTGGACCATTCCGTAAGAGTATGGACAGCTGGAACTGCTGGCTATAAGATCCGTCTCGTGGCTGCTTTCGTTAAAAGCTTGCAGGAGACAATATGAAAGGTCATATAGACACATGAAGACTATGAAATCTCATGCTGCATATTAGGAGTAGTTCTTAGTTCTTCTCCCAGAAAGTTAGCGAGCACAAAAATAGACACCATGTTTGAATCAGATAAAGAAAGACTTTCAGCTATTTGGATCCCTTTCCATGCTCAGTTCCCAATCATTTAAAACCTTCTTCTTTATTAAATCTCATTAAGATACAAGAAATAACAAGGGAGAGAAAACAAGATTTGGAAAAAAAAAAAGGAAAAAGAAAAAGATCCACCGATATATTCTACAGAAGAAAGTAACTTAAGTGCAATCCAAATCCTTGAGGTTAAATATTGAATGAAATTCCACTCCAGCATTGTCCCATCCAAAGTCGTGACATAAATTAATCAATACTGACTCGAGCACTTGGCACTTTATTCGATTCTGAGAACTTAAAAAGAAAAACTGACTCGAAAACCATCCACCATTGCAAGCAGAATAGCACATTAGAAATGAATGGACTTAAGAAATTGAGGGCAGAAATATCCACCATTGCAAGCAGAATAGCACATTAGAAAATGATGAACTTAAGAAATTGAAGGCAGACAAACCACTTGAGCTCCATAATAAGAAACTCAGTAAGAATAGTAATCATATCTCATATTGAAACAACGGCAGCATAACATATGTAGCAAACAAGTTAACTAAGACTGCAAAAACATAGTGAAACAATGTTACCACTATTGACAGTACTAATATCATCTCCGTACCAGCAGTCAGAGTGTACAAGGTCTACATACAATAATCAACTAAAAAAATTGTGGTAGATCAATGATAAGGACATGCCTACTCATGGCTGCAAATAAAGAATACCTAGCAATCGGACGAGGGAAATTAAATGAACTCCATCCAATTCACAAACTCCATGACTTCTACCTAATGCAAGTGCCTGTTTTATCTAACAGTACATTGATCTAAATCACCTGTCTAAACTTCCACAAAAGGTGGAAACATTAGGTCATCTCATGAATGATTTCAGCAAATCACCAAGAACTCTTCTTCTTTGATCCATAGTAGCTCACATACCACTTCACAAACTTCTTCAGCCCCGTTTCCAAATCTGTCATAGGACGATAACCGAACTCTCTCTGCGCCAAACTAATGTTGGCATGGGTAAAAGGCACGTCCCCGTTCCTAGGCATTTGCAGCACCTTTTTCTTTGCCTTCAACTTCAACAACTTCTCCAATATACTCACAAGCCTCCCAATTGGCACTGGGGTAGTATTCCCCAAATTAAAAATCCTTAACTGCGCGGCCCCTTTCTTCTTTCCCCCACTGCCTGTACTCTTTTTCGCGGTATCCAGAGCACCCAAACAACCTTTGACAACATCATCAATGTACGTAAAATCCCTAGCCACTGTCCCATGACCAGAACCCTCGTAAATTTTGATCTCTTTCCCTCTCAAAATATCCTTTGTGAAGAAAAAATAAGCCATATCAGGTCTTCCCCAAGGTCCGTATACAGTGAAAAACCGCAATCCAGTTATCGAAAGCCCATAAATATGATTATATGAATGTGCTATTTCTTCACCAGCCTTCTTAGTGGCTGCATATAAACTAGCAGGTTGATCTGTTCGATCATTTTCAGAAAAGGGCACCTTAGAATTCAATCCATAAACAGAGCTAGAAGAAGCCCACACAATAATTGGTTGGGGATTTGCTGATTTACAAACTTCAAGCAAGCTCACAAATCCATTAACATTACTATGAACATATGAAGCAGGATTTTTCATAGCGTACCGAACTCCAGCCTGAGCAGCCAAATGCATAACATGCGTGAATTTCACCAATTCAAAGAGCTTTTGCAGCAATGCAGCGTCGTTTATATCACCCTCCACGATAAAGATTCCAGCTTTTTCAGCCAATCCTTTCCGGGCCTTCTTAAGCCCGATCTCATAGTAAGAATTGAAATTATCCAACCCAACAACCCCATCGCCCCGCTTCTTAAGAGCAAGAGACACATGAGTTCCGACGAATCCAGCGGCACCAGTGACCAGAACGGAGAATCCAGATTTCTTACTTGGACGGGTCGAAGCAACGACCCGATTCTCCCATTCGGGTCCTAACAATTGCAGGGCTGTTTTGAGATTCCGTCGCTTACCCACATTATCGATTGCGCCGGAGACAGTAGTTCTAGTGCTCGGCGGCGAGAAAAAGAGACATACTAGGATCAGAAACATGAAAAGGAAAGACCAAAAAGTGAGCCTCGGGCCAAGCCATGGGTGAAATCGTAAACGACCAAAAGTGGCGTAATAAACCGATGATTTTTCGGGCTTAAACTTTCCCGGCGTCGAGGAAACGGAATCGGAAAGGGGCTTCAGATGGGTCATCTTCCTTTGAATTGATCAACCTCGAAAGCACCGGGAAGATTCCGTGTTGTTCTTTTTTTTTTGCTAGCGATTGAAGCACAATGTGAGAAGGAAAATAGGTTTTAGAAGTAGGAAAAAAGTTGAAATTATAATGTGAAAACTAGTAAATTGGACAACAGGGGAGGTAATATGGGGGAAGGAGGTGTAATCAGGGAGTAGATTTCATATCAAAGGAAAGTGATGATCATCTTGTTCAGTGGGCTATTGCCTGGTGGTGGGAAAGCAAACATACGGAAATTTCCAAATTCATGTCTCTCTCTTTCTCTTCCTTTTTTATTTATTTCTTATTATTTTAAAATAAAGTAAGTGTCCATACGTCAAGCGTGGTGATAATATATAGATATTCTTCGTATCAAATAGAAATCGAGTGGATTTAAATCATATTTATTTCAGATTTTACTAAATCATTGACCCAATAAATTTGCAACTATAATTTAGTAACATTGTTTGTACTTATTTTGATTATTATAACAATTTATTTAATACTCCCGGCATTCTAAAAGTATTTAGTAAAACATCAATGATCTAAAAAATTTAAATTATTTGACGGAATAGTTTGCGTAAATAGTAATTTACATAATTTAAGAACAAATTCTCATAATTTGATTTTTTTCGTAGGAGTTAACTAAGACCAGATATGATACTATTTTTGTGAACGGAGAAAGTGTAAGATAATTACTTTTTTTTTTAAATATTACCAATTTTTCTAACATTATTCTTTTGTAAGATGAAAATGTGAGGGAGAACAAATCAAATTTTTTTAGTTAAATGCAAATTTGATATAACCAAAGACTGATATAATTTTGTAAGAAAAAAAGAAAATTCGGCATATTACATTTTTGGGCCAGTAAACTTGACCCTAAAACGTTTCATAGGCTCACATATTGTAGAGTCACATATGTTATATATTATGGCCACTGATGCCATTCTTATTGCTTAGGCTCGAATACCTTTGCCCATGGCTTGTCTCTACACCATTTGAGCGATTGGGATCACCTGACCCCTCTCCCCGTGACCCCCTGCATGACCGCCCGCCATGTGGCAGCAGCCAATATATCTCAACGACATTAAAAACTATCGTTAGGGCTTGAAGAGGATGAGAGGCAGACAAACAATACTTCCATCCCAAAAGATAGAGAATTTGTTTCCAGTATATGAAGTCTACTTATAAAACTAGTTGACATTTTAATCAAACTCTTTGAGTTGATCTTTAGTGGAAACCTATTCAGTGCTCCTCAACAAAGGACAAAAAGGTGTTTAGCAGTGCTAGTTGGATCCCAAAGGTCTGAGAATACAATGATATAGGCTTCTTGTCCTTGAAGTATTTATAAACAAAGCTTAGCTTTAATGCTATTTGTGAGTGTTTTATTTGTAATGTATCTTCTTTTTGTAACATGTCTATAATTCGCCATCCATAGCGAAGCGATCCGACCTTTCCTTAAATTCTGAACAAACATGGAAGCCTAATACAATGAGAACACCTTTTATCACAGTGGCTTCAAAAAGACTAAACAATGCATACACGGTTTAGTTGTACTAGCATGCGAAATTATGTGTTACTTCTAAAGTAGCTGGGGGTGGGGGTGGCTTATTACAGTAAGCCCATATTTTTTCTATTACTTAAATTAATAAACAACTACTAAAACATACCTGCGAGGGTTTAATACTCTACCCACTACCATCACCTAATAACTTACAAAAATCTAATCTCTGGAAGTTGATTCATAATTCAAAGCCCCAAGGCCATGGTCTTTAAGAGCATGTCCGTCATCGTGTGTAATTTAATTTAAAGATTACAACTTACACAAGGTTTTTATCAATATAGCAAGAGAACACAGAACCTCTAGATGACTAACGTACATAGGTTTCTATGTTTGTACATGGTCTGAAGAGGGGTCGGATTTTACGATCAGCTGTATGTAGCCTTACCCTGTACTTTTTTGTGTAAGAAGCTGTTTCCGCGGCTCAAACGCGTTGTGTGCGGCCTTACCCTGCACTTTTTTTTACGGAAGAGATCCATGACCTCAAGGTCACACAAAGTATCAATTTTACCAGTTGCTCCAAGGCCCGCCTTCGAAGGCTAACGCAAAAGTAATTATCTAAAATTGCCCCTAGTGCATAGTCCAGTTGATACTCGGGTTGAGATTTGCACCAAGAGGTCAAGAGTTCGATTCCAGGGACACGCACAATGTGGGTGTTTCTCTGTTTCGGCCTGATTTGCAGGGGATAGCTTGTGTGGGTCAATGCGTAAGATCTCACCCAATTTAGGAGACCGTTGAACTCTTAATTTGTATCCTCTACATATGCTTATTGGGATTGGTTCCGTGGGATCTCGGGGTGAGAGATTTCACCAGTAATTATCTAAAATTTGGTTAACGCAAAGGTTCTGCAAGTGACAACGATTATAACTGCCAAATTTCAGAAGTAGGACGATTATCGACTTTTCATGTATTTGTTATTATTAACATTAAATTCTATTATCCTCTTAAAAATTAAAACTAGTATGAAGGTCATTGACATAGTAGTCATTATGTTCCAAATAAAAAAATACAAGTCATTATCTAAATTTCGTTATCAAAGGTCATGAGATCAACTACCTTTATAACCGTTAAGTTTTGTAATTTTCCAGTTTGTTTTTATTGTTAGGCTTATTTTGCAACTTTTTCATCTTTTCTGTTTCATTTTTTCTTATGATAATACTTGTTTTGGCACTTATTAGATATGATAATGGATTAATTTCAACGGAGACAAGTATACCCTCCGTCATTAAGTTTAAATTTTATTTAGTCAGACTTATGTAAATTATTTCATTGTCATAAACTGACCTCTAGATGACTATGGTTTAGATAAAATAATTTCATAACTGTATCCAGGCTGTTACGAAATTTACGCGGTAATTCTTTTCAGTAAAGAATTTTTACACTGTAATTAAATGAGGAGACGTAATTAAAGGCTGTGATTAAGGTTGAACCGGACTGTAATAATTGCTCTTTAGTGATGAGATTAAATGTTCCACGAGATTTCTTTCGTTAAAATGATTATCCCCTGATGCTAATTATTACTGAATCCTGACCCACCAGAGAAAGCATGCAATTCTCTAATTATTACGTTGATGAATTTTCTTGCACATTATCAAAGGTCTCAACGTTGGGAGAAATTTTCGTAGGGAAAAAAAAAAATTAATATCTTACATTTGTGTATTCAATCATTAATATAAAAAGTCTTTTTTTCATGACGATATAGATAAAAGAAACGAAAAGAATTTGAAAATCCGATAAGGACAAAGAACTCCGTCCATCTGAATACACACACATAGACACATACGATATTTTACATATATTGTAAGGACGTTTCCGGTGTAATAAGTGTCTGTATTTGTGCATGGTCTGAAAAAAAGCTAAATCGTTTCGCGATCTGAACATATATTTTACACATATTGTACACGTCTTTGAGAAGAAATGTTTCCGAGAATCAAAGAATTAATTAACTGTAATCATGATGATCATACACCAACTACCACGTGATTTAACATTTTAGTAACTCAAAGTATGCTGCCGTTATGGCACCCTAATATTCTCACCTTTCTATTTTCATATTTATTTTTCCTAACGTCAGGCCAGTGGGAAAGACATAGGTATTTTCGGTACACTAGGCTCTGTATTTGTGCAGAGTTTGGAGAGGGACCAGATCGCTTCACGATCTGATGTACGTAGTCTTAACATACACTCTGTACAAGAGACTATTTCCGCAACTCAAATCTATTACTTTAAAGTTACAAAACAGCAACCTTATCGTTGATGCAACACCGGCTCTGCCAGTGGGAAAGACGTCTTCGTACCCTAAAGTTTAATGCATTTTGCATCAACCCATAATATTGAAATTATGATCACACCAGCTTATTGTAATAAAATAAGAAATTATTATTCAATGCAAATACACTTGCTTAAAAACTAACACAATTAAGATCGTTAGGGGAAAACTGACAAATTAAACTAGCCAAAGATGAACCAAAATCATCAATTTCACTTCTTAAGCCTGTTGATTTTAAAGTATTGATATCGAGCAATAGGCGTTTATTAGATACTTGTGGAGATGCTAAAATCAAATCCAGTTAGGGTATAATATTATAAATATAACTTACATTGATAACAATGTGCAAACTTACATTTTGTGTACATTATGATTAGTTTTTCTTTGTCCACAACAATTGTTTGACATTTTATTTCATTTTATTTTACACACGTGCACAGAATAAAAAGAAATATAATTCGGACTCTCACTCTTAACGATAAGAGTCATGACTTTTATCACTAGACAATTTTGAATTCATATACAATCTGACATATTGGTTTTACTAGAATGTAGTTTTTGTTTATAGATACGTTTTTACACTACTTTTTCTTAAAGACAGATATAACACAATTATTGCTTTGGACAAGAAAATGAAGAATATCCACTAAATTACTAAGATCCAAATAGGACGGTTCAACGTACCGAACAGTTTGCAAACTGTTTGAGTTTGGTTCGTGTTAGGTTTGTATTTATTCAGTAATTGTCTGTAAACGAACCGAATTCGGACAGCTGTTTGGGTTCATTTACTAAAGCGAGCCAAATTATTTACGAACTGTTTGGCTCGTTTAAACAATTATAGTGTCATCGAGCCGAATTCGAACCAATTTTAAAGTCCGTTTAGCTAAACAAACTGAGCCAAACGGTTTGTTTAGCTAAACAAATCCGAATTCAAAAACTTAAAATTCGGTTTGATTCGGTTCGTTAACCCCTCTAGATCCAAAGTAAGCTTGAA
This sequence comes from Eustoma russellianum, assembly GCA_036186865.1. Taxonomy (NCBI): domain Eukaryota; kingdom Viridiplantae; phylum Streptophyta; class Magnoliopsida; order Gentianales; family Gentianaceae; genus Eustoma; species Eustoma russellianum. Next base: position 3,056,210 of record AP025071.1, read on the forward strand.
AAGAAACCAAAAAAGAAAAAAGATAATAACGTAGAAGGGTGTGGAAAGCAAGAAAAAGGCAAGGGTCCAAAATTCGGTTACATCACCGAAGAAAACAAGAGTCGTAAGAAACCTAAGAAATAGCTTCATGATCAAAAGAGCATTCGTCAAACGGGCCGTCTTTATCTTTATCCACTGATATTTCTTGCACGAAAAAAAAAAAAATATTCATCATAGTTGACGGGTTATATGTTGTATGCATATGTCTCGTTCACTATGTCGCAATCTAATCGCCAAAAATCCCTATCTATTATTAGGGCCTTCTCAATTTTGGACTAAAACATTTAGAGTGGTTTTGATAAATTATATATTTGTGCCTCGAAAATTTCTTTGAGATGTTGAAATAAAGTTGTGCTCATGTATGTATACCATCTATATGATGGTCCCAACTAAACCAGAAACAAACGAAATAATATCATAGTATTTAAGAATTTTTTAAGTAATAAGATCACATTATGTTAAGGAACGGTATTGAGATTAACTACTAGATCAAACTAAGTGCAACAACGGTGGAGGTCACCTATAGGTTGAATATTTTGAGGACCTTATAATATTTTACTTAATGTAGACTCCAGGTTAACTTTATTATTAACATAATCTTAATTTTGTGTGTGTATGTGTGTGTGTATATATATATATACATATATATGTGTGCGTGTGTGTAATTCTGATAATCCATGTTCGATTTTCTGATGTTACATTAAATCCCTTTTAAAGGGGATGACATTTAGGAAGGATGTTAAGCAGTTGGGAACATTAGCTGCCTCAGCTGTTCTGACTCCTATTTCCTCTCACCAGGTGTACCATTCCATTTGCGAGTTTGTCTGTTAATGACTTTGTTTTTTTTTGTCTCTCCTTTTTATCTATGCTCCTCTCTATTCAGGGAGGAGAGGGGGGGGGGGGGGGTGAGTGGCATACTCAACGCCCCATAGGAGACCAGATGGTGTGCTACAGTTCATACCTTGCCTGTGCAAATCCCAACCAAAGCTTATGCTCACTTCCAAGTGTTGGAAAAGTACGTTAACGTACTTTACCGTGTGCTCCAAACTTATATAGAACATAATTAAGGTTGTTTGGGAGATTGAGATGATGTTTGGAACACTTCTAACTTGAAATAGGTCACTTGGATCGATCCATGTTTAGACTGGATCGAACCAAGTAAAAGCTGGAATGAAGTTGAGTGTTCTGGAGGACTTCGATCGATCCATGTAAGGGAAATCGATCGATCGATGTATACATCGATCGATCGATGTATACATCGATCGATCGATGTGTTATGTTGCAAATTCGGAAGCATTCTGTCCAACATAGATCAATCACATCGATCGATCTATGTGACATCGATCGATCGATATGATCGATCGATGTAAGGCAGAATAAAAGCTGAAGGTTTTGTCCGACTTCGATCGATCACATCGATCGATTGATGTGCCAACGGACAGAACTTTTCACTTTGAGTTGTAGCTTTTAGTCCAAGGATCATCTCCCTTCGCCTATGAACGGTAATCAACGGCCATAACTGGTAGAAAAACTGCTGAAATGAGTTTCAAACATGGTTTTTAACACAATCCAAGGTCTATATATATATTAGATCTTGCTATCTTCAAAAATATACAACATTCTTGCAAAATCTATATAATTTTCAGCAATCTTTCTTCTATCTCTCTTCATTATTTTTCTCTTCTACATCAAGTTCAATCTTCTTATCCTAGAGCAAAGGACAAGAAGAAAGCCGTTATATCTTGGGAAGCATTAGGCTTGTTGTCTACCTTGCTCATTCGGTAGAGGCTAAATTGATTTAAGGACAGAGTCAACTTGAGACTCGTCTCGGCTTTTGTTTGATTATATTCTTGCTTGTTTTCTGCATTTTCTTAACAATCTTAAAGCAATTTACGATGGCATCCAAGCAAGCTCTGCCCGATATGTCCAAGATGGAGCCATTTGATGGAAAATTTTACAAGAGATGGGCAGCAAAAGTGCTGTTCTTCCTTGAGATACTCTCGGTTTCATATGTGCTTAAGATGGACAAACCAAAGGATGAAATCGAAGCACATAAGTTTGATGTGGACGACACAACTTGCAGAGACCATATTCTTCACTTTCTGGCCAACTCTCTATTTGACATTTATGTCAAATTCACTTCTGCAAAAGAGATTTGGCTGGCACTAGAGAACAAATATGGTGCTGAAGACGTGGGCAAACGTAAGTATGTGGTGAGTGAATTCTTGAAGTTCCAGATGGTTGATCATTCTCCAATCAATGATCAAATCCATCAGTTCCAGCAGTTGGTGGATAATCTAGAACACAAAGGAATCAAGGTTGATGAGACGTTCCAGGCGGCGGCGCTGTTAGAGAAACTTTCTCCTTCTTGGAGCAAATACAAGAAGAAAGGAAAGCATGACGACGCCAAGTTGTCTCTAGATGCGGTAATTAAACACATACGCATCGAAGAGAACAACAGGCTGGAGGACGAATCTCACCATGAGAATGGAGTCAAAGCTAACGTTGTAGAGCATGCTGCGAAGAAGCCTAAGTTCCACAACAACAATGGCGGCTACAGTAGTGAAGGCAAAGGTAAGAAAGTTGCTATGCAGGCCCAGAACAAGATGAAGGGAGTCTGCTGGGTGTGCCGGACTCCGGAACACCGAGCAATCAACTGTAGAAAACGAAAAGGCCAGCCAAGCAACCAGGCGAACATTGTAGAGGCCAAAGGAGCAGCAGACGATGTCATCGCAGTGGTCGTCTTAATGGAGATAAACCTTGTTGGTGGCACAACGGAATGAGTGGTAGATATAGGTGCTACCAGACATATTGCTACCAGTAAAGACCTATTTCCTGGATACAAGGAAATATGCAGTGATAAACAAGTTTTCTTGGGAGATGCACATAGTACCCAAGTCTTCGGAAAGGGTAAGGTGCTTCTCAAGTTAACCTCAGGGAAGAGACTGGAGCTTAGCAATGTGTTGCATGTTCCTGCTATGCATAGGAACTTGATCTCCGGAGTGTTGCTGAACAAGGCCAATATCAAGCTTGTTTTAGAATCTGATAAACTTGTTTTGTCTAGAAATGAAGAGTTTATTGGTAAGGGATTTTGTAATGGGGGGCTACTTGTACTTGATGCTACATGTATTTCCAATAATAAAGATGCATCTAGTTCCACTTATATTGCTGAGTCTCTTGAAATGTGACATGCAAGTATAGGAATGATAAAGAAAATCAAGAACATGAATGTGATTTCTTATGATGATGATAACTTTAACAAATGTGAACATTGTGTTGAAGCAAAACATCATAAGAAACCATTTAAGAAAGTTGATAGAGTTTCACAAAAACTTGGTTTAATTCATAGTGACTTAGGTGATTTTAAGAATCACATGAGTAGAGGTGGTAAAAGGTATTATGTTACCTTTATCGACGATTACTTTAGGTATGCGAAAGTATATTTATTAAGTCACAAGGACTGATAGAGGTGGTGAATACTGTACAGACTCTTTACAGAAGTTTTGTGAAGAGAATGACATTATTCATGAAGTTACACCTTCATATTCACCTCAGTCCAACGGAGTAGCCGAAAGGAAGAATAGAACATTGAAAAATATAATGAATGCCATGTTGGTTAGTTTAGGATTGCCGAACAACTTATGGGGGAGACAATCTTGATTGCTTGTCATATATTGAATAAATTACCTCATAAGAAGTTGGATAAAACTCCTTATGAGTTGTGGAAAGGCTGTGCTTCCAACTTAAATTAATTGAAAGTGTGGGGGTGTCTAGCCAAAGTCGGCATTCCTGAGTTTAAAAAGTAAAATCGGGTCTAAGACAAGAGATTGTGTATTCATCAGGTATGCTCAAAATAGTGCATCATATAGATTCATGGCTATAGATAATTGTTCTATATTGGAATCTAAAGATGCTGAATTCTTTGAGCATATATTCCCTATGAATAAACAATCCGATTATGTCTCCAAAAATGAGATAGGCGAGTCGAGTAAGTCCCTAGTTGAACAAGAGGTTAATGAACCTAGAAGGAGTAAGAGACAAAGAATAAGAAAGTCATTTGTAAGTGACTTTATAACAACATTCATTTTAGAAGATGATCCCAAAACATATGGAGATGCAATCAAGTAGATTCCAAGTTTTGGAAGGAAGCCATAGATAGAGAGCTTGAGTCTATATTAAGTAATAATACCTGAGAATTGGTGGACTTGCCTAGAGGGTGTAAACCTCTCAGTTGTAAGTGGGTCTTTAGAAAGAAACTAAAGGCGGATGGAACAATTAATAAGTTTAAGGCTAGGCTTGTCGCAAAAGGGTTCACTCAACAAGAAGGTATAGACTTCTTTGACACTTACTCACCGGTTGCTAGAATCACTACTATTAGAGTCCTAGTATCACTTGCCTCCATTCACAAGCTTGTTATTCACCAAATGGATGTGAAAATAGCGTTTTTAAATGGAGACTTAGAAGAGGAGATTTATATGAAACAACCGGAGGGTATGATAGTTAAAGGTCAAGAACATAAAGTGTGTAGGCTTAAGAAGTCCTTATATGGTCTTAAGCAAGCACCTAAACAATGGCACGAGAAGTTTGATAATGCTTTAGTGTCTAATGATTATGTAGTAAATGAAAGTGACCGTTGTGTGTATAGTAAATTTGATGATTATGATGGTGTCATTATTTGCCTTTATGTTGATGATATGTTAATCTTTGGAACCAACATAAATGTTGTTACTGATACAAAATCATTTTTATCCTCTGTTTTTGATATGAAAGACATGCGAAAAGCGGACTTAATACTTGGTCTTAAGTTAGTGGAGAAATGTAGGGGTTATTTACTTTCTCAAGAATATTATGTGGAGAAAATGTTGAGAAAGTTTAATCACTACGATGTAAAACCAGTAAGTACACCATATGACTCGCATGTTTCTTTGACTAAAAATAAATTTGATAGTGTGTCACAATGTGAATATGCTAGGATTATTGGTAGTGTAATGTATTTGATGAATTGCACTAGGCCTGACATTGCATATTCTGTTAATAGACTTGCACGATACACTCATAATCCAAATGAGATTCATTGGTGTGCATTAAGACGTTTGTTGAAATATCTTAAAGGAACAATGAATTTAAGATTAATGTTTACTGGATCACCCGCTATTTTGGAAGGCTATTGTGATGCCAATTGAGTGACTGACAATGATGAGATAAACTTCACTAGTGGATATGTATTTACATTGGGTGGTGGAACTATCTCTTGGAAGTCATGTAAACAAACATGTAGTGCTAAATCTACTATGGAATCTGAATTTATTGCCTTAGAACTTGCTAGTACAGAAGCTGAGTGGTTAAGGAATTTACTTGTTGATATTCCTTTATGGTCTAAACATATGCCTTCTGTATCTATTCATTGTGATTCTCAGGCTGTAATTGCACGTGCAAGGAACAAAATGTACAATGGGAAGAGCCGGCACGTACGTTTGAGGCAGAACATCGTGTGTGACTTGATTAGTTCTGGGGTGGTTAACTTGGAATATGTAAGAACCAAGTTTAACCTTGCCGACCCCTTAACTAAAGGACTAAACAAGAAGTTAGTCTACGAAACATCGAGGGGGATGGGACTTATTCCATCTGTAGAGAAATCTTCATGACAGAAACCCAACCCACTATTAGTAGAGATCCTACAAACAGGGTTCAATATGGTAAGAAAAAGTCATGAAAGAATTCTATGTTGCACTATCTAAGTGTTCCTCCCTATGGTGTTGTTGTTGATAGTGCTCACTGTAATGACTTGAGGGTGCGATTTTAAGAATCTTTTCATGAAAAAAATTCATAGCCATATAGTTTGGTGGTGTGAACAGTGCACACTTGATGAATTTCACCTATATAAGCTTGTAAGTGGTGCCACTTCCTGTGAGAGCCTGGAAAACTCTCTAGAGAGCTTATGAAACCCGAGATAGGTGCATGGCCGATATCGCACCAAAACCACAAACTTGAAGAAGTAGATAATGATATGTCTTCTTGTTGTTCATATAAACAATAATGGAGCAAGATTCAAGACGAAGTTCATCTTACTTCCGTTTATATAACTCAAGTTGAACTATCGGCGATTCAAGACCACAAGTCATCGTATCCGTTATGTGTCATTATCTTTGATTGATAATGGAGAGGTTAGTTGTTTAACGTTCTTAAGTTGTTTTTATATAAGTTTGGATCATGTAGGGAATTGTTAGAAAAGTACGTTAAAGTATTTTACTGTATGCTCCAAACTTATGTAGAACATATTTAAGGTTGTTTGGGAGATTGAGATGATGTTTGGAACACTTCTAACTTGAAATAGATCACTTGGATCGGTCCATGTTTGGACTGGATCGAACCAAGTGAAAGCTGGAATGAAGTTGAGTATTCTGGAGGGACTCGATCGATCCATGTAAGGGACATCGATCGATCGATGTGTTATGTTGCAAATCTGGAAGCATTCTGTCCAACATAGATCGATCACATCGATCGATCTATGTGACATCGATCGATCGATGCCAGGTAGAATGAAAGCTGAAGGTTCTGTCCGACTTCGATCGATCACATCGATCGATCAAAGTGACATCGATCAATCGATGTGCCAACGGACAGAACTTTTCACTTTGAGTTGCAGCTTTTGGTCCAAGGATCATCTCCCTTCGCCTATGAACGGTAATCAGCGGCCATAACTGGTAGAAAAACTGCTGAAATGAGTTTCAAACATGGTTTTTAACACAATCCAATGTCTATATATATTAGATCTTGCTATCTTAAAAAATATACAACATTCTTGCAAACTCTATAGAATTTTCAGCAATCTTTCTTCTACCTCTCTTCATTATCTTTCTCTTCTACATCAAGTTCAATCTTTTTCTCATAGAGCAAAGTACAAGAAGAAAGCCGTTTGGGAAGCATTAGTCTTGTTGTCTACCTTGCTCATTTGGTAGAGGCTAAATTGCTTTAAGGACAGAGTCATCTTGATACTTGTCTCGGCTTTTGTTTGATTATATTCTTGCTTGTTTGCTGCATTTTCCTAACACCAAGAACAAAAGATCTCTCGATTTATTCACCAATTTTTGTAAATTGTAAATATAAATTGTAGTAGCTTTCAAGTATCGCTTGAAGGACCTTTGGGTTCCATGTATTTTGAATAGGATGGCATTGAAACTTTTGGTGAAATCTCTTTTTGAATCGCCGGCATATGCTAAAGGTTGGCACTAGATTAGTGCGCATATTGTTAACCTTCTTTATCACCTTTGCTTCGGCTAGTTTCTAGTCGCTAGCATATTTTGTAAAGCTGCTAATTCTGGCTTATATATGAAATTTTAATTACAAAAAGGGGACGACATTTTAACCTGAACAAATTCGTGACATTGGCAGATTAGACATGACTTCTACTGTAAAATACTCAAGTCTAGAGAGGTTTCCTTTGGTCTCGCAGTAGACCAACGAAGAGTGTACTGTCCTGATAAAAACCTATATGGTAAACATAAAAACATGTGTGACAATATTGCAAAACGTATATGATGTTCAAGTAAGCCTATTGTTTTAATCTGATAGTTAATTTTTTCTTAAACTCAGTTCATGAAAGGGAATACTCCACACTCATACTGATGAGACCAAAATTTCTCACCGGGTGGATCAGAGATGACCCGAGTTGTGTGCCGTTAATCTTCCGTTTAAATCCGTCAATAGAACATGAGAAGGAAGAAAAACGTTAGAGGTCTCAGGACGCTGTCCCGGGAAAACCCTCCGGTGCTTAAGTCAGTTGTGTGTGTTTTTTAATCGGCAATTTATGCTGGAATAAGGTTTAGATAAAACCTGTAATCAGATCTTGCTGAATATTTGGGCTGTCTATGTATTGGCCGAGATGGAGTTCATAGAAGAGAGCTCCAGAAGTTGTTCAAAAAGGTCGGATCCCCTTCCTCGTCTGGAAAAATGAATATTTATACCCAAGACTGAGGAGGTCTGGCCTCCCTGCCCGATTGACGGGATGGTGATGTGTATGAGATGGCGGTCTAGTCCACTGCTGAGCTGCAGTATGATGGGACAAGAGCCTGAGACCGTAACTGTGTCAGTGGGTGAACCTACGATGTGTAGGTCGGCCTATCATGATGACCTTGTACTGAGCTAGTTGGTACTTGACACCTGGAAAGTACTCTGGTAAGTTGCCTTGGTGGGTCCCAGATGTTAGCAGATAATATCTTCTTTGATCTTATCCGAGATACTCTGAACAACTGCCCTTATGTGAGTAAGGCCGAGGCTAGAGCTCGGTGTTTGATATGAAGTTGAGGCCGAGCTGAATATGCATATTGTAGAAGTGCACTGTGAATCTCTTTTATTTACCAAGGTTGACCATAAGAGGTTACTTTGACCGAGGCATTGCCGAGCCGAGGTGCAATATGTAGAGTTGTCTTTGTAAGATGACTTTATACTTAATCAGTCTTAGTCAAGTTGAGCAAGTGCCGACCTGACTCAGGCATGCGGCCGAGCTGACCAAGATGAATTTGCCTTAGCCGTTTTAACAAACTTGCCTCAGCTAAAGGCGTAAAATAGCTGAGCAGAAGCACATTCCTGCTGAGCTACAAGAGTTGTCTCAGACCTTGATATGTTGTTGACCGTTTTTTGGCTGACTGAATATTTTTTGGCTCATCATTTGCCCCTAGATTAGTTTGGCTGAGCTGACCAGAGAGGGCAGACTAATCGATTCAGAGCCTTAAATGAGTCATCCTTTCAAATGTGACATGTCTGCCTCTGATTGAGCTGCTCTGTGCATTTATTGTCTGCACAGAGTACGAGGCGTCAGTTATACACCTCTTCGCATTCGGCGGTTACAGAGATCGAGGACGATAACATTGAGGTGACCCTTGGGCTGCCGAGATAAAATCCTATAAATAGAGCCTTCCACCATCGCTTGAACATTTTATTACTTCCATTTTCTGTTTTTTTGCTCTCTACTTCCTTCTCCGGCAATTTTCTAAACTTCTTCCGTTAGTCTTCTCCGGCGTCCTCAGCTTCCTTTAGCCTTCTTCATCCTTTTCATCAACTTTTCTGTAAGTCTTCCTTTTTACTTCTTCATCATGTCTGTTTCTTCTCATGATTCTCAAAACCTTTCTGAGGGCACTTCTTACGCTGCCGGTGGTGGAGAGCATTCTAACTCTCCATCTCTGTCTGGGAGGACGGTCTCTGGTGATGTCCGTCCTATTAGTAATCTGCGCTGGACCACTGGTGACACTGCTCAGTCCAACAGAGCCGTCATCGTGGTTGACTCTTCGCTGGAGCAAGCAGGGATTGCTCCTGCTCTGGCAACTGAAATTCCTCTAGCTCCATCCCTATTTTCTGGGGTTTTGGAAAGAGGTCTTCTGTCTCCCTTGGCTCAAGAGTCTTTTTGCACTTTGTCTGAGGCCGATCTGAACCGGATCTGCAAATTCCATAAGATTGATCGGAATCGGTTCGGTCTAATCTTGCCTTTGCCTGATCAGACTGCTTATAATCCTCCAAAGGATTATGAAGCAGTTTACGAGGACTACTTCAAGTCGGGCTTTAATCTAACCATTCCTGAACCTCCTACCTGAATTATGCGGGCTTATAGTCTTAGAATTCCTCAGATCCAACCAAATGGTCTGAAACTCATTCTTTGTTATCTCCTTTTCTTTAGAATAGCTGAATTTCCATTTAACGCCACTGTTTTTAGAGCCCTTTTTGCCTGTCGGGCCTCGCATAGCTGGTATTATTTCAGCAAGCGAGCCTCTAACACCGAATTTCCTTTCGCCGTTAATATTCCTACCTGCAATAAGAGATGGAAATGTAGATTTTTTTATGTCAAAAAGGCTGAGCTGCCGAGCGGGAACATCTGGAAGTCTGGCAGAGCAGACAACATGAAGCCGGGCCCAGAGTACTATGATGAGGTAGCCAGACTGCGAAGTCTCCCAATCGTCATTGACTGGCAAAGGGTGGACTACGACATTTTGATGGTGGCCGACCTGAGCCATTCGGCTGTGGGTCAAAACTATCTGCCCCTTTCTCCTAACAACTTGATCATTGTCAGAGGTCGGTCTTGATGCACTTTCCTTTTAGTATTTTTCTTACTTTCAGTAGCTAACTGTTTTATCCTTAATGCAGGCTTAATGGCTTCTGGAAACTCTTCCCATTCTAGCAGACTGGCTGAGGCGGCAGCCAGAAAGAGAGCCCGTAAGGCCAGAAGAGTGATTGCTCTTTCATCTGCTGGGGGAACTTCTGCTCCGGCTCTACCCCCAGTTTATGCTACTGCTGAGCCCGTGCAAGCAGAGCCCGAACCAAGTAACTAGAACTTTTCCAACCTCGAATTTTTATAAGTGTTGAGCTCTGTTTCTGACTTATTTGATGCTTCTTGCAGCTCTACCAATAGAGATTCAGGATGACGAGCCCAAGGTCCAACCCTAGCCTCAGGTCTCAGCTGAGTTTGAAGAGACGGCAGATGTGGGTGAAGGTTCGAGCCTTCGCCCAAGAAAAAAGACAAAGGGGCGAAGGCTCCAATGGCCGAGATGCGGGGCCATCTCAGCCTTTGGAAATGGCTTCCGCCGAGCCAGCTGAGTAGACCCTGCCTCAGCCAACTGAATCGCATGACCCAATCCTTATTGGGTTTTCAGAAGGCGATTCGGCTGTGGATCCAACCATAGCCAGGAAACTAAACAAAGTGGCTGTTCTGCCCCTGGATCAGCAGAAATTCAAAGCAGCTTCTTGGGAGAACTTGAAGAGCGTCTTTCAATCCAAAATTGCTTTGGTAAGCAAAATTTTCTAAGTGTTTGTTTACTTTCATCACTTAGTCATTTTTCTAACTCTGCTTCCTGGCAGGTCCGAGCTCAGGAGTTGGAGGCCTTGGCCCGAGGAGAAGAATTTTTTGAAGATATCTAAGTCAAAACCAGAGAACTTGAAGAGGCTAATCAGCAGAGGGCTGAGCTGATTCAGCAAGTCAATTCTTTGCAAGCCGAGGTCTCCAATTTTCAGCAAAGAGTCGAGGATGCTGAAATGAAGTTAGCCACTTTCAACTCAAAGGTGGATGAGTTGGAACATAAAGTGGAACTGGCCTCCACCCAATCCCTTCCTGAGATTGAGGCCTTGAAGAAGGAGAAACCTGAGTTGTTGAAGAGGAGGGACACTTATGAAGAGCAGCTGGATCAACTAAGTCAATAATTGGCCGAGGCTGAGGTCAAGGCAATTGCCGATTTTAGGAAAAGCAAGCTGTTCAAAGAAAATATGATTCTGCTTCAATGTTCAGCTATAGAGGTCAGCTGAAAAGAGGCCATTGACATCTGCTCAGAAATCTATCCAGAACTGAACAAAGAAGATCCTCGTCTGGCTGAGTTGTCCAACTCAAGTGCTTCTCAAGAATTCGACACTCAGTTCCAGCAGTTCTTGGAAGGAGCCGACTTGAGGGAAGACGAATACTAGGCTTAGGATCTTTTTTTGTAATCATTGTTTGAGCAGACCCCAATTTGTAATCTGTACTTCGATTCTAAATCAATGGAAAAATTTTCTAAGTCTTTGCAACTTGTTTTTTCCTTTTGTCCTGCTCTTCAACCTCAGTTTTTCTGCTAAATATTTACTTTCCAAACTTATTGTTGCCGAGATCATATGTCGGACCTAGCAACCTTAATCAGTTTAACTAAAAATAAGCTAAGTTACCAACTTTAAAATATAGAATAAACTTGTTATTCCGTCGAGCTGAGCCAAGAATGGTCTAAGAATGAATCTTTCACTACTTCAGCCGAGATTCAGTCTGAATGATGCTTAGTAATAATCCAAGTCTTTAATCCAAAATAGCCAAAATATTTAGGCTGAGAAGGTCTTTCGGCCCAGGCTTCCCTTGTAGCGGCCGTGATAATTTCTGTTCAGTAATTTTGTAGGGCCAATTTGGATTCCAATATCTGCTCTGCTGAATACTTCTTGGGTTCTTCCAAGTATTTGAGCTGACTTTGTAAGTCTTTGAGCTGAGGAGACCATTTAGGTCACTTGAGCTAATATGACCTCTTGAGTCATTTTGTCAAAAGTGCGAAGCCTGTCACATTTAGAGTTCCCTTAAAACCATTTGACAGAGAACAGAGATGACCTCCTGGGCCATTTTGCGAAACCTATCGCATTTGTACGTGAAACCTGTCACGTTTTTGCCGAGATGTGAAACCTCTCACATTCGGAGTTCCCTTCCAACCATTAGGCAGAGAACAGAGATGACCTCCTGGGCCATTTTGCGAAACCTGTCGCATTTGTACGTGAAACCTATCACGTTTTTGCCGAGATGTGAAACCTGCCACATTCGGAGTTCCCTTCAAACCATTAGGCAGAGAACAGAAATGACCTCCTGGGCCATTTTTGCGAAACTTGTCGCATTCATACGTGAATCCTGTCACGTTTTTGCTGAGATGTAAAACCTGTCACATTCGGAGTTTCCTTCAAACCATTAGGCAGAGAACAGAGATGACCTCCTGGGCCATTTTTGCGAAACCTTTCGCATTCGTACGTGAATCCTGTCACGTTTTTGCCGAGATGTGAAACCTTTCATATTCGGAGTTCCCTTAAAACCATTAGGCAGAGAACAGAGATGACCTCCTGGGCTATTTTGCAAAACCTGTCGCATTTGTACGTGAAACCTGTCACATTTTTGCCGAGATGTGAAACCTGTCACATTCGGAGTTCCCTTAAAACCATTAGGCAGAGATCATATAGTCGAACCCCCAACATGGGAGGGCATTTTATCAAAGCCTGGACGATGAGTTAGCTGGGCTGGGCCGGTCAAGAGTATATACTGATCTTCTGACATCATAAGGCCGAGCTAAGCTGTACCATAAATTTGATTAAAGATAGGCCCTTAGATAATATTAATCCTATTTGTCGAGAAAAATCCTACTTAATATCTGGACAACTCTTTTGCAAATAGCAAATTTGTAATAAACATTGAAAATCAATGTATTTAAAGTACATTTATGTACATGAAGATTTTGAGTACATGCTAGAAAGATGAACAGTAATGCTTTCGCGGGCCTATGCTTTTATGTCAGCCGTATACTTTCAGAAACACGCAATCTCTGCCCACCCGAATCTGAATCCTCATCTCTTGGTGACCTATGCTGATGCTCAGGTCGGCAACTCTCATCCGGAGGAAGCCTGTCAAAGTTGAGCCTGTTGTGCAGCCTTGACCTTGGATTGTATAATTGTTGCAAGTGATCGAGCTCAATCAGACGCCCAATCTTCTGGCCGAGTTGCTTACAGTCTTCTGTATCATGCCCAATATCATGATGATATAGGCATTACAATTGATGGTTCCTCTTGTGGAGTGGTCCTGTGAGAGGCTGAGACTCTCTTGCCAGACCCTTCTTCCTCATGTAGGAAAGAACATGAGCCTTTGAAGCCAACAGAGAGTTCCTTTCTTTTTTCTCGGCCTCCTAACCGAACCTTGACATAGCGCCTTTCTTGCAGCAGGGTTTTGTCGTTATTGTCAACTTCTATGCCATGTTTGAATGGCAGCAGCGCCTTTTGTGCGTGTTTAAGTGATGGTGACTAGACCTTTGTCCTGAACGCCTAGTCTCAATCATAAATCCAGCCTGACGCCTGGGATGATAGTCAGGCCGAGTCGGAGAATATTTCAGAAGTTTTTCTTGTGAAAGAGAATTGCTGGGATGGAACCCGCCGGGTCCCGCCGCAAAAGCTTTCCACTTCATCTCTTTCACCACAGCTTGGAATACACCAGGATTTTGA